>CP139505.1:254745018-255131268 GCA_021014915.2 Artemisia tridentata subsp. tridentata
GTTGTGATAATTTATCATGGGAAGCCTGTTACTGTTAGGTACGTGATGATGGCGAGTTACTTATAGTGGGATAAAGTGGTTTTGAATGAAAACTTGCTTTGGGTTATTTTGTTTGGGAATTATTAGTTAGGTAGTAGAAATGGAGCAAATGAAGTGTTGGAGATGGCGGTTTAGTTCACTATTAGTGTTTACATAGTGTAATTGTTTGTTTTATTTATGAGGAACTTTGTGTGAACAAGAAATAGCTAAATCTTAAGTTGATTACAACATTGTATTTTCTCTTTTAGATGTGAGGATCGTTTTGAATTGACAAGAAAGTGTTTTTTTATTTTTATTTTATAAATTTGGGCACAAAAGGTAGCAAGTTAGTTTTAGTTGGCTATTATTAGCATAGATCAACTGAAATAAGATGCGAGTTTTTTTTTTTATAGTGACGTGATAATTTTGTATCTTTATAACAGATTTTGGTTGCATTGATGTTGGATTGTATTTTATTTGGAACTTAACAAGGATACATAATACATCTGGAATAAATAGTATCCCGATGTTTTGTGCCTAGAATTTTAGAGGATAGTTTGGGTCAGCCTTTTATAACAATGTGTGCTTTAGGTACTAGGCTTCTCTGAGGTGCTTTATCATCATCCCAGTTATGCAAATATGCAATTATGCTGTGATTAGGTAATTGTGTTCTGTTTTGTATAAAGTGAACAATTTCCAGGTGGATTTTACAAGTATTGTGTATCAAGGAAAACTCTATTAAACACTGATTAACGTAATTTTAGTGATAAACTATCATACGCGTAACCAGTGTGAATAATTGGTAATAAACTAATAGAAGAAGGTTTAGCTGATGCTTCTCATTGTTGCTGGACTTCAGCTATCTTGGCGTTCATGTGGACCCATATGGTCTTATCTTTCAGGTTCATTTGCTCAAAATTTTCTTCTTTTGGATGTCATCTTTTTGTTTTATGCAGGGCAATACTCAAGATGTTGCCGGAGAAGAGCAAGTTCTCTCTAATGGCAAAGTAATGTGTCGCCTTTGCTTTTCTGGAGAATATGAAAGAACTGAGAGAGCAAGGAGGATGCTATCATGTAAAAGCTGTAACAAAAAGTATCACAGGAGCTGTTTGAAAGCTTGGTCTCATGATAGAGGTACAGTTTGTTGTCACTAACGCGTGCGTCGTGCCACATTGCTTATATCTTGCTTTTTATAATTGATATCTTGATTGCAGATTTGTTTCACTGGAGCTCGTGGACATGTCCTTCATGTCGTGTATGTGAGGTAAGTTGATGTGCTCTTCATTCAACTTGTAATAATCCTCACTATGCGTTAAGCAATTTGTTTCCTATCAGAAATTGTGCAAGTCAAGTATCTATTGGATCACAACAGTCTGTATTTTAAGCAATAACAGTAATTCTTATTATCATAAGATTCATTGTATATGAAATTATGTTGCAATATAGGTATGCCAAAAGACTGGCGATCCAAACAAGCTCATGTTTTGCAAAAGGTGTGATGGCGCATATCACTGTTACTGTCAGCATCCTCCACACAAGGTAAAGCGTGGATCTTATGGTTTTAGTTCTTAAATCATGATTGAGGTACCATGTGTTTCTAATCTTTCTGAATTTTGCAGAATGTCAGCAGAGGACCTTATTTGTGCCCAAAACATACAAGATGTCACAGTTGTTCATCGACTGTGCCAGGGAATGGTTCAAGTCTGAGGTATTGCTTGTTACTCATAATAAAACTTTATTTCTTAAAGGTTTCCTATACAATGAATCTTATGATCATTTGCCTCGGCACATGGTGTTTACATATTACTAATTTTACTCCATGGAGACAGATTCCTTATGACTAGGTTAAATGAAAGTCGTCTTTATTTCTTGTTTTTTCTCTGTGTTTGGGTCTCCATTTAAAAACTACGACTTCATTACAGCTTTTGCTCTGTTTGTTTTGTAAATTAAAGATGGCATCTTTTACATTTAATCATATGATGGGTGCTCATTTCAAGTACAACGTTTTGAAGGTGGTTTCTAGGGTATACTTGCTGTGATGCTTGTGGAAGACTGTTTGTGAAGGGAAATTACTGCCCTGTTTGTTTGAAGGTAACTTTTCTATTGCCAGGCATCTACAATGTATGCACCAGAGTTTACACCAAATTTGGTGTAAATAAAAGTATAAAAAAAATATTTTTGATACCAAATTTGGTTTCTCCAGTGTGTTACACTAACTTTTAAACATTAAGTAATTAATGTTTACTTTGTAATTTAGATCTATTAAGTGTGGTTGGTATCAATAACTGCAGGTTTATAGAGACTCTGAATCAACACCCATGGTTTGCTGTGATATCTGTCAGCGCTGGGTGCATTGTCATTGTGATGGAATAAGGTATACTGTTCACCTTATTATGATCTTGTTGACTTATTGCATTTATAGATCCATAATATGGAAGTGGTATTATTCGGACATTGTTTTCACCCTCATTCTGCTTGAACTTGATGTTTGGTGCTTGAAGTGATAATTAAAAGACAAAAATATACGGTTGCGTCTAGTCGGTGAGAAATAGGGCTTTTTTCCAAAAAAGTTTTCACAAAAAACTGAAAAACTGAAAAAGTAGGGAACTGGTTTAGTCGCACATTTCTGACAAGTTTTCCTAAGAAGGTGAAAAGTTCGAGTTTTAAATTTTAACTATAATTTTGAAAAGAGCTATGCACACTTCTCAAACATTTTTCCTTGCACTCTTTTTACAAATCTCTTGCTATTTTCATCTTTCTAAAAATTAGCATCTTAATTGCGGTTTCTAAATTTTCCACTTTTTTTTAGAGATAAAAACCCCTTCCTTATTGTAAAGAAATCAAGCTAGAAAATTAAGGAAATATTTTTACAACTAAACACACCCTAAATTTCTGTATTTGTCCTTTCTTGTGAAGTTCAAAATTCTTGTCTCCATCGTGTCAGTTCCCTCTCCCGTAATGTTGAAAACAAGAAATAAATGATCAATAAGGATGGAAGAGGGTCAGGGAAATCAAATGAACCTACATGACTGAGAAAACAAATTGAAACTTTAGAAGAAAGGAGAGATGCAACTAGTTTATAACTGCAGGGGTGATTGTTTGGCTTGTGTTTATATATGGCTAAAATGAAAATAAGAAAGCTAGCTAAAGGTGAATGGGTAGAAAGGATTGGATCTTGACCAAGGTCTATTCCAATGCACACAACCTCTTTTGAAAATCTAAATTATTATTGTAATAAATATTGTTTCTTAATCGTACTTAATACATTAAAATTTACGGAAAAAATGCCCAAAAAAGTGTTTGTGGATCAGCACAAACTGAACAATCCAAACAAGAACCCGTTACCCAACCCGCTCATGTTGTCACCCCTAGTTACCAAAGGATGAAGGTCAACCTACACATGCCCAGTATGTAATGTGTAATGTTTCTGCAGTGATGAAAAGTATATGCAATTTCAAGTGGATAATCACCTGAAGTACAGCTGTGCCACATGCCGTGGAGAATGTTACCAGGTATGAATATTTTTACAGCTACAAAAATCTGCTAAAAGATTCTACAATTAGTTTGACATGCTATCAAACTGCTCAGGTTAGGGATCTTGAAGATGCTGTTCAGGAGCTTTGGAGGAGGAGAGACAAAGCTGATCAGACTCTAATAATTAGGTTAAGGGCTGCTGCTGGATTGCCCATTCAAGACGAAATATTTAATATTTCACCTTATTCTGATAGTGAGGATGATGGGCCTCCATTGAAGAAAGAGTATGGCCATTCGTTAAAGTTTTCTCTCAAAGGGGTAGTTGATAAATCTCCCAAAAAGAATAAGGATTCCATGAAGAAATCCTCAAACAATAAGTATGGAAAGGAAAAGGGATTTCTTTCACCTGGATTTGGTAGAATTGAATACAGTGATGCACAATCTATTGGATCCCTCACTGGTGATAATAAAGATGAAGACGTGCAGTCCCGTAGAAATGGAGAACCTGAAACTGCAAGGTTGACCGACGGGGTGTGGCCGGTTGATCGGACAGAGGCCGTAAAAACAAAGCCTGTTAATGAGGTTCCAGTGAAAACTGACAGTAGAGTCTTGAGAGACAAACAAAAAAATCACAGACCACATCAACTGGGCGCTGTGGATGCTAGCGGAAAAGAGGCTGTCAAATCCAATAACACCAAAGGACCAAAGCTGGTTATACACTTGGGTGCTAGAAATAAAAATGTGGCAAATTCTCCGAGGTCTGATGCATCAAACTCTCTTCCAGAGCAAGTATGGACCACTCCCAATGGTATGTATTCTTTTTGTAAATTCTGTTATCAACTTACTGTTCCTAAACTGAGAAAAAGATCAATGTACAGATGGTATTGCACTGACTTCGTAAGAACTGTTTAACTGTAATCAGTTGCACCTTTTAAGGCGTAAGTGATATGTACTTGCTTCCTTCTCTTTCTCTAGAATCCGAAACTCTCGTAAGCCTGAATTGTATTTTAAACTTTATCAGCAATTAACTTTAAGAAGTAAGAACTAAAAAGTAAAGTTACATTCATATTCCTCTGCATGATCGCACATCCAGTAACTCCTATTTGGAAGGTGTTCACTACTATTGATTAGAGGTGGCAATATTGACCTGTATACTTGTAAGTGGGCCAATATGGTTTTATTTTGAAAGTAGTTAATAGTTTATATCGATAAAATTAGTTGAAAGCAGAAACAAGCGCCGAAAGTGTATATTGTAATGCATAGTTTTATTAGAAAGTTTAGACTTTAGACTACTATTATCATAATAAAGCTTTTCTGATTATATAAAGTCCATTGATTGATTACTGAAACAGTTAAAAATGGCAAATTAGATGGTATTACTAGGTCAGCCTCCAACCCAACCCACCTAATCTGTACCCTATAAGTGTCAATTCGGATCAGAACCTATTATGCCACCTTTACTACTGATCCCATTTGGCTCTATATACTGGAAGTGATACATATTTAGCCAGCATCTTAGCTTTTTCTATTGATTGCAGGAGACAACACAGATCAGGCGGATGTAACAGGACGGAATCTGAGAGAAAGAGGGGGGAACTTGATTACGATGAAAAAGGCAAACCTAGAACACTCTGATGTAAATAGTGCTGGTGGTGGAACTGAGAAAACACGTATCACATTTGGCAAACGAAGCATGAGGAGGAGTGCAGTGACACCTGGTGCTGCACATGAAAAGGCACTGGCTGATCTGAATGATGATAATACGGGCCCACCGTCGGTTTCACATTCTTCACAAAAGGAGCCTAAGCCTCCATTGAGACTCAGATTCAAGAACCTGTATGCTGATGATCAGAGTTCTTGGGCTTCTCCTGGGGAGGAAGATAAGAGTTTAGTCAAGGGTCAGAGGTCTAAGAGAAAAAGACCGCAACCAACTATGGATAATTCATCTTCTATGGGGGAGATCATGGATGCAAATTGGATCATTCAAAAGTTGGGAAAACATGCGATTGGAAAGATTGTGGAAGTTCATCAGCCATCCAATAATTCCTGGTGAGTGTTGATTTTGCCTTTAATATGAATGACTAGTAGAGTTGGCAGTTTCGACCTTTCACTTATAAATACGTCTATTTGGATAACAGGTAAGATGAGTAAAAAAAGTTAGGTGAAGAAGTGAAACGGGCCAACGGGTGGAAGAATGGTCCAAGTTGTGTATTAAATGGAAAAAATTCTCCAAAATCATTTTGTTGAATAAATTTGATTACTACGATCAAAGTCAACACACTGATTGTTTTTGGATATTTAGGCTGTTTGGACAAAATGTGTTTTGGGTCAACCGGGCACACCATTTTGACCCGTTTTCCTATCTGCCCACCCTCCATTTTCCACCTTTACTTTCGGGAGATAACCCAGCCAGCTTCATTGAACGCTCAAAACTATCATATACTATCCTGGTGATGGTCTGATCTCTTTGAATCATTTTCCTGCAGGCACAAAGGAACGGTACTTGAAGTCTTTGATGACGCATCTACTGTATCAGTTACTTTAGATGACGGAAATGCATTGAATGTTGATCTTGGCAAACAAGGAATCCGTTTTGTTCAAAAGAAGCAAAGACACTGAGTTAACCTTTATGGGTCAACTTAACGTGTTAATTGATTAGTGTTTGGTAAGGAGTTCACATATTTGGATTTGAACCTGAAAGAAGAAAGAAATCAATTGCCTGCATAGCTTGTGAACTCCTTTGTATTGTATGATTGCGTCCAGGTTCTGTTTGTAGTTAGGGTATTAATCAGATTAATATCAATTGTTTGGTTATTGTCAGATGTATTATGTACCAAACATGCTTAGTTTGATCTTAGAATTGTTTTACTTTGCCTTTTACGGGCATATCTCATAAAGTCATCAACTACTAGCATCCATCATAAGGTTGTTTGCTAAATATGATTAAATTGCAAGTCATAATGTTGAGGTTGCAAAATGGACGGTTTACAGGTGCATAATGGGTCAAACTGGGTTAGGGTAAAACAAAGGTAATGTTTGTGTACAGGCTGAAATAGACATGATTATTCTCTCTCTCGCTCTACTTTGGATCTTGTTTCACCTGTTCGGTTAGAGACCTGGCAACCCAAAACCGAACCCTAACTTGAATCTTTAATATAAATATTATGATTATCAAAATATATAATATAAATATTATATGATCATCAAAACCGAACCCAAACTTGAATCTTTAGTTACTATATTCTATATTCCTTGATTGTCATTTCTTCATGGATCCAAACGTGAGACATTGCAAGTTACCACCTCTCGGAACTTTCTCTCTCAGTACTTGGTAATCTCGACCAAAGCTTTAGAATTTTCTTAGCAGCTATAAAACTTTGCATTTCATACCTGACAAGTCGTATGGATCGAATGTTGTGATTATAGATTTGTAAATGTATACAACTGTTAATGCTTTATGTAAAGATGGTCCTTTTTTCAAGTCCACATTGAGGACAACCGGATGGGATAAGAACATCATTCCCGAGAGTCATCTTGAATTAAGTTGGGTTAGTTTTCCTGATTGACAAGTCCCTGTTACTCCTTATTTTTAAGCGTGTTCAACAATTAGGTTGCTTTAAAATTAGAAGACGTGTTTGGATCCTAAAATGAGTTGTTTAATTTTTGGTGTTTCAAAATAAGGGTGATAATAAAAAACCAAATCGTTGATTTTTCATTCCACCACCTTTATTTATTTATTTATTTTTTAAAAAAAGAAAAGAAACACATTGTTCTTTTCAGTTGAAATTCACAAAACTCGTCCGATTTCGTGTGTGTGCAATGTTCTTTTTTTATGTTCTCAATACTAATTCAATTTTTAGTTATGTGACACTTAATATAATCTTGCCCAACAAAATGTGGAAAATATGTCTTACTACGACTTTTAGCTCCTTATTTTTTATTTTTATTATTTTTATTTTTATTATTTATTTTAAAATTACTTTTACAATTATATTATTATTATTATTATTATTATTTATTATTATTATTTTTTATTTATTTATTATAACATCACTTTATTAGAAACAAATAGGATTTACAAGAAGTTAGTAGGGAGCCGAGATACTAATTGGGCTCCCACTCTTCTAGCTATAGAAAAACTAATCCTATTAAAAATATGAGCAGCAGCACGTGCTCCAATGTCTTGAGTGATCGAAAACTTTCGAATACGCTTCAATAGAGTCACAGCATCCTTCTCAAGTTCCCCAAAAGAAGAGAAAGAGAAGGGGAGGAACCCATATCCCATACCTGCGCACTTGGTCTCATACTTGACGACGATTAAGTCATTATTTTTCTCTATATAAAAATGTTAAAGATGCTAATATGATGATGATGAAAATGCTCAAACACAAGAGTCTTTCAAACAATAATAATATATAACTAGTTTTTGAAATCAAATTGAGGCATACGTATTTTGAGCATAAAGTTGATCTTTAAATATTTTTAATTGTTAAATGACAATGTTAAGTATAGTATAAAATATATTTTTTTTCCGCAAAGTTATCATCGTAAATTAATTGATAATGATTGTTTAAAAATATCGAACATGTTTAACAACATAGAAGTATAATATATACTGGTATATGACTATTTTACGAGATCAAATAGCGACACAATGTTCTTGAGTGTTTTGTTTTAACACTTTTTATTTCCATGTTCTATCGAATGTTTATAAACATTTATATATCGTAAGAATGAAACTACATTACATTTATATTACTACTATTTACACATTCTTTTAAGAAAACAACCTACAGTATTTCATTCAGATTTAGATTCAAATTGTAAATCAGATTCAGATTCAGAGTCTCTTAATAAGCAAAAAATAACTTATTTTACTACCCAAAAGAAGTCACGTCTTTTTATCTTTAATGTACGCGATCGACATATCTATACTATATAATAAACGAAAATAATTTACATCCCAATGAATCACACCATGCATTTAATTTGATGTTGTGTCTCTCCTCCTATTGGTTGTTGATTTAATACGGTACAACACATCATTGCGGAGCCATCTTCAACACGGTTCATCAAAACCGCTACAGCCTACAACAATCTCTATTTTTGTTAAGCATTAAATCTTTTCAATATCAATTTCAATTCCACCATTACTTTAGTTTAACGCATTCAAAAGATCATCCAAAAATACACGCTCCAATATCAATTCAATATCAGTTTCAATTCATCAAATAAATTCAAACAATTCAAAATAACACACAAAAAGGTTGTCTTTACCCCATTGTTAACCCTTTCTGCAATAATCTTCTCACATCAATTGACGACCTGGATGATATGGTACGAAGAGTTCAGGTTATTTACACTTATTAGTTGCAATTTACAATTATTTTGTTTCGATTCAAGTATATGATATAAAATCATTCATTATATTATTACGAGTATGTTAATGTTATTCCATTGATATAATTCAATTGTTATTTTTATTTATTTATTTATTTATTTATTTATTTTTATTTTTTTTCATATTTTCAATTTAATTTTTGCAGATTTGATTTAATATATTCGTCTTGATTAAAGAATTAAGGATATTCCTATTATGTTAGCCATGTCATACAATCAAATTAATAACCATCCACACCATTTTTTTCTACTGTCCGGGATTTTGATTTCAAAGAGTTAATATATACTTAAATTTTTGCTTTTACAGGCTTTCATAAAGTGACAATTAAAGAGATTGCTGCAGTTGAGACCTAATTCTTCAAGTGGGTAATTTGTCATTTTATTTAATCCTCTCTTTTGTGTACAAGTAACACTGATTGTGATCAAGTTTATACACAATATGCATGATTTATGTAATATCTAATATGCTTTGTTCATGTATTTGGTTTTGTTTTGAGTTTCTTGATGGTATGAACACCAACTTTATAACCACTGTTAAATGTAACAAAAGGTTAGTTAATGATATATTTACATTTGGATAAAAATGAAATTAAAATGTTTTTAGTAACGGGTCTAAACGGGTAATAGGGTGTCTGCAATTCCTTCTTATTTTTTAAGCACATAAGCAGTTTGAGATAATATATCCCAAACTCCTTAATTCATGTAACGGATCAGCTTGATGTGAACCACTTTTTCCCAAAAAGTATAGAATTTCATATAAATAATCAGTTTGTCAAATGTTATTACAAAAGTTAAATTGCTTCAGTGATAATATAATCTCTTTGGTTAAAATATTTAGTGGTTCTATTTTGTCCCATGTAAGTTGTTTTCTTTTTAGCTTATTTTCCTAATTGTAGCAGTTTAACCTATTGGAAATTTTATATAACTTAAATTGGCCCATTCGTAAGGAATAAAATCATTGACGATTATGCTTCTTGAATTGTAGTTTGTTTCTGTAAGCCTGCTCGCAGGGCTAATGATATTACTGCGAAGTGCTACTAGGATCACTCACAAGGCACAAGGCGTGACATGCGTGGCTGCCAAGTGGAATGATTTTAGTAGGTAAGTATGTAATAATTTCAGTAAAGCGGCTGAGCAGGGCGGGCTTCCTTCCGAATGTCTGCTGTACTTTAGACCTGTTGGTGTTCCTACACAGGTAATAGAGACATGGGTGGGCCAGGCAGGTTGGGTAGTATGTACAAGTGATAATTTTTTTGTATTGTTGGATGGTATTTCTTTCATGTATTTGTTCACTCATAGCATACCTTGCTCACTTTCTCTGATTGGTTGCCCTAAGAGTTTTAAAATATCTGTGATACTCTTCTACAAGAACAGAGTAAATTTTCATTTGCAAATGACATTTTCATGTGAATGCAGATTTAGGGTATTCGGATGCGGTGACCTTCTCCAAGGGTCTTGATGTAATTGAATATCTCAACCGGGAACATGCTAGACTAAAACCTTTTGATATGGTATCCTTGATCCTTCAACTATTAGTTTTAATTTTTATGTTTAAAAATAATGCAACGCAGAAGAAGGTCCCATAGGTACATAGCAACCAAGGCCATGTCTCTGCTGCTTTGGTGCTTGGTGGGCCCGATGTTCCGGAAATCTAAAAAAAAAAAAGTAGGAGTATGTGCTTTTAGGCCGGAAGACGAGTCATTGAGCTTGATTAATTAGAGTATATCAATTTAAGCTTTTGCCTTTTTGTGAGCAACAAGATGGGAATCTACTAAGAATATAAATGGTAAAAAATGCAACCATATGAGAAATAAATGAACCATATACTTACAGTTACCAAGACCATCCCATCCTTTTGAATGATGCCTCTTTGTCCAGTCATTGCTACAGCTTGACAGTTATCTCTGTCATTTTCTCAGGCTCTTGAACAAGCTGGCAATGGATAACAATACCTATTTAAAAGTACTACATTGAACAAAAAAAAGCATGAAATTTCCATAGGAGTGGACATGTAAGGTACGCCCAACTAGATATTGAAGTGCACAAGAAAAGTATGAGACGACACAGGAACTTTAGAGTGTACAGAACATGAAGCCCAACCAAATCCTACTCACAGGTCATTTGTCACCATATTATCTTTTGCCTTTTTTATTTACACAGTCTAACGTATATAATCAAAAAATACAGATACAACTCTAAGGCCTTCATAACGGATACCTCAGCAGCTGCACAGTTCACGTTCTTCACTCCTATCGGCAATGAAGTCGCAGGCATTAGCTGTGAAGATATTCAATAGCCGTGAAGATCCTAACCTACATGAAATACCAGCTGAACTACAAGTAATCACAGGTAAGAGCCACATCTTCCATTGCAAAACTTTAACTAAAATCAACTCATCATCTTGTAAGATTGTGATATTTTTTGTCTAGATGGTTGAGGTTTTGACTAACTTTTGTAATTTCGAATGATCATAGTCATTAGACAATAGTGTTATCATGTTCTTTACTACACCAGAGTGTCTGATTTTTTGAATAGTTACCTTGATACTTATAACAATGATTATATCAGCTCATTCTTTATGTTCAATGATATAGGACTGGCGTGAGCAAAACAGTGTAATAATGTCAACAGGGACACTAAAGATGACCCGATTATGCATAAATTGATGCGTGTAGCTATTTCTGCCATCTCCACTGCTGCAGTTAAGGCAAAATTCTTGGCAGACCAGGAAGAGGAACAGATCCGGCAGCTTGCCACATCATTAGTAGAGAAGCAGGTAATTAGTTACTTATTAGTTATTCAGTTTCTCAACACGTGATATTGTATTTCTCGGAATCCCGGTAATAAAAAAGTTAGAATTTGCTTCTATAAAATCTGGAAGTAATGTAGTGATCATGTGGTTGCTAATTTCGGATTAAATTAGTAGCATTACTGTATCTTCTGTCTGTGTATCCAGGCAAGAATTTTGGCTCTTAATTCATCGTACTTCTTAAAAACCGGAAGCACATGGGTTGTCTATCTTCTGCTTATTTTTTATATATAGTACCTCTTTTGTGGTTCTATACTTAATCAACGTAGTATATGGAAAATCTGCAGGGTAGCTTAAGCTGGAAATCCACTGAAAGGGGTCAAGAGTTACCTACTGATTTTGCATCTGCAGATTTTTCATTTGCAGGCTATCTTAAACTCAATGAGTAAGTTTGTACCTATGCTTAAGCTAGAAATCCACTTAGTTTTGTTTCAGTGGCCTGTTGATAACGCTCAAATTGAACATGTTTTTAGTCACGTTATCGTTAGTTTTGTGCATCATATTTGGTTATATTTGTGTGTATTTGTTACTAAATCATGAAAAAGTGTATATGCAAGTAAATATAGCCAAGTACAGGAAAAGATGATAAAAAGATGAAGAAATGAAGTGATTATGCACATTGGAAGATTCACGAGAGGAAAACGAGAGAGAAACCACACGAGAATTCAAGGATTTGATAATGTCAAGATTTCTATGTTCATATATCAAGAAAAGATCAAGTTCTATGAAAGGAAGTAGTGCCACAACAAAGGAACAAACACGCAACGAGAAAAGAAAAGAAAAATAAAAAATGTGTGTTCATGAAGGCCCCATCCGATCAATCCGATTCGGTTGGGAGAAGAATAATTTACCGAGAGATCCAACCGATCGGTTGGACCTCAATTCCGATCGGTTGGAAGAGATTGCTGCTGCAAAGTTGCATTTATTGACGAATTTAAGCCCCATAATCATGGTGGCTTATCATTTCCTGCTTATTTACTACTAGAGGACGTTTTTGCTTGAGGAGAAAGGGTTCCTTCACTTATTTAAAGGACCCAAGGCTAGATTACAAAGTGTGACACCCAAAACTTAGTGAAGGCTTACACCAAGTCCTTGCTAAACTTATTATCATTGCCCGAAAGCTTGTAATTGCTGTGAAAACGTCCAGGGAACCTTGAGTTCGAGTCTCAAGAGTTGTGTTCGAGTGTGGAGTTGTTTACGTGTAATAATAGGCGATTGGAGGAGCGTGGATTGCTATAGTTCCACAATTCTAGTTCTTGTAATTCCACAATTAGGTATTTCTTGTTGAGTTATTATGAACTACTTTTACTTTAAGATGAATAAAAGTATGGTTTGTTACTTGTGTTTGATTATAATTGTTATGGAATGATTTTGGTTATACTTGTGTGTATGATGTGACAATTGTTGGAGTATTCTTATTTCATAGTGATGCATGAAAACATGTCTTGTTTTATGAGTTTGTTGAAATACAATCTAATCTTGCTTAATTAGTTGGTAAAAACAGTTCTAAAGATTAACAAAGGCCGAAAGGATTTTCTTTATGTTTTTATTCCAAAAAGTTAGTGCACGAATTAGTATGGACTATGGTGTGTGACAAGCACCATATTAACTCATTAAAATGGATTTGGAAACGATTTCACCACGAGAAAAGGCCGAAAGGATTCGTAGGAATTCTTAAGATAAGAAATGCTTTTCAAACAACAAAGAGTTTAATAGAATTGTCGTAATAGTTAAACTAGGCCGAAAGGAATTAACTAGGAGATTGAATTCTTAGAGATGATTTCTCATGATAAAAACCATTGATTGTGAATCACTCATATTAAGTTGTGCATCATTACAAGTTACACCCAACTTGGTAGATTACTCTATACAATTAGTCAAGGAATTACACACAAGTATATTTGTTTTTGGATTGATTGGATTTTACTTGCCTTAGAACTTACACCAAATTGGATTGACAACCCTTTTTGTTAAAACTTATTTTACTAAACCCAAACAACAATTCCCTTGGGACGATCTCGACTTACCCACCTTTACTACCACGGACGAGTATACTTGCTCGTATGTGTTGATTAGAGAATTGGATAAATTGTGTTTATAAATTTTTAAAACTTGCACGACCCGCGACACATCACCTGTATTTGTTAAGGTGAGTTTGGAAGGTAAGGCACGGGTGATAATGTATGTTGCACTGTACTAAACCATTTGCAAAATAATGTATGTTGCATTTTACTAAGCCATTTGCATAAACGCTATACCAAAATAAGCAGGAGCAAGGAGACCTCGAAGGTGATTAACTTGATAGTTGTGGTGAACTCTTATTGTATTGTTCGAGTGCCAAATTTATTTGTTTGCTGTTTGAATCAGCATTAGTAAAGTAAGTGGATTTGGTTGCTTATATGAGTAAGGGGCGTTTGGGAACTGGGATTGGTTATTAAAACTGTTTGTGAGCTTATTGGGTCTTAATATAATATATTGAGAATTACGAGTGTGTAAGAGATGGCTGATTAAATGCTTATCTAAATAAGCAGTTTTTTGTGCTTGAGTAGAATAATTCTTATTACCTACTACTTATGTGTTTAAGCAAATCCTGTTTATGCATTTTTTTGTCTTTGAAGGAATAAGTTATTTTAGACCACTTACCACCAGCACTCAATAGATTGCTGATAAAATAAAGTAGTATATTTGATTAGTCCATATTAATTAAACAGTTTGACATTTTGGTTGTTACTTTAGTTTGTAGCATACATATTAGTATGATTTATTAAAAAAATAAACAGGTTATTTTAAGATGAAGAGAAGAGTCAATATGGGAAGTGCATAATTGTGTTTGTGGAAAACTAGAAGGGAGGTTGAATAGTTTTACTATTTTAAAATTCTTTTGCTTTGAATACTTAACGTGATTTCAAGTTATGCTAACAATAAACAATATATAACAAGTAAGTAGAGAAAGAAACAATCAAACTACAACACGAATGTTTATAGTGGTTCAGTCTACAAGAACTCTCTTCCTTGCCCTACTCCACTCCTCGAGCCTCTAACTCGAGAGTTTTTCTTCACTGAGAAATAAGCTCCCTTCTCGGTGGAGAAAACCTTTACACACGTCGCTTACACTTTTTTCGGTACAAAGCTAAATACCGTGTTCTTTTACAAGGGCGTAACCACTCCCGATACTCTATGTATTTTGAGGACTAAAATACTAACCGATCATAACAGAGGTATATGATAGTTTGGTACAACAATGATGTGTGAAAAACAACAAATTCACACTATGACTAATCTAACAAGTCTTGCAACGCTTAGTTGAAGCTTGTGATGCTTTGATCTCTTTGCTACAAAAGAAAGATCACTAATAATGAAATATGTAATATGAATGGGTTAGTAATGAATGAAAGAATGTATAATGTTGTTTATGCTTATGAGTGATGATAAAACATGAATGTGTGGCTTACTATTTATAGGCAACTGCCTTGGCAAATCACGGATGGGACAGATCCAAAAATAGGGATCCGTCCGTTATGCTGTTTGGTTCCGTGGGGGCCTGACAGCAAATCTTCAAGATCTTTCCCAAATCTAACCAAAATATTACCATATCTAATTCTTTGAGTGAAGTTCAATCTAAGATATTCATAAGATCTTTAAGATATCCCAAAGATATCAATGTGATGCATGCCATGATGTCATTGTACATATTCTATATTAAGAAATAAAATGTAAATGAATATATCATGTAAATGTAAATGTATGTAGCATGTATATACTAGTGATTATATATGTAGCATGTAAATGATGTTATGAGTTTATGAAAAACTTGTGACTATAGATGTAAAAGACTTAACTATATTTATGCTTTGCTAAAAATAAAATTTATAATTGTCATTAACAAAATATAGCAAAGATCGTAAAATATAAATAACGTTTTTTTAGACGATATTTGTATTAACAATCTCCCCCTTTTTGTTGATGACAAAACATAAAGTTTATTTTTAAGCAATGAAATAAATAGAGTGCAAGTCTTTTAAAAATATAGATTAAACTAGTTTTATGCAATTTTTAAAATCAATTTAGGCATTTTAAATTATATAAAACATGTAATGTATGAGTTTAATATTATCTCCCCCTTTTTGTCGAAACAAAAAAAAGAAATGCATAGCGGAATGTAGTGAATGGCCCTTGGTGATTACTCCCCCTAATTGGAGTGCCAAGTATGATGATACATGAATTTTGAGTGCTTAATAGCTCCCCCTTGGATAATACTCCCCCTAGTTGGAGTGCCAAGTATATGATGCATGAAATGAGAATTCTACAAAACAAAGGTTAGTGCTTGATTATCTCCCCCTTGACCAATACTCCCCCTTGTTAGGGTGCCAAAGTATATGATGCAAGGATGAAGAATGCTACAAGACAAATGTTAGTTAATAAGAAGTTCAAACCAACCATATAATGATGCATGAATAATGAGAGCTACAAGACAAATGTTAGTTGCTAAGTAGTTGAAACCAACCATATAATGCACAATAAGTGATCATACACAAACATTAACAAACATCTTTCACTGGAAAATTATTTGTGACAAAAGTCACAAATGGAGATGCTTACAAAGGAAATAAATAAAAATCCTAGAAAAGAAAAAATCCTAAGATAAAAGGCTCCTATTTGAGCATCTATTGAGGTGGGTGCGAGAGAGCATTGAGGCGCTCAAGGATATGATTCAAGATGAACCTCATTTCATTTTGTAACTCATGAAACAAAATGTTGGTTTGTTGAGTGAGATGTACAGTTCGCTCACACATGGGGCAACCATGTCGAGGGAAGTTGGGTGGAAGGTTTGGTTCATTTGTTAGTGGTGGTGGTGGAGGTAGTGGAGCATGAGTTGATTGTTGGTTTGGGTTTTGTGGAGACATGATGGATGCAAGCAATGTGGATTGTAAATCCATTGCTTCATTTAGGTGGGAATCCACCATGTTTGAAAAGGCGTAGAGGCGATCAAGTTCCTCATTAATTTCGCCTTGAGTTTGTGGATTGTTGATCCACATTGACTCGTCAATGGCTTGGAGTGTGGAGGTTGGTAAGAAAGGTTGAGGTTGTTGTGGTTGTTGAGGTGGAGCTTGATCACGGTAGAGAGGACCATGAATGTCCCTATAGATAGGGTGGTAGAGTAGTGGTTCTTGATGTGAGGATTCAACCTCAAAAGGCATTGGTGGTGTATTGGTAGATCTAGGTGGAAGATATTCCAAGGTTTCTAAGTAGGGGTGAGGAGAGGTTGGTGGCGTGGCAAACAACTCTATTGGTTGTAGTTTAGGTGAATGAGGAGGTGATGGTGATCTTGTTAATTGAGATGGTGCTGGTGGTGGTGTGGTAGCAACTGGTGTTTTGGTAGGTGGTGGAGTGGTGATGATAATATGTGGTGGTGTTGGAGTTGACAAGGTGAGGAAGTTCTCATTATCAATTGGAGATGAGATGTTTATAGGTGATGATTCTGAGGATGAGGAGTTGATATTGACAAAACAAAATGGTCTGACACTCATTCTAGCAGTTCTTCTTTGAGATCTTGATAATGAGGAGTTGTTTGACTTAGGCATTATGGAGAGAAAGGTTTAGATATGCAGAAAATGCTACTAGAAGTGATGGTGAAGATGTGAGAAATGATTAACTAAAAGCTTCCAATTTATAGACTCCAAGGTTCATGGAAGAGTGTGTTTGGATTTGATGTTAATCCATACAGAGATGGTGGTTCCTAATGATTTGGAAGAAGAAAAGAAGCTAGTAATATCATCAAAGTCAATCAAATGAGATGGAGTTGAGTGAGATGAAGAAGATATGCAGTTAATGGATAGTAGTGAGTGGGAAATCTAATGATGGGATTGATCCATGGATTGCAAGGAACCATTTTGAGGGATCCTTGCTTGTTGGAGAAAGGTAACTTGAGTGGATTTTTGAATTTTCAAGTTTTGGTAGGAAATGAGTTTCCTATTGTTCTAAGTGATCTAAGATGATCTTAATGTGAATTATTATCAGTAAAAACATTCTAATAACAAGAGTGAGTGAACTAGAATGTGGGATTAATCAAAAATTTAAAAATGTAGCTGTTGATACGCGGAACCAAACGATTACACAGGCGTATCCCTATTTTTGGTTTCGCCTGATCCGTCAGGTGGTTTTTGGCGGCACCAAAAACTTGGACAGACGGAACCATATTTTTGGTTCCGCCATATCCGCCGATCAAAAAAAGTAAACAGTGGGCATTTTTGAAAGCCCGAAACCCGTTCAAATCCCGTAAACTTTCCTAAAACATGTGTAATTAATTAGTTGTGATTGAACAATAACAACAAAACATGTATTAACACATGTAAGCATATAGATCAAACCGAGGATAATGAACTTAATAATAATAATGGAAATTATGCCAAACAGTGGCTTAAGAGTAGAAAATTGATAACATCAAAATGTTATCGCCTTGCATGATCACGTTAGTTCACATAGTTGTTTAACGATAAGTTAATAACCTACAATCTTAAAAATACATCACATCATTGTTTAAAACCAATTGTACCAAACACTCATTAACCTCTCATTGCCTGTCAAGTTTCTTATTGATCTTTGTTAGGAAACGCCCGATGCATTTGAACATCTCTCTCGTTTGTTTGAACTCTTCATTTTGTTGTTCAATTCTTGGAAGTTGGTTCATATATTCTAGAGGTGGAAGCCTAGAGTTTGGGACTCCATCATCCTTGCTCATAGATGATGATGATAAGGAGATTGGTGGATGAGGACGTTTTCCTTTTAATTTGGCTACTCTCTTATCACTCAAGGGTACAAATGTGTGGGGAATGAGAGAGTAGTCGGGGCAAAAACCTCTAGCATTTGGAGGGATAGGTGCAAACGCTCTAAAAAGACGGGTGAGAAGCATCTCGTATGGCATAGCGGTGGTTCCTAACACTGGTATGTCGGCCATCCTTTTGGCCACATAGTAGGCAAGGTTGAAAGGTTGATGAGTTGACACGCAATAAAGCATGTAGAATAGGCAAGCATTGATGTGGTCTCTATTCCCTATGGTGCACAAGACGTTGGCCCGAAGAATTTCTTCCCATTTCTTAAATTGTGGCCTAAGTTCGTTTAGCTCCATGCCAAACGGGTCTTGATCGACCTCATTGCCTTGTCGGGTGGTCCTAGTGTGGGAAGTTCTAAGGAGGAAGATATGGTCTCGGATAATCTCTTTTGGTGTCAACGGAGTGTCGTATGGAGGCATACGATCGACAATAGAATCAAGGGTTGACAAAGACCATTTGTCGGAGTAAAGGCAAGTACCTTCACCAGGAATTCCTAGGACTTCCGCAAATTTGTTTAAGGGAATGTTAAATTGGGATTGATTGACTTTGAAATGAATGGAGATGAGACCATAATCATTTGAGCTAAGGACAACACTAGCATAAAACTCTAATAAATCTAGGACATATTGGTTCATCAATGTCCAAGAGGCAATCAAATTGAATGGTAGCTAGTTGTTGGCGAATGTCGGTTCCTTTTAGAAAGGAAGGGTCTATGGCTCTACCCTCACGGACATATCTTTTTTCTAAGGCCTTAAAGATTTTTACTTGTACCGGTGTAAGTCCCTTAGTCTTATGGTGTTTTGGGAGGTAGTTAAGGGTGTCCTTGTGATCGTAGAAAGTCGCGGGAGGCATGATTTATCCTAGATACAAAAATTACATATTTTAGTTAAAACTAACAAAAGTTTAGATATGATGTTCTAGTGTGTGCCTATATGGGGACAGTGTGGAGGTGCGGTTATCTTGACTCCTTTTAATGCATGAAATTTCATTTAGCAAATTTTATAACAAAATGAGAGATAACCCAAACGCTCCTAATTCAATGTTGCTTCGATTGAATGTACCCGAAAATACATATTAGTTATGTATTTCCTTTAGCATTCAATAGACATTATGCAAATTATGTTTTAAACATAACGTTTTTGTTTGTATGAACAATGTGAAAAATCATTTTTCCTAATAGTGAGAAGATTTTTATATAAAAAAAATTTCACATGGGTTTTTTAGTGAATTATGATAATGTCCTACAAGATGCAATTCCTAACTATGGAAAACATGATTTGTTATGTAATTTAGTGAATATGCTTCATGAGTAATCAAAAAGATGCATAATCCATGTAACACCTGGTAATTTTCCAAACTATTTATAGTAGCCAAATATTTATTTTTGCATCACCTTAGCAGTTGAACTTTTTCTGAATTTATTTGAACTTGAGAAACGTGAGATATCTTGAGAAATGTAAACCTTAGTCCCTTATTACGTCAGCATAACCTAGAAAACGTGAAACGAATCGAATTTTCCAAATAAATTGATTTCGGGAAAGTTATGCATATTTATACTCATTTTTATCAGAAAAATTATTTCGGAAACAATGGCGCAAGTTTCATAATTTTTCGAGTCCGTTTGGTACCTCGAATGGTCCCCACAGTGTTTAAAGCAAAAGTATTACCGGATTTTTTAATTATTTTTTTCATTTTTTTTCATTTTCACTCTCTCCCACATACACATAACTCTCTCCCACTCTCTCCCCACTTCCGGCCAACCTCCGGCAGCCACCGTCACCGCCGAAAACCGCCGTCGCCAGAAAATTTTTCGGCGAACCCAAACATTATACCAATCGATAGATCAGGAGATCCTCGTTCGATCTGGAAGGTTTGAGCAACATCCGAGCCGTCTAGCACCACAAACCGCCACCACCGCCACCGCGTTCAGTCGCCACCTCCTTGCCGAGGCTTCCCCACCGTCTTCTCACTTCGAAAAGGTATCCCACGCGCCTCATCTCTTCTTCTTTTCATTTTAAATCAAAACCCTAATTTTGTATATCATTTTTATTTAATAAAAAGTTATAAAACCTTTCGATCTAACCTTAAATCGTGTGGATCTAATTTATTACGCCGCGAAACACTCAACTCAGTCCGAGTTGGGTGACTCACCGAGTCAACTCGCGTTGACTCGGGGTGAGTCGATTATATTTTTAATTATTTTGTTTGATTCTAATTTATATTTATTTTGAAGCGTTGGATTTGGAGTTATTGGTCCGAGTTGGTCCTGGTGGTTTAAGCCAAGAGCCCTCGAGCTCGTATGACGCTTTGACCGTGACTCATTGAGTCACGTCAGTACTGGGTTTAGGTTTAGACAACCTCAGTTTTAGTTTTAGTTTAATTTTTATTTTATTTCGATTTGGTTGTATTAATTTGATTTGGATTTATATTTTTTTTTATTTCGATATGGTTGTATTCGATTAGATCTAGGATTGTTGGTTTTGGATTTGTTGTATTTGGATTTGGATTTTTGGTTGTATTGGCTGTGTTGATGTGGTTATGAACCAGGAGCCCTTTGGCTCGAGTTAGGGTTCGAGTCGTGACTTCATTGAGTCACGGCAAGGCCTCGTGGTTGTGTTAAGATTAAAATTAGAGTTGGATTGGATTAGAATTGATTTGGATTGGTGTTGTTGGTTATCCGAGAGTCTATTGACTCGGAATGTCACGAGCCGTGACTCAAAAGAGTCACGGCATAGCCTCGATAGCCTTGTTGTGATGAGATTTGGAATTGGTTCAAAATTTGATTAGTATTGTTGCAAATCCGAGAGCCCTTGGCTCGGATTGGCTTGAGCCGTGACTCGAATGAGTAACGGCATAGCCCTTATGGTTCTTGTCATGCTTGATTTTGATTTGTAATTGATGTTAAATGAATTGGCCGAGAGCCTTTGGCTCCGTTGAGACTCAAGCTGTGAGTCAAAAGAGTCACGACATGAAATTGTTGTGTAATATGTTGATTCAAAGTGGTTTTGTTGCTAAACCAAAAGCCTTTGGCTTGGGAAGACTCAAGCCGTGACTCAATTGAGTCACGACATAGTTTTGATAACATTGTGTTGTATTGTGTTAATAATTGGATTGAGTCTAAAAATTGTTAAGTATTAATAAATTGGGCCCAAAAGCCCAACGAAAACACAATAAATATGAGTTGAGTATTGGGCCGAAACCCAATACACTTGATCCATTTTATATTTTATTTAATTGTTATGCTATTTATTTAATTATTTAATATTGAATATGATGTTTCGGTTTATTAATTTGGAAAATATAAACAAAATAGTCGCTAAACCTTATAACTAATATATATAAGCAAATAATAGTGTTCAATTGTATATATTAATTTGTAAAATTAGGTAATAAAACTTATATTCAAAAGTCGTAATGACTTGGGAATGTTTTATAAACGGGCGCATCATGCCCAAATTACAATCAAACCCGTTATAATTTAATCAATTATAATTATTAGAATAACTTAAAAACCTTTTCAATACTTATATAATTTCTTCCGAAACTTCGATATTTCGTCAATTATTTGGGGAAAAGGGTAAAACACCGAAACAATCTATTGATGTTTTCTGTTTTTCTCCCTTTCTTATTCTTTTCTTAATTTTAATTCCTCTTTTCTCTTCGTTATCCTTTCTTCGTATCCGTTCGTGTTTGCCGACTTTTATTATTTTAACGTCTCGTATCCACACGAGTCTTAAACTTTATTTAACTCAAAACGCCATTGAAATAAAACATTTTATTTTTAAATACGAGTATTGATTTAGAAATCACTTTAAGGTTATTGCCGAGACATATTATTTATATGTTAGGTTGTGCTGAGGTTCACTTGCCGTGCTATTTCATTTGATCATATTGTGATTATCTCGTTTCTCTGCTACTAAGGTGTGATTCATAGCCCCACTTTTATACCCATGGGGGAGATACATGCTACTTACTATTTTTCTGAGCACAATTGTTTATTGGTATGCTATTCCTGACTAACGCCATAAATGCTAAGTACCTTCCTTGCTAAAAGCAAGTCCCTCGATCATGAACCATTAATCACCTGCGGGTGAGCGCGATTATAGTATATAGGCCTGTAGGATTTGACCATCCCATCCCTGTTGACCAGGTAGGCAACACGAGTGTGCTATATTTGAGTTACCTAGGTATTTGGCAAGATACCTAGCTTTGGGGGCAACTATTATGATTATGAAATTCCGCGGTTACTGTCGACTTACGCCAGGGTTACTGGTGTTGGTTAACGCTTTGTGTGTCATGAGCTTAGCAAAACAAGAGAATTATGTAACGCTTACCCGATATTTGTATTTGTTACTTATATCTTCCAGACTTAAAATCTTGTGCTCAACTATTATTTACTAAACCTATGGATTACACTCAACCTTTGTGTTGACTTTTTAGCATGTTTATCCCAGGTATTTGATGCATGATGTGAGCACCAGGAGTGGCTGAAGGTTGAGGATGGCTATCATTGGGCTATGCTTTTGCCCTTACTATCTTTATCATTCGAATTATCTTTTAAAATTGTGTCTTTATTTTCCGCTGCAAACTATCTTTATTTCCGCTGCTATTTGTGATATGAGTCTTTTAGACTCTAAACATTAAATTTTGTATTCGAATGATATGTTTTATTTAAAACTTCTCGTTATGAGATCGTTTTCTGTGATTGTGACTGTCTTACCCCTCACGTAGCACCCCAAGCTCAGTTCCGCTGCCATATTTCGAGTTGGGGGTGTTACAGAATGGTATCAGAGACACCGTTTATAGAGAACGAGATCATACTCGACTATAAACATTTTCGTGTGAGTCAAAACGTTTTTTGAAATCGATAGCCATCAGCCCTCCGTGCCACTTCGCTCGTAAGTGCTTTACTTAAACTTTTATGCATGCATGCTTTGCACTATCATATGTTTGGATCTTTCCACTACTATTTCATTTCATATGAAACTATTTTATAAAAATTTGGCTAGAATTTTTATACTTGTCCCGATACTCCATGTAGAGTATTATGGCTACATCAGTCCCTACCGGTCAGTTACCAGAGGCACCCGTTGATCACCCTCTTGCACCACCGAGTCCAGAGATGGACCCACACCCTATTGATATACCTCACCAGGATGATGAGGAGATGGATGATGATGATGAGATGGATGATGATGAGGAGATGGACGATGATGATGAGGACGAGATGGATGATGACCATGATGATGACGATGATGACGATGCTGATGATGACGAGGAGCCGATGGAGGAGGAGCATGAGGCTCTCCCCATGCCGCCCTCACCAGCAGTGTCAGAGATCACCTATGAGTTCGATACTTCAGATGCCCAAGGCCATGCTTTAGCTACAGAGGTGACACCTACATTTGAGATGGGCGAGTCTTCAGCTGCACAGCGAGTTACCCCTGCAGAGCTCTAAGCCGAGCTGAGTCGCTTGAGGGAGGATATCTCCTGGTGTCAGGGTCGTTACATGTCTATGTCCAGACGATTGAGTACGCGACAGTCAGAGGTCTTAGAGTTGAAGAAGGAGATTAAGGGTGAGAAGAGAGTGACAGACGATTTATATGTGGAGTTATACGGGCAGGCATCGAGATTGAGAACTTCAGAGACAGCTGATTCAGAGATCAGGGAGCGTTTAGTGTCGTTAGAGCAGAGGATGACTGAGGTTGAGAAGATTGTAGAGAGGATAGATCTTGGAGTTGTGTTCACTAATATCGATGGTCGTCACTGCCAGCAAAGTATTCAGGAGATGTGGGATGAGATCCATGCCATGCAGTGGCAGGCATATTATGACAGGATGGCGCATTTTCGCTTTGATGATAGTATTGATGTTTTGGCTTCATACGGAGTAGACCGTCAATAGAGATTAGTGATCATCCTTATGATAGTAGTTTGGTATTGTAGTAGTAGTTTACCTTGTACGTACTAAACTGACTAGTTTCAGTTAGTAGATTTTGATCAGAAACTTGTAATTGTTTTGCATATCTTGTAAGACTTATGACGAGTATCGAATCTATGATGTATTTGGTGATGTACTATTTATGATGTTGAATGGACGCTATATTATGATGTATCATTTTGTTGTTTACTTTGTGTTGTGATTCTATTACGTTAATCAAATACTTATAATGTTGTACATTTGTAATGATTGATAGAATTATGCCGCCTAAGAAGATGACCCCAGCCGCAATTTAGAAACTAATTGAGGAAGGCATAGCTGCGGCACTTGCCGGGCAAGCAGGTACTAGTAACCAGAATGTTGGACAGGCAGGAGTGCAACCCGTCTATGAGAACCGTTTCTGCACTTACAAGGAGTTCATGAACTGCAAACCTACTACCTTTAAAGGAACTGAGGAGCTGTCGGTCTAACCCAGTGGTTTGAGAAGATGGAATCAGAGTTTCTGAGAAGTAACTGCTCTGAAGACTGTAAAGTTAAGTATTCAACGGGAACCTTGATGGAGCATACATTATCCTGGTGGAATGCATATACTAAGGATGTTGGGATGGAGAGAGCTTATAATGTTCCATGGGAAGAATTTAAATAGGAAATGGTGAAGAAGTATTGCTCCCGCAGTGACATGAGGAACTTGGACACTGAGTTCTACTACTTGGCTATGAAAGGCATTGATCTTGCCACTTATGTTGGACGATTTCAAGAGTTGAAGGTCTTCTGTGCTCACATGGTGCCGGATAATGAGAAGTTGCTGGAAAAGTTCATTGGTGGTCTACCAGCCAGTATTGAAGGGCACATGACGTCATACAACTCTCAGAATTTGGATGATGCAATCCATATATCTGAACGACTGATGGACCAGGTGGTTAAGAATGGTACTATCCAGAAAAGTAACAACTATGATCACAAAAGGAAATGGGAGGACTACAGGAGGAACAACAACAACTACTACAACAAAAACCGCAACAACAACAATCACCTTCACCATAACCATCACCACAACAACAACAACAACAACAACAAAAACTAGTACCGTAAAAACAACCATCACCACCAGCAGAACAGGTGACAAGAGGCTATCAGGGCATACGTGGCTGCACCAGTACAAGTTGGAGGATATGCTGGGAATCACCCGTTCTGTGACAAGTGTAACCAACATCACCCTGGACCATGCATTGTGAGGTGTCAGAAATGCAACAAGGTTGGGCATGTTGCTAAGAATTGTAAGGGAAAAGCTGTGGCTACTGGAGGTAATGCACAACCAGTTGTAACCTATTTTGGATGTGGGGAGCGTGGACACTTGATGAACTCAAATAAGTACATTTTATTACTATCATTTATCCTATTAATTTGACTTGTTTTACTATATTATGTATGAGGATTGATACTTAATCGTTTACTTTTGTAATTCTCAGGTAAAAACAAGCATTTGGTGAAACTTAGCGATTTTGGACTGATTATGGAGCAAAACATGCAAGAAGTTAAGAGTCTACTGAAATGAAGAAGATCAAGACTAATCTGCTCCAGATGCGCCGCATCTCACTCGTGACATGCGCCGCATCTCTATCAAGATATCACGAGATACGATCCAAGATACAAGAGGACATGCGCCGCATCTAATCATGGAGTTACGCCGCATCTTCTGGCGGTGTACGAATATTCCTGAATATTATAATCTTGGACCCCACGCGAAGTTAAGTCAATGCGCCGCATCTACTTACTAGATGCGCCGCATCTTCCCTCAGACAGAAACTATAAATACCCCAAGACCAGACGAATTCCAAAGCTTTTGTCAGACATATATCAGAACCGAAGAGCAGAACCCTAGGACGAATTCAGTCAAGGAGGCAGCACAAGACACACCAAACGAAGATACAAGAGCTGTAAGAAGGTGCTGCATGTGTTTAATTCATTAAGTAGTTTTTTTTTATTGTGTTAGCAAACTTTAATTCATCAGGATTGGTGGCTTGTGTAATGTGACAACGAAAGATTGCACTCCCTTTAATACTTGCTTTCCCATCAATTAAAGTTTATATGTTGATGTCTTTGGTTACTACTTATTAGTGCATTGATAACCTCTGTGTTTATTAGTGGCTTGCGGGCATTTGACTGCGGAAAATAATGTGGCTCCCACAGTTATTACTAAATTGATCACTTAGGAATAACTTTTAGACATAAGTAATCATTAAGGGTTTACTCGCCGATAAGATTAGGACCAACGAGAAAGGGTTAACTACATACACTTCATATAAAGCTATCAATAAAACAAGTGACAATCTACTTAATTATAAGGACAGCCCTCTTATTGTCTCGAGTATTTATCTGTGTACGTGTGTGCTACTTGCTGATTCGTGCCTATTGGTTTATTTTATTATTTAATTGCAAACAAATCGTGCTAGTCTCTCAGGCTGAAACCCCCTTGCGTTAGGATATTAAAATACTGATTAGAATAACGAGATAATACGTTCCACTCTTAGTGATCGACACTCTACTTACCATTATATTCATACTGACCGGGTACACTGCTCGTTAAGTGTGTGTGTTATTGATAAGTCGGCTAAATATAAATTTAAAACTTGAGTAGGCATTAAAACTGCTAAACCGCAACGACACATCACGCGCATCAACACTACAAGAGTAATTGCCCAAAGAATACTGGACGAAGAACTGAAGGCGCTCGTGGCAGAGCATATGTGATGGGCAACGGAGAGCAGCAGCATGACCCGAACGTAGTCACCGGTACGTTTCTACTTAACAACCTTCGTGTTAAAGTCTTATTCGATTCTGGTGCTGATATGAGTTTTGTATCTTCTAAGATTTCGCCACTACTTAACCTCACCCCTACCTCCCTAGACACCAACTATAGTATAGAGCTAGCTAATGGCAACTTGGTTAACACCTGCACTGTAATCCGAGACTATACCCTAAACCTTCTGGAATACCCGTTTAGCATCGACCTGATGCCCATCGAACTCGAAAGCTTTGACGTAGTGGTGGGTACGGATTGGTTGTACAAACATCAAGCCAGTATTATTTGTGATGAACGAGTTGTTCATATCCCCCTCGATGACAAAACCTTGGTTGTCCGTGGAGACCGTAGCGGAACCTGTTTGAGTATTATCTCCTGCATTAAGACTCTGAAGTATATCGAGAAAGGCTATCATGCATTCCTAGCACATGTGTCCAAGAAAGAGTCTGGAGAGAAGCGACTCGAGGACGTCCCGATTGTGAATGATTTTCCTGAGGTATTTCCTGAAGACCTACCTGGGCTTCCACCGGTTCGACAAGTGGAATTTCTGATTGACCTAGTTCCGGGAGCTGCACCTATGGCACGTGCACCGTATCGAATTGTTCCGACGAAAATGCAAGAACTGTCTAAACAGTTACAGGAGTTGTTGGATAAAGGGTTTATTCGACCTAGTTCATCACCTTGGGGAGCACCGGTATTATTTGTGAAGAAGAAGGATTGATCGTTTAGAATGTGCATTGACTACCGTGAATTGAACAAGCTAACGGTGAAGAATCGCTACCCGTTACCTAGGATTGACGATTTGTTCGACCAGCTGCAAGGATCAGATTACTACTCAAAAATAGATTTGCGGTCAGGTTATCACCAACTTAGAGTCCGGGAAGAGGATATTCCCAAGATGGCGTTCAGGACTCGCTATGGCCACTATGAGTTCCGAGTGATGCCCTTTAGTTTGACAAACGCACCGGCTGTATTTATGGACCTCATGAACCGAGTGTGTAAACCATATTTGGACAAGTTTGTCATAGTTTTCAACGACGACATCTTGATCTACTCCAAGAGTGAAAAAGAGCACAAGCAACAACTGACGACGATTCTCAAGTTGCTCAAGGAAGAACCTCAAGGAAGAACAATTGTACGCAAAATTCTCTAAGTGTGAATTTTGGATTCGCAAGGTACAATTTCTTGGTCATGTGATTGACAACAAAGGGTTGCATGTGGATCCCGCGAAGATTGAAGCTATTGAGAATTGGCCAACGCCTTCTAATGCTACAAAAATTAGGCAATTTTTGGGATTGGCCGGGTATTACCGGAGATTTATCGAGGGATTCTTCAAAATAGCCAAGCCATTAACTACATTGACTCAGAAGGATAAGAAGTGTGAATGGGGAAAGGATGAAGAAGAAGCATTTCAAACCCTGAAGCAAAAACTGTGTACTGCACCGATTTTGGCATTGCCATATGGAGTAGAAGATTTTGTGGTGTATTGTGATGCATCATATCACGGGTTAGGAGCGGTTTTGATGCAAAGAGGGAAGGTCATGGCATATGCTTCCTGACAACTTAAGACCCATGAAGAGAAATATACCACACATGATTTGGTGTTAGGAGCAGTGGGTTTTGCGCTCAAGATATGGAGGCACTACCTATACGGAACAAAGTGTGTTGTCTTCACCGATCACAAGAGTCTTCAACATATCTTAGATCAGAATGAGCTGAATATGAGGCAACAACGATGTTTGGAAACTTTAAGTGACTATGACTGTGAAATCAGTTACCACTCGGGAAAGGCAAACGTCGTGGCTGATGCCTTGAGCCGTAAGGAACGATTGAAGCCGCTACAAGTTCGAGCATTGGTTATGACCATCAATTCAAACCTTCCCGTTCAAATTCTCCATGCTCAAGAAGAAGCAGTGAAACAGGAAGATTTCCAGAGTGAGAATCTTTATGGAATGATACAGAAGAAGTTTGAGAGACGTTCAAATGGAACTTTGTGTTTTAAAGGAAGAAGATGGGTGCCGCGTTATGGAGGACTGCAAGACTTGATCATGCATGAGTCTCATAAGTCAAAGTACTCTATACACCCAGGATCCGACAAAATGTATCACGATCTCAAGGAGTTATATTGGTGGCCAAACATGAAGGCAAAAGTTGCTGATTATGTGGAAAACTAGAAGGGGGGTTGAATAGTTTTGCCGGTTTTTAAGTTGTCTCAAAAACTTTTACTATTGAAAAACTTTGATTCAAGCCTTATGTTCAATCAATCAACAACAATATGAACAACACACTAAACTAACTAATTATGTGTAATGAAAGTAAAGAGAAGAGATGGAAAGATCAAAGCGGGACAAAAGGATTTATAGTGGTTCGGCTACGAAGCTCTTCTTCGCCCTACACCACTCCCCGAGTACCACACTCGAGAGTTTCAAGCACTATGTCAACAACCTCCCTTTAGGCGGAGAAAACCGTACACGTCGCTTATCCTATTTCCGACACTAAGCTAGATGTCGAGTGCTAATCTTAGCTAGCACCAATCTACCATGATCTACTTGGTCATTAATACTTCATACAAGACTCGATCTACCCGATCTACCTATGATCCACTTGATCAATCACACAAGCCCAATGGCTTCAAGAGATCTCCAAGATCTCGACACGATCACAATGATCAACCCTTACTTGACTCAATCTAACCTATCTACCCTTGATCAATTTGATCAACACACAAGCCCAATGGCTACTAGAGATATTCAATATCTCTACAAGATCACAATGATCTTTCCTCACAAACTCTCAAAAGAAAAATGATCTTGATGTATACTATGATACAATCAAGTGTGTAACAAATGTTACAAGTGCTTCTACCTACAACTATAACACTTTGTATCTACTTGGATACCTTGTGTTCTTCTCTTTCACTTGAAGAGGAATGAAGAGGATCTCTTGGAAGGATGATTGGATCACTCTTAAACAAAAGAAAAACCTAACTAAATGATCAAGAAGAAAATGTGAAAAGGGTAGTGAACTCAGAAAGTTTTGTGTGAAAAAGGATGCCCAAAATCTGTGAAGTGGGCTGGTATTTATAGGCAAAAAAAATTTGACCGTTATAGGGACACGGTACCACTAAATTTAGTGGTACCGTGCCAGACAAAAACGCTCATCTTTTTTGTCTTTTTTGGTGAAAACTTATTTGGAGAAGTTTGGAGCTGATTTTGGGGGGGGGGGGGGGAAAATAGCTGTTATGTATTTTAAACTTATTTTTCCATTAAAACATTTCTTAATTATTCAAAAATAATTTGTAAAGTATATTTTTGAAAGAAATGTTTTGTCACATAAAAATGTGATGTCTAAAACTCAAATTCACTTCTTTGATCATTTTTCAAGTTGTAAGTTTGTTCAAGAGTGATTTACGTAGAAACGGGAACTTTCGATTAAATACTTGTTTACGTTAATTTTAACGTAACGTGTTTTCACATTTTGTCATCCTCAAAACGTGAAGTTATCGAAAGATAGAAATAACGTTTTTAGAACATTATTTGCATCAACAATCTCCCCCTTTTTGATGATGACAAAACATAAACTCATTTTAAGTTAAAATTAGTTTTAACAAGTTTTTAATGAGTTTACTCCCATTTCTCCCCCTTTTTGTCGAAGCAAAAAGGTTGCTAAGGTTCCCCCTTGATGTATACTCCCCCTCGTTTGGAGGACACCAAGGAATCGAGCAATGATTCGTGCTACAAAACAAGGTTAGAGAGCAAATATACAAATTCTAACATGTAGCACATATGACAAATATCCAACCACAAAAAAAATGACTAAGTAGCCAAAAATAAACAACCACATGAAAGCCCAATCATTCATAAAGATAAAACAAATGTCATACATAGGTATGACTACATCATAGAAGCAAAACAAACTACAAGAAAGCACATAAACATCATTAGTGATATGGGACTTCAAGATTTGCTTCAAATGCCAAAAGGGTCCTAAGCTTTTATTTGAGAAACTAAACATAAACATGTTTAGTTGGTTGGGCTATTTGGTGGTGGAGGAAGTGGTATGATGGGTCCTTGTGGTGGTGTGAGGAGGTGCTCAAGGTAGGAGAATTGAAGGCTCAACTCATCTTTAAGGCACATGATGAGGTGTTGGTTGTGGTGACAACAAGGACAACTTAGGGTATGTGGTTGTAGGGGATAAAGAATGGGATGACCCATTAGTGGTTGTGGTGAAGGTGAGAGGGAAGATGATGATGTGTTACTCCCAAGCTCAAAGGGAGTTGATGGTGATAGGGTGAGTGTTAAGGCTAGTGGTTGAGGAGGACTTGGTTGAGGCAAAGGTGTGGTGATTCTTATGGTGGAGGTAGATGATGATGTTGGCCTTGTTGAGTTGGCCTTTGATGGATCTAGGGGTGTAGAGATTGAGGAGGTTGATTTGATTGAGGTTTGTGGTGTGTGGGCTTCTTCATCATCATCCAAAGTGAGATCTATGAGAATGATCTCATTGGTTGGTTTGAGGTTTAGCCTTGGTTTCTTGGCTTGGTGTGAAGTAGTAGCCATGGTGGAAGACATGATAATTGTATGGTGTGTATGGAATGGTGGTGGAAGAGCAATGCATGATATGAGCTTGTATAGCCAAATCAAAGCATGCAAGGATGATGGATTTGGGGATTTGGGTGTATTGTAATCAGCATGTGTTTGCAGATTTTCAGGAAAAGAGAGTCAAAAAGTGGAAGAGAACAGTTAAATTCGTCTCCCCAGGGTACGGTACCACTAAATGACCCACGGTACCACTAAATTTAGTGGTGCCGTGTCCTAATTAGTTGGAGCCGTGGCCTGTAGTTGACTTTTTTTCCAGTTCTGCAGGTTCTAGGTTGCCTAAGTGGGTAATTCTGGGTGGACTATTTGCAGCAAATCACAAAGCCTCAATTCACTAAAGATTAATCACCTTGTTTTCCTAACACTAGTCTCAACTAGCAACTAACAATATCAAGTGATCATCTGTGTTTAGGCAACTATTAAGCATGCATTATGGCAAGTAATTTTATCATCTAGAGCATGCATGAGAAATAAAAAAAATATGAACTAGATAAAGTTCATGAAAATAATAAAACATTAAGATTGATTAACTAATCAAAGTTATCAATGTCAAATAAAAAATGTTAAGACAATTTAAACTTGTTAATGTTAGATGGACATTGCCATGACCTCATTAATAATAGCTTAATAATACTTAAGTTAGTGATACTACTTAAGTTAATGCTATCTAATCTCTTCTCTTCTCCAACTTCTTTATCTTGTTCCCGAGCCCCTTGATTGCCTTGCCAATAGACTTGAACCCCCCAATTGTTTGCTCATGCATCGACACTTGTCGGTTGTACATGGTTGTTTGCCTTCTCATCACCGAAGTTAAGTTGTTTTGGTTGAAGGGAAGGTCGGTGGTTTGTTCGAATGATGACATGTCAAGGTTGCGAAAGAAGGTGTCGGGAGAGGGAGTATGAGGACGAGACGTTCCTTCTTCATTCACCTCATCATCATCCTCATCCATAGGTTGGGATGACGATCCTTGACCGAAGGAGGAAGACGAGAAAGTAGCATCGGAAGTGGATTTACGACCACGTTTGGACCCTTTGTCCTTATGTTGCTTTGTGCGACGTTGTGGTCCACCAAGAGGTTTCATGACGGGATTGACTAGGACATAGTCGACACTATATAGATGTGGGAAATTTTCCATAACCTACTTGAAGAGACGAGTAAGCAACATACCGTATGGCATGAGCTTATCGGTACGACTATGGATGTTGGCCATCCTTTTGGCCATATAGTATGCGAGGTTGTATGGCTCCTCGAAACTAAGACAGTAGAGCATGTGGGCAAGACTAGCCGGAACATGATCCCGGTTGCCCGCAAGACACAACACATTTTCTCGTAGAAAAAGTTCCCAACTTTTAAGATCGGGAAGAATCTCCTTGAGATAGAGTCGATTGGGGTCGAGATGGACAATGGAACCATCACGCTTTTGATGCGTGTTGGTGACTCGAGGAATTTGGATGTGTTGTTTTATGGTTTCAAGGTTGGGGATTTCGGTACGATAAGCACCTTCACTTTCAAGATTATAGTGAATTGACTCTAAAGAATGGTCTTCTGTGTATGCACATTGACCATATGACGGAACACCGAGAATATCACCAAGTTCGGTGATGGACAAAATGATATTTTGGTTTTGGATCCAAAAATCAAGGAAGACGTTACCCTCAAGGTCAATGAAGGTACGGACACGACTATAAAACTCAAGAACGAAACGAGGACAAATTTGATCATTTATTTTGTATAAACAATCAAATTGAATCGTAGGAAAACATTCTTGGATGTTATCCAAGAGGACAAAAAGAGCATCGACTACACGACCTTCGTGTATATATCGATGTTGGACTCTAGCGAGATAAGCTTTTTGCTCATCGGGGATGTTTGGATCATTGACTAAGATTGGGATGTACTTTCTGGTATCTTGATAATCCATACGAGGCATTGTTACCTACAAAAAAAATACAATTATGTATATGTTAACTTGTTGCATTTTGGTGATCACATTTTTAATGTGTGTGTGATAACGCTCAGAATGAGCATGTTTTTAGTTGCGTTATCATTAGTTTTGTGCATCATATTTGGTTATATTTATATGTATTTGTTACTTAATCATGAAAAAGTGTATATGCAAGTAAATGTAGCCAAGTACAGGAAAAGATGATGAAAAGACGAAGAATTGGAGTGATTATGCACATTTGGAAGATTCTCGAGATGGAGACAAGAGAGAAACCACATAAGGACTCAAAGACTTGATAGTGACAAGATTTCTATGTTCATATATCAAGAAAATATCAAGTTCTATGGAAGAAATCAGCACTTAAATGAAGGATAAAGCATGCGACAAGAATAGTCAAGGAAAAGTAAAAAATGTGAGTACAGGACGGGTCCAACCAATCGGATGCAACCCGCAACCGATTCGGTTGGGATTTGCTAAAGTGAGCAACCGATCGGATGGTCATTGATCCGATCGGATGGGAAGAGCTGCAGTTACCATTTCGCATTAAATGAAGGTTTTACTTCCCATTAATCATTGGAGTCCGATCATTTCTTGATATTAACTCTGGAGGGACGTTTTGGCTTGAAGAATAAGTGTTCTTACACTATATATTGGACCCTACGCATGTATGCTTAGTGTGACACCCCAAATTAGTAAAAGGCTTACACTAAAGTCCTTACTATCTTATTATTATTGCCTGAAAGTCTAGTATTGCTGTAGAAACGTCCAGGAGATATTGAGTTTGAGTCTCAATAGTTTTGTTTGAGTTTGGAGTTGTTTACTTGTCATAGTAGGCGATTGGAGGAGTGTGGTTGCTATAGTTCTACGATTCTAGTTCTTGTAATTCTAAAACTAGGTATATCTTGTTTTCTTACAATGAACTACTTTTACTTTGAGTTTTAATGAAAGTATTGTTTGTTACTTGTGTTTGATTAAGATTGTTATGCAGTAATTTTTGGTATACTTATGTGTATGATGTAACTATTGTTGGAGTATTCTTATCTTAAAAAGTGATGCATGAAAACATTTCTTGTTTTATGAGTTTGCTGGAATAATATCTAATCTTGCTTAATTTGTTGGTAAAAACATTTTAAAGAATAAAAAAGCCGAAAGGATTTTCTTTATGTTTTTATTCCAAAACGTTAGTGCACGAATTAGTATGGGATATGGTGTGTGACAAGCATCATATTTACTCATTAAAAGGGGTTTGAAACGATTTCATCACGAGAAAAGGCCGAAAGGATTCGTAGGAATTTATGAGATAAGAATTGCTTTTCAAACAACTAGTGTTTAATAGAATTGTCACAATAGTTAATAAGGCCGAAAGGAGTTAACTAGGAGATTGAATTCTTAGTAATGATTCTTCATGATATAAACCGTTGATTGTTAATCATTTATATAAAATTGTGCATCATTACAAGTTACACCAAACTTTGTAGAATACTCTGTGCAATTGGTTAAGGAATTACACACAAGTATATGTTTTTGATTGATTGGATTCTATTTACTTTTTGAATTTTTACCAAATTGGATTGACAACCCTTTTTGCAAAAGCTTGTTATACTAAATACAACAAATACCAAATCCATTGGGACGATCTCGACTTACCCACCTTTACTATCACGGATGAGTATACTTGCTCGTATGTATTCAATAGAGAACCGGATAAATCGTGTTTATAAATTTTAAAACTTGTACACGGTAGAGCACATCAAGTTTTTGGCGCCGTTGCCGGGGATTTGAGTGAATTTGATTTTATTTGAATAGATTTGTTTGTATTTGGTAGTTTTATCAGTTTTTGATTTAGAAAATTTGTGTTAAAAAGTAATAAAAAAAAAGTTTGGTTTTAGGTCCAACCGAATCGGATGGATTAGCATCCGATCGGTTGGAGCTCTCGGAAAAGTTTTTTGTTTTTGTTATTTTTTTTTTGTTTTCTTTAGTCTTAAATGATAGTTTAATGATTGTTTCAGTTTAATAATAGATAATTTTAATTACATGTTTAATTAGAAGTTCATGATAATCATATGATTAGTATTTAATGTTTTAATGTTTTAATAAATTAGTTAATGTTAGTAAGTAGTTTTAATTATATGTTATATTTAGTAGTTATAGTAGTTTAAGAGTTGTCCATTAAAGTGTCTTTATTTATTATTAGTTATTAATAGTTTTAATTGTCTTTATTTATTAAGTTTAAATTAATAAGTTTAATCTTTTAATATTCTAGTAGTAATTAGAATAAGTTTCATTTAAGAATAATTAAAATTATAGTTGAGTTTTTAATAATTAAAAAAAAAGTTTTTTTTTTTTTTTTTTTTTTTTTTTTTTTTTTTTTTTTTTTTTTTTTTTTTTTTTTTTTAAATTAATGATCCAACCGATCGGATGTTGCCCGCATCCGATTCGGCTGGGCAATTTTGGGTTTTTACGAATTAACCATCCGATCGGATGGATATGCAAACCGATCGGATGGATGCGTCGGTAAAATTTTCAAAATTTTTCAATTTTTAGTTGTTTTAGTGTTTTGAGTGTTTGAACTTGTTGGTTACTTGATATGATTTCATTTTGAGTATGTTTCGATTATGACTAACCCTAATGCTAATGATTTGGATTTTTGTGTTTGTGGTTATGATATAGTTATTATTTGCTTTAGTAAGATGGAAAGTTTGAGCGAAGTTTCGGAGTATTTGAGGAATTTAGAGGAAATGTTCAAGGATTCTGGAGATTCCTTGGAACGTTGGGAGAACATGTTGGAAGAAGTTAAGATGGATCTTGAAAAGGTAGATGAAGTAGGAGAAAATCAAGTTTTTTGCCAAAGAAGAAAAAGGTTGTTGTGTTCACAAGTGCTCCCCCTACGGAGTTCGATGCACCACACATGAGGTTTGCTACACCTTGTGGTGTGGAAAGAGTCAAAGCTTGGGATGCACAATTGAATATGGAGTATGGAGATAATTATATAACCGAGGATGTGCTAGATAAATGTAACACCCACAAAATCATAATATTGCGGAAGCATACACTTTGGGTGCTACTAAATCGATAATCACAACACAAGATATAGAGAACGGATTGAAAATCCGTTTTAAAAATACATTACATTTTCAAAGTCGTGTTGTCTTACATGAAATTCATTTCAAATAAAGAGTAGCCCATTTAACAAAGTGGTCCCAAATTTTAGAGTTAACGCAACAATAAAAACATTTCCAACAATTATTATGACCATCGCCATGCCCTGCCTTCAGTAAACACGCCTTTGCTTCCTGAGAAAAACATGCTAAAAGTCAGCTAACGCTGGTGAGTTCATAGGTTTAAAGTAAATAACACATATGGACCATAGCAATATTCAGCAATAACACACCATCCTTTTATGCAAACACTAAGCCTCATCTAACCGAACTAGACATAGCAGCATGCCAAACTGGCATTAGCAAATAAAGGGGTGCCAGCGAGTGTTAATCACCAGACACTCGGACTATTTGCATATGGTATACGTTCGCATTGACTATGCCGAGCCAACCGAACGGGGGTGTCATCCCCAATAGATCTATTTATATCACACGGCTTCCTAGACATGAATTGACGGTTGATGATAGTGGGCGCAATGAGATTCAGCTAAACTTAGGTTTCTGCATACAAGTGTGCATAAAACAAAATCCATTTTTTTGGTTATAATTAATTAAATAGGTTTTTGAGAAATTAATAAAATAATAGTGTTAGTGGAGGAATATTATATTATAAATATTATTTATTATTTATAATAAAATTTTAATTATAAGAAATTAGGAATAATTTGTTAAGTATTTAGAAAATTTAGACAAGTTAGTATTTTTATCAAAAATACTCTAAGTGTTGGAATTTTAGAAAATTTGGGCATGACCCATTTGTTTATCCAATCGTTTCCATTTCCTCATGTGTTGCAATTTTCTCAAATAACTCGCGTTGTTAACTATATTGCAAAATTTGTTCGTAATATATATTTTAGTCGTCGTAAGTATTTTATCGTTATAAATATCGTTATTGTCACTTTTAATTATCAATAATAGATTTTGATACAAAGTCAACATTTTAGTCAATATACCTTCAAAAGTCAACAAAAGTCAACATTTATAAGGATTTGGTCAAAATTTCATTTATTCCCCTTTATGAGACTAACGCTCAAAACAAGTCCAAACTAGTTTTAATTATATATATATCGTATCGTTAAGTAATATATTTATAATGGGTTAAAAAATATTTCAAAACTCATTTTTGTCAACCGACATACTCATTGGGCCGAAAATCATTAAATGAGCCCAATAGTTCAAATTTTAGTCCAAAACCATTTAGCCTTTTTAATTTACGATATATATATCGTCACGTTTCTAAAAATCAAATTAACACGTTCGTTACTCCGTTTGGTCAAAAATTCAAAAGTGGCCATTTTCTTGTTGGGCTCGGCCCAACAGTCCACGCATCACTATTATAACCCAAAAAATATTTTTAGCCCATTATTTCTAATTAGTGTTTATTAGTTACGTAACAAATTTTAATTATATCAATTAAGTACTTATAATTAAACCATTTAGTCAAAAAGTCAAACTTGACCAAAATTAATTGGGTTCAACCCTTATAACTCCATACGACCCATTTTCATATTTTTATAAGCTAAACTCAAATAGTTATGGCTTATTCAATAAGCTATTCAAAATATACTTTTAAGCATTAATTCCACTATTTCACCACTTGAGCCAAAATTTTATGTTTTTCAAAACCCCAATAGTTTTGTAATTTTAATTTGGCCGATCCATATATATAGCCATATAAATGTATATATTTCCTTAATCTCGAGTAATTAACATTAATCACATTTGTATCATCAAACTAGTACCATATACAACAAGATTTACCACACAAGCAAGAAATACTCTAATTTGTACATAAACTTTATATATGTCGAGCACTACATAACATATAACAAGCCCTAGCTTTTTCCATTTTAACAAAATATACACATTTAACAATTTGTAACATCATTAGACATCAAATGAACATGGAATTAACAATATTTGAAAAGTTTTGATGATTCCTTACAATGGTTGAATGTTAACGTGAGCTAGAAAGAACCAAGGACAACCCAAACTTCACCAAATTTACCCAAACCACATTCTAATTAACACGAAACTCTTGAATATACACTCCAATTTACTTGAACTTCAAAGAAACTTTATGGATCTTGAGAATTATGGTTGTGCCGTAAGTTTTGATATGGAAAATGATCTAGGAAGTTTTTAAGAGTGTAAATGGATAACTTGGTTTGTTTGTGTATCATTTAGGGTAAATGGTTAATATTTATAAGATTAAATGGAGTTAGTGCTAAGTTTTTGGCATATAGTGGGGGAGAGTTATCTAGGCCGGTTATGGAAAAATTAGAGGGGGAGGGAAAATATTTTTACTCCTCGTTGGTGTATCGTGTGTCGGTTTGAGCTTAAACGTTACCGTAAAGTCCCGGTTTGACTTTTTGGACACGTATACATAAAATAAAATTTTTATCCACGTTTTTGTCAGAAATGCAATAAAATATTATTAATGACTCAAAAATATATTTATTTGACTGCTACCATATGTACTGTGCTGTCGGTACGCGTGTGCGGTTGCTTTTCAGTAAAATATGAGAAAGCTCTCAGTTAATTACGAAACTTGTCAGTAACTATCAGAAATAGAATAATTTATGCTTACTGACAAAAATAAACTTTTTCTGCAGTGACTGTAAACCACAGTATGCGGAACAGCTCCAAAAAATGCTCAAAATACTCAGAAACATGCAAACGCGCATAGAAATGCTCAGCTTAAAAATAATAAATAACCATTTAATATTAATTAACAACGTGAAAATTACCATTTGTCACAATAAACTTGGGTTTGTTCGACTTGATTATGAAGATTTCGGAAGAAAGAAAGTGAAAGATGTGCGTGTCAATATTCACGGTCACATTTTCAAGGTTGATTTTGTTGCTCTAGACTATGGAAACACCGATGAGCCGGAGGTAGTGTTTGGAAGGGATTTTCTTGTTACCACTAAGTGTAAAGTTGATTTTGCACTCGGTGAAATGAGAATTGATATCACCGATTTAGAAGAAGAGAAGGAAGTAGATGTGATGCTTGCGGAATTATGTGAAGGAATGGAAGAAGTCAAAGAAGGGAAGGAAGAAGTTGTTAAAATGGGAAAGGCTAGTAGGAAGAAAGCACCTCTTAACAAATTAACCCAACCCTCCACCCCAAAAGAATGATAATTCATCATCGTCATCATCTAATTTACCACCTAAATCACCACAAACCGTTAAACCTTTCACTCAAGAACAAAAGGAGGCTATCTTGGAGAATTTGGAGATGAAATTTCATGAACTTATGGAAAATAAGCCCGTAATAGAAGTGTTGAATAACTATATGCCATACTGTAAGAAATTAGATGCGGTCATGATGGCTAGATCTAGGCTAGAGGACAAAACTTTTGATGAGGTTGAGAGAGAAAGAATTGTGGAGAATGGATTACCTAAGAAAATGAGTGATCCGGGGAATTTTGTTTTACCAATCAAGGTAAATGGAACAACTCCTATGTATGCATTGGCCGATACCGGGTCAAGTGTGAGTGTTATGCCATATCCGTTATACAAAAGGTTAGGACTTAGTAACCCCCAACCTAATCAATCTAACCTTACTATGGCCGACAATTCTCAAGCAAAAGCAATGGGTGAAGTGAAAAATGTTCGAGTTCAAATAGGGTACCAAGCCTTTTTAGCCGACTTTTTAGTACTTAACATACCGTAGACAAAGAATTATCACTTTTGTTAGGTAGACCATTTTTGAGAACATGTGGGGCTATAATAGACATGGGCCGTGGTACGATGACTATTGATGATGGGATTTTGAAACACACTTACTACCCAAAACCTAGAGGAAAAATGGTAAAGGAAGTGCATGAGAAAGATAATGAGGAAGAATACTTGGGATGTTTTGAAATAGGAAGAGATGAGGATGGTAGGCCTAAATATGGGCCGGTTACTCCTAGTTTCTTTGATATCGAAGATGAAATGGAGAGAGCTCTAACAATGGAGGCTTTCTTTAACCCATTTAAAAATATTTTTGTGTTTAATAAACTTACATATTTTCTTGGATCATTACCGGTCCAACTCAAAAATTTGGAGTGGGGACCCGACGGTCCAAGTGTTTACAAGAAAGAAGATGGAGATGGGGAATGGCATGTGAAATTCGATATTGTTTGCCCAAGTGGTAGGAATTTTGCAAGAAGGTTTAAGACACAAAAGACAAACCGGAAGTTGTCCAGAAAATTTCAAATTGAAGATATTCTAAGGCATGAATACTTTCAAGGATGAAGGAGATCAAGTGCAACAAGTTGAAGAATAAAGCACAAAACTTGTGCTAGTTGTTTGTTTCTTTTAATTTTTATGCATTTTAGTATTTTAATATTTGCATTTAAGTTATTTTAAGTTTTAAGTTTTAAGGTTTATGTTAAGACTTCTTTTTATTAAGGTTTTATGATTATGGAGTTTATGTTTTTAGTTGAGATTTTTAGTGTTACTTTTGTTTAGAGTTAGTAGTCATAGACTTGGACAAATTTTGGTAGACCAAGTGTGGTGGAACATTTACATACAAAAAGGAATTTTTGAAGGAAAAATGCATTTGAGTTTACTTTTACAAGTTTACCAATGTGTATTTACAAAGGAAAAGTGATTTTTTGCAAAAACTTAATCCGAATCGGTTGGATCATGAAGCTGATCGGATGGAGTTGAATATATAAGCCCACAATTTCAAAAAATCACAAGAAACCCACACACACACAATCCATCAAATTTAGGTCCATAAATTCGACCATAAGAAGTTAATTAGAAGTTGCAGGAGTGTTTAGAGATCATCCATGGCTCCAAAACAAGTAAGTCACATCATCAATTTGGTTTAATTAGGTTTTAATTCAGATTTATTGAATTAGGTCAAGATTTGGGTATTTTTGATAGACTTCGAATTAAGATGTAATATTTTAGGAATAGATGGGTAATTGATAGAGGAATACATTGCAAAAAGAATTAGATTGATTGATTAAGTTTTGAGGAAGACTTGGTTAATTGAATTTTCGGATTAAATTGGGTCAAAACTTGGAATCGAATTAAGTTGCAATTGATGATTCCCAGATGTTATATGCTTGTTAATTAGTGATGTTAGGATAGTGCATTGTTGATTAGAATACTAATTGAAGAGTTTGATTTGCTAGTGTTCTTGGGTGTTCTAGGATTGATTGAGAAATCATTTGGAGATGTTATAGATCGCTATAGGGACGGATTGGAGATGTAGAAATCATCATAAGTGTTCAAATGCAGGTTAGGAGAGAGTTGGAATTGATAGGAATCGATTGAAGTCGCAATAAAAGTTTTTGCCTTTTACAGCAAAACCAAATCGAATCGGTTGCGGGTTGCGACTGATCGGTTGGATGTCGACTTTTACTCTATCCGATCGGATAGAGACCAAAACCGATCGGATAGAGGGCTCGGTAAATTAAAATGGAAATTTTTAAAACGAGGTTTTGGACTTCTAAATCGTGTAGCGTTGGTTCTTATACTCTTATACTAACATATATTTGCGTTTTCTACAGAGTAATGTTGTAGGTTCTTCAAGTTCGTCGCGTGTTTGAGTTAACCCGATTATGACTAAGTATGTTCAAAGAAATGCAAGGAGCAAGGTCACCTATAATGTTCAATCGGAAAGCAATGAGAATCTTAAGTTCAGTAAGTTGAAGAAGGAAGAAAAGCATGCCTATCGCGAGCGCCTTTCTAAGTTACAGGTTAGGACTATTGCCGAACCGCGTTTGATTAATTGGGATTTGTTTACGGAATATGAATGTGAAAATCAGTTGAGAGACATGATGAAGATGACTTATGTGTATCCTGGTGATGGGGATACATTTGAAGATTTCTCATGGGAAAGAGCTTTTAGTATCTATGAACATGTGTATCGAGAATGGTGTTTGGAATTCTTTTCAACTTTTTATTTTGAAAGGAAAGTGGTTGATCTTATGAGGGAGACTTGTGTTTGGTTTAGGTTATGCGGGAATGAGCATACGTATACTTTGCCGGGTTTTGCGGTTGCTCTTGGTTTGTATGAGCAACATGAGGTTGAACATAGGTTGTTTGAAGCTCATTTTGTTAGCTTAGTGAGGTATCATAATGACTATGATGGTATTCCGGCTTATTGGAATCGAGTTGGTGATCCAGGGTGTTCTAGGAGAAATTCATCCAAGTTATGGAACCCTTTGATGAAGATTTTGCAAAAGTTGATAGCTTGGGGAGTTTTGCATAGGACGGGTAGTAGAGATAAGTATAATCAACCCGACTTGTGGGTGATGAAATTGCTAGAGGAGGATAAGAATAGTAATGCGGCTTGGATCATAGCCGAATATCTTTCTAGGAGAGCACCGGGGATTAAAGACAAGAGTGATATTTGTGGAGGTCATTATGTAACCGCATTAGCAAGGAATTTAGGATATTTTGAGGATGAAGAGTTGGATAAGTGTTCGGGTCCAATTGAGAGTGAGACTTGGGATGATAAGAGTTTTGAAAAAGCGTTGGATAGGAAGAACAAGACATTGGGAGCTTGGACTGAGCCGGCAATTGCCGCACCTCAACCACCACCACCAATGGGAAATGTTTATGGACATGCACCGAGTAGTTTTGATTCGGGATGGGGAGATTGGAACCGTGAGCTAAATGATATTGAGTGTAGGGATGTTTGGAGAGATTCAATGATGATGAGGGATAACTATAATTATGATTATTCCATGCCGATGCTCCAACACTTGGCACGTGAGGCCAATTATGCGGTACCACCCTACAACCCACCAAATGTTCCACCATACCCATTTCCGTATTATCCCTATCCTGGTCCGTATCCTTACCCATATCCTGGGAATGCACCTTTTCCCGAGCCAGAGCCAGTTTATGGTAGAGTTCCCGAGGTTGGAGGTTCGAGTTTCGATGTTAGTGGATCATCATTTGGAGTTGGAAAGAAGAAGCGCAGGGTTGATTCAGAAGTTGACGAGGAGGAGGACGAGGAAAGTGAAGATGAGAGAATCTATACTCCAGAAAGTATGGATGACGAGTGATCGTCTCGATGTTATGGTTTGTGTTTTAAAAACAATTATGTGTGTCGAATAATTTCTATCTCTACTTTCTTTAATTTTTTTCTTCTTTTAGGATTAATAACGTATGGTTTCTTTTTTACTTTGTTTGTTTTAGTATTTTGTTTGTTTGCTTGTTTGTTTCGTATATTTTTACAGTTTTTGCAGGGGTGAATTGCCGGAAGCTTATTGTTGATCAATATTTGGAGTTGGAGAACTCATTTGCTTATGATCAAATATGCGTATGCGTATTTACCCTGGTAGTACCTTTTTAACAAAATTTTTCCCATTTCCTTTACTTTGAAGTTCATTTTTATTACATTGAGGGTAATGCAAAACTTAAGTGTGGGGGAGGGAAGAAAATAGGAAAAATGGTTTAATTTTAAAAAAATTTAGGTTTAGTAGAACTTTGAATTTAAGTAACTAGAATTCATTCGCCCTTGATTTTCTAGTTGTTTTCTCACATAATTCATATATTTTAAAGAACTAGATTGTTTCAATGGTAAAAATGAGGCTATTTGAAAATTTTTGGAACTTAATCAAATTATGAGAGCTAATTCATTCTGGATTCGATAACATTTACTAGTACATGTTATAACCTACCTTAAATTGTGAGGATTTAAGCCTTTTTGTATAAAGCATTTCTTATGCTATATATTTCGTTATGAGTGTGCCGGTGATTATGTTGATTCTAGAACTTGTACCTGTTGTGCATTACGGTTAAAATCACTTTAGTGGTAAAAATATATTCAAATGATAAGAGGCAACTTAGGATTTACACCAAATGGCCATCCGTTTACAGAAATATTTTTGCTGGCCACATCGGTTAGTTATCCTCGTATTTGGAATGCATTTGTTAGCGTTAATCTCTTACGCTAGATACCCTTAGTTACACCTTCTGAGCCATTCTTTTCTTTTGATTAAATCCAGAAAAATACAAAAATATTTTACACTTTACACCTTATCCTTACCCGAATCAAGTTCATTCGATGTTCAAAAACTATTTATTTTTTGATGATTACACGTTGGCCACACTTTGATATGTGTATGTGTTGTTTCAACGAATAAGGAGATCGCTACTCTTATTTGTATTTTTTGTAGCGTGTGCTCATCCAAAGTGTGGGGGTGACAAGAAAGTTTCGTGTGTTTGAAAAAAAAAAGTGAATAAAGTGAATAGCCAATGAGCTATAATGTATGAGTATCAATTAGCCAATGAGCTAAGAGGAAATAAGTGAGTATGTGATGCGGAATAATGATCGAAGGAGTTTGGAGAGTAATCATTTGTGGTATAAAGAGTTGGGAACGGAATTTGAACTTGGTTCTTATTTTTTTCATTTTGTAGAAATCTATCATATAAATATTGCCATGCCTTATCCCTACCCTTTACCAAATTACTTTATTCGTTGTTAGCTTTCGAGCATCTGGATTAAGTGATGGCTTGGTAAAGATATGTAGTGCATGGATATTGTAGTGACCATCCGGTTTTTGAATAGTTGAAAGACGCGCCAGCGATCTAAAGCATATTTTGGTGACCATCCGTTATGCAAATAAGGCGCCAGCGAACCAAGTTACATTCTAGTTACCATCCGTTGTTTAGCTAGTCAAAAATACGCGGCAGCGAGCTATTATATTCTTGTATGAAATATTTGAACATTAGCCGGTAACCTTTAACCCTAAACCCGAATAAAAGACCTCTTTGATGTTTTATTTTGTTTTTTTGATACTTGTACAAGCTTATGGTAATATACATGAATCATGACTGAGCAATGAGTGGTTTACCAATCAATCTACCTAAAGAGTGTTGAGTGAATTTCAAAATCATTCGTGAGGTGCTTAGTTATGTTATCAAGCTCGATATTAACTTGTTTATGTTTAAAGAATTTTCACATTAAAATACAAATTAACAATTGTTCCTTCGGAATAGTTGTTAGATTTTTGGAATCACGATAACGATACCATTGAAATTATTTTTCTAAATGCTAGACTTGCTCGAGGGCGAGCAAAACTCAAGTGTGGGGGAATTTGATAACGCTCAGAATGAGCATGTTTTTAGTTGCGTTATCATTAGTTTTGTGCATCATATTTGGTTATATTTGTATGTATTTGTTACTTAATCATGAAAAAGTGTATATGCAAGTAAATGTAGCCAAGTACAGGAAAAGATGATGAAAAGACGAAGAATTGGAGTGATTATGCACATTTGGAAGATTCTCGAGATGGAGACAAGAGAGAAACCACACAAGGAATCAAAGACTTGATAGTGACAAGATTTTTATGTTCATATATCAAGAAAATATCAAGTTCTATGGAAGAAATCAACACTTAAATGAAGGATAAAGCATGCGACAAGAAAAGTAAAGGAAAAGTAAAAAATGTGAGTACAGGACGGGTCCAACCGATCGGATGCAACCCGCAACCGATTCGGTTGGGATGTGCTAAAGTGAGCAACCGATCGGATGGTCATTGATCCGATCAGATGGGAAGAGCTGCAGTTACCATTTCGCATTAAATAAAGGTTTTACTTCCCATTAATCATTGGAGTCCGGTCATTTCTTGATATTAACTCTGGAGGGACGTTTTGGCTTGAAGAATAAGTGTTCTTACACTATATATTGGACCCTACGCATGTATGCTTAGTGTGACACCCCAAATTAGTAAAAGGCTTACACCAAAGTCCTTACTATCTTATTATTATTGCCCGAAAGTCTAGTATTGCTGTAGAAACGTCCAGGAGATATTGAGTTTGAGTCTCAATAGTTTCGTTTGAGTTTGGAGTTGTTTACTTGTCATAGTAGGCGATTGGAGGAGTGTGGTTGCTATAGTTCCACGATTCTAACTCTTGTAATTCTAAAACTAGGTATATCTTGTTTTCTTACAATGAACTACTTTTACTTTGAGTTTAATGAAAGTATTGTTTGTTACTTGTGTTTGATTAAGATTGTTATGGAGTAATTTTTGGTATACTTGTGTGTATGATGTAACTATTGTTGGAGTATTCTTATCTTAAAAAGTGATGCATGAAAACATTTCTTGTTTTATGAGTTTGTTGGAATAATATCTAATCTTGCATAATCTGTTGGTAAAAACATTTTAAAGAATAAAAAGGCCGAAAGGATTTTCTTTATGTTTTTATTCCAAAACGTTAGTGCACGAATTAGTATGGGATATGGTGTGTGACAAGCATCATATTTACTCATTAAAAGGGGTTTGAAACGATTTCATCACGAGAAAAGGCCGAAAGGATTCGTAGGAATTTATGAGATAAGAATTGCTTTTCAAAAAACTAGTGTTTAATAGAATTGTCACAATAGTTAATAAGGCCGAAAGGAGTTAACTAGGAGATTGAATTCTTAGTAATGATTCTTCATGATATAAACCATTGATTGTTAATCATTCATATAAAATTGTGCATCATTGCAAGTTACACCAAACTTTGTAGAATACTCTATGCAATTGGTTAAGGAATTACACACAAGTATATGTTTTTGATTGATTGGATTCTATTTACTTTTTGAATTTTTACCAAATTGGATTGACAACCCCTTTTGCAAAAGCTTGTTATACTAAATACAACAAATACCAAATCCCTTGGGACGATCTCGACTTACCTACCTTTACTATCACGGACGAGTATACTTGCTCGTATGTGTTCAATAGAGAACCGGATAAATCATGTTTATAAATTTTAAAACTTGTACACGGTTGAGCACATCAGTGTGTGTGCCTAAATGTAAACAATGTGGAGGTGCGGTGATCTCAACTCTAAAAACAAACCTAATGAGATTACCCAAACGCTCCTAACATCAATTTTGCTCAAACAAATATGTCGAAGAATACATATTAGTTATGTAATTCGATCAATATTTGTAAGATCATGTATGCATGCAAAAACGTTTTTAGTTTGCATCAACAATGCACGAAAAATGTTTCATGATCCTAGATACGTGATTTTTTTTTTCGAAAACAATGGAATTGGGGTGTTTGGCAAATGCGTCAATCTTGGCGCCAAAAATCTTAAAATTGTAAAGTTTCAATGTTAATGATTCCTAATTCAATTTTAAGTATCCTAGACATAATTTCACCAAAACTATTTAATCTTAATCAAGGTTGTAAATATCGGTTATCGGTATATTATCGGCCGACCACGGAGAAGCGAGATATCGGACGTAGCGGGGATATATCGGAGACCATAAATTATAAAGATTTTTTTTTAAGTATTTATATATTTAATATACATATTTATAAAATTTAATTATTATATTTAATATTTTTAATTATATATTTTATATAAATGTTGCAAAATTTACATTGTATATGCATTTACTTATATATTTCCCACTCTTAAACTATCATTTAGCAGTAGCAGGCCCATTTTGTGTTTATACCATAAGTCCATAACCTAAAAATTATATACCATAAGCCCATTATGTGTTTTAACCATAAGCCCATTTTGTGTTTACACACACAATCCCTATTCCTTGCTTACCCTAATATCACTCACTCAAAACATACGCCCCCCTTCACATTTTTGCAGCCACCTACTCAAACCAAACACCAAATCCAATATATGCATACAAAATTTTTAGATCTCATTCTTGCAACCACCAAGAAATATGTTTGTTTGTTCGATCTCAAACTCTACGGTTTCTTTCTGCTAAGATCGAAACAAACAAACTTAGTTATGGATTCAAGATCTTGATAATAGGTCTAAGGTAGGTACTTGTTTTTCATTTTTTAGATCGATTTTGACCGCCGATTTTGACCCTTTTTGGACCGATTTGGTCCGATATTGACCGAATTTTGACCCGGACGAGAAATACACACGATAACTAAAATCTCGCGACGGTGGAAGCCCGAGACACGAGATCTCGCCGATAACTCGGCCGATATTTACGAGATTTACAACACTGATCTTAATCCGATTTAACTAGTAAAAATCGGACTAGTATGTATAGTGTAAGTGGGTTTGTGTAAATCCTATGATTTGGGAATAATGTAAGTTCTACATTGTCTAACCCTAGTCTTAATTACATAAAACTTCAATTAAAATTGAAAAACCCCAATTCGATTTTATGCATAAGAACAAACCCTAGACTCAAATTAAAAAGAAATTAATGTTAATTGACTTACAATTTGTGTTGTAGTGATTAGGATTCTTTGATTCCAATGCTTCGATCTTGATTAACAAGAGTATAGTAGGATTTGGGTGTTGTTTTCGGTTTTGACAGCAGATGAGAGTGGTTATGTTTGTTTGAAATGATTGTGCAGAGGGAAAATAGAAGAAAAACGGGCTTCAGCAGATACACGGTACCACTAATTTTAGTGGTGCCGTGCCACTTTAATGGTGTCGTGTATGTCTGAGACCAATTTTTGTTCTGTTTTGTCTCTTGACTAATTAGTCTTACTTATTTAGTAAGACTTTTTGACGCGAGGAAAGAATTTATACCTAATAACCTCTTTTAACGGAAACGATTAGACGAGATGACAAGGAATGACCTTAGTATTTCCGAGGAAATGCATAAGTTGTCATTGGAGGAAAATAAGGATTGACTTTTAATATTTCCCGTGAAATATGTAGAAGTCATGAGACGAGATGTAGAGACTGACTACAATATTTCCAGTGAAATATTTAATTAGTCATGAGCGGAATGAGAAGATTGACTCTTAGAGTTATGATGCAAGACGAGAGAAATGACTTCAAAATTTCCGGTGAAATATTAGAAAGTCATAAAACGAGACGTAAGGAATGACTTGATATTTCCAGTCAAATATTTAGAAGTCATGAGACGAGACTTAAGGAATGATTTGATATTTCCAGTGAAATATTCAAAAATCATGAGACGAGATGTAAGGCATGACTTAATATTTCCACTGAAATATTTAAAGTCATAAGACGAGACGTAAAGAATGACTTAATATTTCCAGTGAAATATTCAATAGTCATGTGACGAGATAAAGGGAATGACTTGATATTTCCAGTGAAATATCTAAAGGTCAAGGGAAGGATATGAGGGATGACTCAATATTTCCAGTGAAATATTTAAGTAGTCATGAGACGGATGTGAAGAATGACTTAAAAAGTCATGAGGCGAGACGTAAAAAGTGACTTCATTATTTCCAGTGAAATATTTAGAAAGTCATGAGACGAGATATGAGAGATGACTTAAATATTTCCAAAGAAATATTCAAATAGTCATAAGAGGGATGTGAAGGACGTATTGGTTATGATATCGACGATGTTGTCCTTTGAGAGAAACTTTTCCAAAAAAAAAATTCCTCTTTGGACATTATCGCGACGGAGGAGGTGACGGACTTCGATGAGCTTCGTACATGAGCAATCCATGGGGTTCTCGGTCAAGTCTATTTGCACTTCGGTTGCCGCACTTCATGGGGAATTGTCTTATTCATAGTGCTTGTTGTCATGCCTTTCCGGTGCTTGCGTATTCGGCTTCAGTCGTGGAGATAGCAAGAGTGGTTTGTTTCTTGGTGAACCAAGAAGTTTGACAACAACCTATGAAGGTACAAGCATCACTCTCTCTTTATCAATCCACATTATCTCCCGTATTATCAGAGTTGGTATAGACAACCGTTTCTACACCAATCTCCTTGAGATATCATAATCTCAACTGTATAGTGCCTTTAATGCATCGGAAGATACATCAAACACTTTAAGGTAAGAAGTTTTGGGATCCTTCTTACAAGTGGGCACAAAGCCAGACACTAGACATGAAATTGGGCCTACTTGCCGTTAGGTAAAATACATTACCTATCATGCCCCTAACCTAGTATTATTCGCGCACTCACCTTCATCGTCTCTTGTGAGATTCGTTTCCACCGATATGGGCGTTAGTATAGATTAAGATTTTTCTAATCTAAGTATCTTCTAAATATATATATATATATATATATACACACTTTAGTATACTTAAATTTAAGAAGATGCTATTTTCGAGTGATATATTGAAAGGGCTAGGGAAGAAACTTGACTCACTCATCATGCTCATCTCAAACTTGTCACGCATGATCTTTGAGCGATCATTGTACATTTCTGGACAAGTTGAGTTTGTCATACTTGTCTTCGACAAATATTTGAGTCATGATGAAATGTGAATTTCGTTTCTTTGTGATAGTGCCTACTATGTTAGATTCTAATAACACTACATGCTTAGCATTTCTACTAACAAATGATGTTTTAAGAAAGCGTACCTTTGCCTGAGGTGTTGCCCTTAAAACTAGAAGACTAGAATACCTTTGTTGAAAGCTAGGAATACGAGACACGACTTGACTTTACAAGATTAGTGCAACCACTAACCATACTCTATTAGATGGACTTCAAGTTGCTTCAAGACCATCTCTATCTAGCAAGAAAGAAGCTCAAACATTTGGTCCCCAGTTTCTCATGGGTCCAAAGTTGTTAGTGTTAAACATCCTACGCATTTGTCGCATTTGTTTAGGATGTGAGAATGGAGGACATATTTCCCAAGGTAAGTAACTTTGTGGTTGACCGTTATTCCAAGTTACGGGAAAGTTACTTAGATAACTTTGTCTTCTAAAGTTACCTCTCGGCAGAGGAGTTAGTAGAAATGCTAGACATATTTCCCATGGTAAGTAACATGACTCATGAATATTTCACGGGAAATATCTAGTCATTCCTTGTGTCGCGTACTCCGACTAATTAAATATTTCATGGGAAATATTATAGTCATCCTCCTTAACACAACTCATAACTTCTATTTATTTCACGGGAAATACTAGAAGTAAATCCTCATCCAATGACATCTTAGTCAGTTTCCTCGAAAACACTAAGGTCATTTCCGGTCATCCCATTTAATCATCTTTCGTCAAAAAGTTTATTAGGTATAAACTTTTTCCTCGTGTCAAAAAGTTTTACTAAATAAGTAAGATTAATCAGCCAAAAGTCAAAACAGAAGAAAAACTGGACCATCAGACATACGGCTCCACTAATGTTTAGTGGAACCGTGGAGCCGTGCATCTGAAAAACGCGCCCAGTCACTCTTTTCTTCTGCGTAAATTTTCCAAACACACAAAACCTCTTCCACTTGCTGTCAAAATCGAACCATAACACCATAATTCAACTAAACTCTTGCAAATCAAGATTGAGGCATTGGAATTAACTAATCCTAACCACAACATCATCAATTGTAGGTAATTCACTCTTATTTTCTTTTAATTTGAGTCTAGGGTTTGTTCTTGAGTATAAATCCGAATTGGGGATTTTCAAAATTAGTTAAACCCTTGTGAAATTAAGACTAGGATTAGACAATGTAGTATTCACATGATTCCCTAAACCTAGGATTTCCAAAAACCCATTTATGTTGCAAAACCTAATCCGAAATTAATCACTAAATTCGGATTATGATTGACTATTTGTAATGGAATCATGTTTAGGATGATTAAAATTGGATTAGGAACGTTCTGCATTAAAGCTTTTCAATCTTAAAGCTTGATTGGCACCATGTTGAGGCATTTTCCAAACACCCCAATTCGATCATTTTTTTGAAAAAAACTTCACAAGTCTAGGATCATGAAACCTTTTTCATACATTGTTGATGCAAATTAAAAACGTTTTTGCATGCATACATGAACTCTCAAATATGGCTCGAAGTACATAGTTGATATGTATTGTTCGACATATTTGATTGAGCAAAAGTGAAGTTAGGAGGGTTTGGGTAATCTCTTTAGGATAATTTTAGAGTCGAGATTGCCGCACCTCCACATTGTTTGCATTTAGGCACACACACTAGAAGTGTAATCATTAAAATGCAACGAACTAACATATGCAAAAATATTTTTCTTGTAGACAAACAATGCCTCGAAATGATTATCAAGATACCAAACCATACATTCATAGTACTCTTGAAAATCTAAACATTCCTAATGAGCAAAGAGCTTATTTCGCAAAAGTCCAAAATTGATACATACACGAAGGGCGTGTAGTCGATGCACTCTATGTCACGACAGACAACATCCGTGCCTGTTTTCCTTCTATCGAGTTCGATTGTTTATACAAAATAAACGATCAAGTCTGTCCTCGTTTTGTTCTCGAGTTTTATAGTCGAGTCCGTACCTTCACTGATGATGATGGTAATGTTTTTCTTGATTTTTGGATTCAAAACCAAAATATCATCCTGTCTGTCTCTGAGATTGGACAAATTCTCGGTGTTCCTGCATATGGTCAGTGTGCATACACTGAAGACCATACTCTCGAGTCTCTCTTCTATAATCTTGAGGATGTAGGTGCCTATCGCACTGAAATTCCCGACATCGATTCCATCAAACAAGTCATCCAAACACCTCGAGTCGTCCACACGTATCAAAAGCGTGATGGTTCAATTTTCCACCTTGACCCAAACCGTATCTACCTCAAAGAGCTCCTTCCCGACCTTAGAAGTTGGGAACTCCATCTTCGTGAGAACGTGTTGAGCCTTGCAGGCAACCGTGATCACGTCTCTGCGAGTCTCGCCCATATGCTCTACTGTCTTAGTATCGAGGAACCTTATAACCTCGCATACTATATGGTCAAAAGGATGGCCAATATTCACAGTCGTTCGGATAAGCTCATGCCATATGGCATGCTGCTTACTCGTCTGTTCCATTGGGTCATGGAACATTTTCCTAATCTCCAAAGTGTCGACTATGTCCTAGTCAATCCTGTTATGAAACCTCTTGGTGGACCACGACGTCGCACAAAGCAACGTAAGGACAAAGGGTCCAAGCGTGGTCGTAAAACCACTTACGACATTCCTCTCTCATCCTCTTCCTTCGGTCATGAATCATCATCTCAACCCATGCATGCAGATGATGATGAGGTGAACGAAGAAGGAACGTCTTGTACACGTTCTCCTTCTCCCGACGTCTACTTTGACAACCTGGACACCTCATCATTTCGACGTACAACCTTCCCCGAAAACGGGATGGTCAACCTAACCCAAGTGATGAGAGAACAAACTACAATGTACAATAGACAAGTGGAGATGCATGAGCAAACTGTCGGGGGATTCAAGTCTATTGGGAAGACCCTAAAAGGGATCGGGAGCAAGCTGAAGAAGTTGGGGAAGAAACGAGACTAGTTAGGATTAGCTTAAGTAGTACTATTAACCTAAGTATTATTAAGCTATTATAAATAAAGACATGACACTAACTTGCTTGATGTGTTTCCTTTTAACACTTGAACATGATTAATTCTCTTGTTAATTAATCCTCATGTTGCTTCATCTTGCATGTTAGTTTATTTTATTACATGCAATAGATGTTAAAAATGCTGAAATTCATGCATGCTTAATAGTTGCCTAAATACATAGATGATCACATGATCATGTTAGTTGCTAGTTGAAACTAGCTTTAGGAATTCTATGTGTTTAGTAATTTGAGGCTTTGAGATTTGCAGCCAATGGATTCCCCAGAAATTTCCCCATTTAGGCTGCCTAAAACCTGCAGACCTGGAAAGAAGGTCAAAAGAGCCCACGGCTCCATTAAATAGGCCACGGCTCCACTAAATTTAGTGGTGCCGTAGCACCTTTAATGGTGCCGTGCCTTTGGAAGACGAAAACTGCTATTCTCTTCCACTTTTTGACTATCTTTTCCAGAAAATCTGCAACCAAAACCTGATTCCCATGCACCCAAATCCCCAAATCCAACATTTCAAACTTGCATGCTTGTGTTTTCGCTATTTAAGCTAACATTATGCATTGCCATTCTTACACCTATCCTTACACCTTCACACTCACCATATCACCATCATGGGATCAAGAATATTCAAGAAACCTAGATTCAACATCAAACCAACCAACCAAACCTCTCTAGTTGATCAATGGATCAAGAATGTCAACACACCCCAATCATCAACTAAACCTATCACCAATGACATTCCCCTCATTGATCTCACCTTGGATGATGAAGATGAAACCCATACACCCATAACCTCTACCAAATCATCATCTTCTTTCACTACACCCCAAGCTCCATCCAAGGCAACCTCTATTCAACCTACATCCTCATCCTCCACAACAAGAATCAACACACACTCATCTCCACCTAGTCCCATTCACCCTTTAACCTTAACACTCAACTCATCACCATCAACTTCCCTTGAATTGGGAACTCACACAACACCCTCATCACTTTCAACATCACCACAACCTCTAACTCTCACCCTCACCCTTTCACCAAACACTCCCTTTGAATTTGGGAGCAACATATCATCACCTTCACTATCACCATCACCTCAACCCTTAATGGGTTATCCAATCATGTATCCCCTTCACTCACACACCTTGAGTTGCCCTTGTTGCAACTACAACCTTGAACTCATCATGAACCTTAGAGATGAGCTTAGCTTTATGTTTTCATACCTAGAACACCTTCTCACACCACCCATAGGACCCATCATCCTTCCACCACCTCCACCACACAATAGCCCAAACTAAACATGGTTATGTTTAGTCCCTTCAATAAATGATTAGGAACCTTTTGAAGTTGGAAGCAAATCTAGAAGCCTCATGTTACTTTAGAAGTTTATGTGTCTTCTTGTTAGTTTAATTTGCTTTCCTAATGTAGTCATACTTATGTATGACATTCAATTTATGTTTATGTAATGGGCTTTTCATTTTGGCTACTTAGCCATAATTCTTTTATTGTGGTTGGATATTTGTCTTATGTGCTACTTGTTAGATATTGTATATTTGTCGTCTAACTTTATTTTGTAGCACGATCAATTGCTCGATTCCTTTGTGTTCTCCAAATGAGGGGGAGTATACATCAAGGGGGAGCCTTAACCACCTTTTTGATTTGACAAAAAGGGGAAGAAATGGGAGTAAACTCATTGAAAACTTGTTAAAACTAATTTTAACCTAAAATGAGTTTATATTTTGTCATCATCAAAAAGGGGGAGATTGTTGATGCAAATAATGTTCTAAAAACGTTATTTATATCTTTCGATTAACTCACGTTTTGAGGATGACAAAATGTGAACTCGCGTTACGTTAAAATTAACGTTAACAAGTTTTTAATCGGAAGATCCCGTTTCTACGCAAATCACTCTTGAACAAAGTTACAACTTGAACTAGTGATCAAAGAAGTGAATTGATGTTTTGAAAATTCACATTTTAAATGGGACAAAACATTTTTTCAAAAATACACATGACAAATTATTTTTGAAATATTAAGAAATGTTTTAATGGAAAAATAAGTTTGAAAATCACAACAGCTATTTTCCCCCCCAAAATCAGCTCCAACCTTCCCCAAATAAGTTTTCACCAGAAAAGACAAAATTTGGAGCGTCCTAGTCTACCACGGCTCCACGGTACCGTTAAATTTAACGGAGCCGTGGGTCATTTAGTGGAGCCGTCCGTACCATTTTGAATTGTAACGTTCAGATTTTCTTTGCCTATAAATACCCACCTCTTTCACAGTTTTAGGCACCCTTCACACACAGAAAAATCCCTTAGTTAAATCCTCTCACACCTTTCACTTCTTAGGGTCATTTAGATTAGTTTTTCTTTGTTTCAAGAGTGATCCAATCATCCTTCAAGTGATCCTCTTCATACCTCTTCACTAGCAAGAGAAGAACACAAGTATCCAAGTTGATACAAGGTGTTGTCATCCCTCTTCATTAGCAAGAGAAGAACTCAAGTAATCAAGAAGATACTAGAGTTATAGTTGATAGGTTTTTGTAACTTTTGTTACAACCTTGTTGTGTCTTAGCATACATCAAGTTTATTTTCTTTTTGTGAGTGAGAGTGAAGATCAAGTGTGATCTATAGAGATAGTGAACATCTCTTGAAGCCATTGGGCTTGTGTGATTGATCAAGAAGATCAAGGGTCATTAGGATAGTGTTAGTCGAGTAGAGTGAAGTGAGTGTTGATCATTGTGATCTTGTTGAGATCTTGGTGATCTCTTGAAGCCATTGGGCTTGAGTGTTTGGTCACGTGGACCTTGGTAGATTGGTGCTAGCTAAGATTAGCACTCGACATCTAGCTTAGTGTCGGAAATAGGATAAGCGACGTGTACGGTTTTCTCCGCCTGAAGGGAGGTTGTTGATATAGTGTTTGAAACTCTCGAGTGTGGTACTCGGGGAGTGGAGTAGGGCGAAGAAGAGCTTCGTAGCCGAACCACTATAAATCCTCTGTCTCGGTTTGATCTTTCCAACTCTACTCTTTACTTTTATTTGTTATTATTACGTAGCTTAGCTTGTAGTTCATATTGGTGTTGTTTGATTACACATAGAGTTCGAATCAAAGTTTCCAATAGCATACTTTTAAAACAAGATTTTTAAAAGAAGTTTTTAAACCGGTAAACTATTCAACCCCCCTTCTAGTTTCCCACAATTGGTATCAGGAGCCACGTCAGTCAAGTTTTTAAAGTATATTGTATTTGTTAGGAATATGAATATTCAGCTGAAGACTCGGTCACCCCGAGTAGTTATTAGTACATCATAGCTCATTGGATTATTAGTAATATTAGTAGTAGCTTAGTTAGTATTATTAGTATTGTGGAGTGGGTCGGGTCTGTACCCTCTGTCAGCTCGCTCCACAGTCCACTAGGGACATATTATGTAATAGTATAAATACTCCCTTCCCACCCATGGGAAGGGTTGGACCTTTCAAGCTAATAGATTACAAGTTACTTTCTCTCTCTAAAAGGCTCCCACTTTCTCACTCTATAATCTCTTCTAGTCGATCCAAACAAGCCTCAAACTAGTGATTCTTGTATTGTGAATACCCTACAATTGGTATCAAGAGCCATGGTTAGGTCCATGAGAGTTGGTATTCACGGATTTGTGTAGTTTGTGAGGTTTTTTATTCTTGGGTCGATTTGTAGTTTTCAAGTTTTTTTTGGTTCGGTTTGATTAGTAGCATAAACTTCATTTTGTGCTTTGTTTAGTGATTAGAAGTCGTTTTACCTTGTATTCGTGTAGCTCTTTAGGTTTTTTCTTGGTTAGATTTGTGGTTTTTAAGTTTTTTTGTTCGGTTTGGTTAGTAGCATAAATTTCATTTTGTGCTTTGTTTAGTGATTAGAAGTTGTTTTACTTTGTACTTTCTAGCTTAAGAATAGTATTAGAGTGGTATTTAGTGTTTGGATTCACAGATCTAAGAACAGTGTGGTGATTTTGGGGAAATTCGTGGGTATTAGTTGAGTTGTTCTTGGCAGCGGTTTGTCTACTTGGGAAGTATTCTTGGACTCGGTTTGTGTCTATTCTTGGATACGGTTTGTCCTATTACTCGTTTAGGCAAAAAGACAAAAGGCAGTGAAAGCGACGTGCTTGGGAGTTTGTGTCTACTCGGTTTGTCCCTGCTGCGCATACTCGGTTTGTCCCTGCTGCGCGTACTCGGTTTGTCCCAGCTGCGTGTACTCGGTTTGTGTAGACTCGGTTTGTCTGTGAGGATTTTACTCGATTTGTGTAGACTCGGTTTGTCTCTGAGAAATTTACTCGGTTTGTACCTACTCGGTTTGTCCCAGCTGCGTGTACTCGGTTTGTGTAGACTCGGTTTGTCTCTGAAGAATTTACTCGGTTTGTGTAAATTTACTCGGTTTGTGTCTACTCGGTTTGTCCCAGCTACGTAGACTCGGTTTGTCTCTAAGGATTTTACTCGGTTTGTGTAGACTCGGTTTGTCTCTGTTGAATCTACTCGGTTTGTATCTACTCGGTTTGTCTCTCAGACTTGTATGCGGTTTGTGTCTTGGTGATTTTAGAAATTCCCGCGAAAGATTCAATTTCTCGGTTAAATCACAAGATCTGTAAAATCCCGTAGTTACTATGGCTACCACATCAAGTACATCATCAGATGATATTCAAGCAGCAGGATCTGATACTCGTCCACCTATGCTAGATAGGACGGATTATGAGTCTTGGGCACAACGAATAAGACTTTACTGCTTGGGAAAAGATAATGGTGTTAACATTCTTAAGTCAATAGACGAAGGACCTTATCAGATGGGTACCACCAGAGACGTTGTTACAACTGGTGAAGATGGGACTGTAACTTTGGGCATTGATAGACCTAGAAACTATAATGATCTTAATGAAGAAGAAAAGAAGAGGTATGATGCTGATATTAGAGCCTCAAACATAGTCATTCAAGGTCTTCCAAAGGATGTATACAAGCTCATCAATTTTAACACTGAAGCCAAGGCGGTGTGGGACAACGTTAAAATGTTGTTGGCAGGGTCAGAACTCACAAAGGAAGATCGTGAGTCACAATTGTATGATGAGTTCGAGCATTTCAAAATGAACCCAGGAGAGAATGTCACAGATTACTATGTGAGATTTCATAAGTTGGTGAATGATATGAGGATGATCAGAATGACTATGCCCAATATCCAACTTAACTCAAAGTTTGTGAACAACATGACTCCTGAATGGGACAGATTTGTTACTGCAGTCAAACTCAACAAAGGTTTAAGGGATACTAACTATGAACAGCTGTATGCTTACCTGCAACAACATGAGAAGCATGCCGTCTATGATCGGGTGCTGAGAGAAAAGTTGAATCCTTCAACTACAAATGACCCACTGGCTTTCATGACAAATGTACAACCAACAATCCAATCATCATCCAATCCAAGCTATCACCAACTTCACTCACAAATACCTGCTATGAGTTCACAACTTGACTCAGGCTACTCTCAGACCGACAAAATGATTGACAATCTCACCAATCAAGTATCTCAACTGGTTCAACAGTTTCAAGCATCACTCCCTCAGACCAATAATCAGTTAAGGAATTCTTCCAACCCACGCAATCTAGCAATGGTGGAGGATGGGAAAATTGTGGTTCAGAATGTGCAAGGGAGAGCTAGTAGAAACATGGGTCGAGGTTATGTGCAGAATAGAGCAGGGACTGCCAATCAAGGGCAAGGGAAACAGATCAAGTGTTATAATTGTGGGGGGCTTGGACACATTGCTAGAAACTGCAATCAACCTAAACGTCCTCAGAACTCAGATTACTTCAAAGACAAGATGCTGTTAATGCAAGCTCAAGAAAATGGAGCTGTATTGGATGAGGAAGAGTTATTGTTCCTGGCAGGAGATGGAGGAAATACTTTTGATGAAGATGTGGATGAGAAACCTGTTCAGGATCTAGCACTTAATGATCCTAACATCTTCAAGGCAGATGACTGTGATGCATTTGACTCTGATGTGGATGATGAACCTACTGCTCAAACAATCTTCATGGCTAACTTGTCTTCCCTGGCCTCATCTCGTCAAGCTGGTCCTTCTAATGCATCCGTGATATCTGAGGTACTAAAAATTTATGACACATATAATATTGTCGAGGGACAACAGATTCCCGAAGAAGTACATCAGGCAGTTGTTTCTGACTCAAGTGATGTTGATATGGAAAATAGCAATATTGTCTCATATGAACAGTATTTGAATAGCAACAACTCGCCTGATGTACCAAATGGTGAATCCTTTATCAATAATGATGTGTGTGCTATGAGTAATGTATGTGCCTTAGATAATGCGGGTAATGTAGACAATGCATGTGTGTACCATGAGAACAAATTGCCTGTCCCTGATGATAACTTGATCACTAGACTAAACATCTATAAAGACCAAGTTGCTATGTATGAACAGCGTGCTAAGTTTGAGCTTAATGATCGTGAGCAGAAATTAGAAGGTCAAATGAGTACACTTATTAAAGAGTCTAGAGCGCGAGAAGAAACATTAAAAATAGAGTTGAGTTCTTTGAAAAGTCAGCTAGAACAGTCTGTCAAACAGAAACAGGAAGCACAAAAGTGTGTAACAACACTTAAGCAAGAATTCAAACAAAAAGAAACAACTCTTTTAAATGATTTCTCTAGACTCAAAACGTTAAAAAATAAGCTTGAAGATAAGTTGTACACACAAAATCAAACCATACAAACTGCTCAAATGATTCATAAGCACAGAAAGTTGAGTGATAAGCACAGTAAAATCATGATAGGTGAACCTAAGTCAACCATCCTTAGGGACATGCAAGTACTTCAACCATCCCTATATGATGGTAATGTGATGCTTATGCCTATTCATGACCAACCTGAGCATATCTACACTGATGAAGAGGATGAGTTGAGTGATAAAACGAGGGAAAAAATGAATGAGAAAATGAGGGATCCCGAGTGCATAGCCAGACGAATAATAATCAAACCCCATGATTATTATGAAGAAAATCGTTTGACTGTGTTTGCCCCTCAAAAGAAGTTAACACCTGAACAGATATTTTGGAAACAAGATAATGAAAAACTTAAGGTAGAAAAACTTAAGGCCAACACTCCCCTCATTAGAAAAGTTGCGTCCATAACGGTGTATCCTCCCAATACACCTAGGAATTTAGTGCCTTTGTCTCTTCCCACTGAATGCAAAACCTTTATTAGCTTATATGTGCTTTGGCAACTGTTTGCTGATTTCGATAAAACATGTAAGAAGAGAATCACACCCACTGGCATTACTGAGGGGGAAAGGTGTTTTGAACATGCAAAAAGGTGTTACTTAACTGAGATCATGCCATTCTTTAAACTACTTAAAGAACACTTTGAAGGGTTGCAAACTGCCCTTAAAGCCGAAATAAATGAAATGAAAGTAGTGTTTAAAGATATGGAAAATGAGGTGAATGAACATGCAATAGAACTTAAGAGTCGAGAGATTGAAAGAAAAAACATACTCCTTACTAACGACAACTTGATTGCTAAATGTATTGCACAAGATGTATTTTACACTGTCACTGATTCTGCATTGTCTGCTTGTCAATTTAATGAGTATGCTATTGCGTTAAATGTCACCCAGAATCGTGTTGTTGAGCTTGAGGGGGAGAATTTTAAATTGCTTGGAAAAATTCAAAATGATGACCATGATAATATGGTTAAACGTTTTTCAAAATTGGAAGTTGAATATCTTAATTTGCAATTGAAATATCAACATTTAAATGAAAAACATAAAATATCGAATGACAAGACTTCCTTGGATGCTCCTGAATTTGATACTTATTTTGAATTAAGCAAACGAGATGAGACAATTCAAGCTCACACGAACACGATTCGACTGCTGAGGGCCCAAATTGCCCAATTGAAATCCAACAAGTGTGAGGTATATGGCACCAATAAACCTTCGTCTTCAGATGCTCAGAATTTTCAATATCAAAACACCATAAATAAGTTACATTATGAAAATGAGTGTTATCGAGAAGAAAATTCAAAGGTTAAACAACATTTCAAAGAGTTATATGATTCTATTAAAGTTACAAGAAGCAATCACAATGATCAAATAAATTCTTTGACAAATGAAATTGAGAATCTGAAGGCTCTGGTGAAAGGTAAAATGCCATGCACCACTTGTAATTGTGATACACCAAAGGCTACTGATAGTAAAAAGTATGATGTTGATGTTGGGCGTATTCCGTTTAAGCTTAGAAATAACAGCCTTGCCCATCAAACATATCTCGATCATCTTAGAGAAGGCCTTGACACACTTCGTGAGGTAGTTGAAGAGGATAGGAATAATAAGCCACTTGATCAAGCAGTTGTCTATGCATGCAAACTCACGAAAAGGATTCAGGAAAACTTAGAATATGCCATAGGCTCAATTCCTAAGTTTAGAGGCCATAGAGATAGATTTGTTGCATCATCATCCAATGTTGTGAACAAGCATGTAGCCTTTGATCTACCACCCAAAACATCAGAACCCAACACATCATTATCAGGAAGGCATGTGACAGAAAAACAAACTAATGTTACCTTCGATGCTTCTACAGGAGTAAAAAGTGACACCCAAGCTAGCGGGTCAAGGTCTAGAGGAAATGAAAGAAAGGATATGACTGCGCCAGCTAAGAATGATCACTTGAAGAATGTAGAAGTCCAACCTAGGAACAATAAGTTTGCAATGAGTAGGATGAATCGTGTTGATTCTAGTATCAAAAGTACTGTAATTAATTCGAATTCTAATGCTATCTGTAAAACATGCGACAATTGTTTAATTTATGCTAATCATGATGAATGTGTTGTGTCTTTCCTGATGTCTTCTGCATCATCCCATGTTAAGAATGGTAGGATAACTGAAGCATGCAAAAAGGTTTGGAAAGCAACAGGAAAAACATTTGCTAGCATAGGCTATCAATGGAGACCCACTGGAAGGAAATTCAATTTAGGAAAACAGTGCACGTTACCTAAAATGAATAAGCATAAAATTGTGAATGTTAAGGAATGGAGACCCACTGGAAGGAAGTTCAATTTAGGAAAACACAGAACAATATCTAAAATGAATATGCATAAAATTGTGATGAATAAGGAATGGAGACCAACTGGTAGAATCCTGGCTTTAGAATCACAATGCCTTCCATCTAGGTCATGTCCTACCTCTAGTTCTGTCTCCTCAGTAAAGACAGTAGCATCTGTGAAATCTGTGGTTCCTGAATATATGTGTGCTGACCTAAGGGACCCCAATTGCACTTGGGGATCCACATTTTTCAGTTATCCATTGTTGTCTGGTTTCAAATGCAGGTCGTACAAATCGTCCTGTGGTATTTGGACTCAGGCTGCTCAAAACATATGACTGGGGATCGCTCGCGGCTCAAGAACTTCGTGAAAAAGTTTATCGGGACAGTTAGATTTGGGAACGACCACTTTGGTGCTATTATGGGATATGGAGATTATGTGTTTGGTGACAGTGTAATCTCAAGGGTATATTATGTGGAAGGACTAGGGCACAATCTATTTTCTGTGGGTCAATTTTGTGATTCAGATCTGGAAGTGGCCTTCAGAAAGCATACATGTTTCGTCAGAGAATTGGATGGTATAGATCTCCTTAAGGGCAGTCGGGGCACCAATCTATACACCATATCGATTGAAGAAATGTTGAAGTCCTCTCCCATATGCTTGCTCTCTAAAGCCTCTAAAACAAAATCATGGCTGTGGCATCGTCGTTTGAACCACTTGAACTTCGGTACCATAAATAATCTTTCCCGTAAAGATCTTGTTAGAGGAATGCCCAGACTGAAATATGAGAAAGATCATCTCTGCTCTGCATGCCAACTGGGTAAAAGCAAGAAACAAACCCACAAGCCTAAAACCATCAACACCAACTTGGAAGTTCTTCATACTCTCCACATGGATTTGTGTGGACCAATGAGAATACAAACCATAAATGGAAAGAAGTACGTTCTGGTGATAGTAGATGATTATTCTCGGTTCACATGGGTGAAGTTTTTGAGAACCAAGGACGAAACTCCAGAGGTTATCATTAAACTGATAAAACAGCTGCAAGTAAGGCTCGATAAAACTGTCAGAATCATCCGCACTGATAATGGTACGGAGTTTGTTAACCAACAACTCCGTAATTTCTATGAAAGTATTGGCATCACGCATCAAAAAAGTATCCCTCGCACTCCTCAACAGAACGGAGTGGTTGAACGAAGGAACCGTACTCTGGTGGAGGCTGCAAGAACTATGCTTATATTTTCAAAGGCACCGATGTTTCTCTGGGCAGAGGCTATTGCAACAGCATGTTACACTCAAAACCGATCCCTAATTCATCTAGTTCATGAGAAGACTCCCTTCGAGTTAATTCATAACAAGAAACCAGATCTTTCCTTTCTCCGTGTGTTTGGTGCACTTTGCTACCCTACCAACGATAGTCAAGACTTGGGAAAGTTAAGAGCTAAAGCAGATGTAGGTATTTTTGTTGGATACGCACCAGATAGTAAAGGGTATCAAATCTACAACAAGAGAACCCGTAAAATCATGGAAACCATTCACGTTACGTTCGATGAGCTGAGTGAGCAACCTGCTTCAGGACAAATTAGTTCTGGACCCGAACTTAACCTTTTGTCTCCTGGACCCATTAGTTCAGGACTTGTACAGAATTCCACGCCTGCAGATTCTTATGTGCCACCTACTTGTGAGGAGTTGAAGAAGTTATTCGATCCTATGTTTGATGAATACTTTGAGACAACCAATGGAACCATCCCAAGTGTACCTGCTGTATTTCCCATGGCTGAGGTTCAAGCCCCACAAGGTTCAGAAGGCCCCACAACTTCAATATCTGTCAGTCACAATGCTCCAGCTGCCAGTCTATCGCCTTTGTCATCAAGCGCTCAAACTTCTCCAGTAGTACAAGAACCTTCAGATAATAATTCATTGGAAGTTAATCCTTTTGCTCCTGTTGATGAGGCTCCTTTTGAAAATATATTTGCTCCTGAACATTCATCAGACACATCCTCACTGGAAGGACACAGCACTGCTACGTCTGTTCATAATCCACAACCTCACGACCATCTCAGGAAATGGACCAGTGATCATCCAATCGACAACATCATAGGCAATCCTTCACGTCCAGTATCCACACGTAATCAACTAGCCACTGATGCACTATGGTGCTTCTTCAATTCCGTACTGTCCAAAGTCGAACCAAAAGATGCCAAAGAAGCAATGACTAAAGATTGCTGGTTCCAGGCTATGCAGGATGAAATCCATGAATTTGATCGACTTGAAGTATGGGAATTAGTGCCTCCTCCAGAGCGTGCAATGATCATTGCTCTAAAGTGGATCTTCAAAGTGAAGCTTGATGAGTATGGTGATGTGTTAAAGAACAAGGCACGGCTAGTTGCTAAAGGGTTTAGACAAGAAGAGGGCATTGATTTTGAAGAATCGTTTGCTCCGGTTGCTAGAATTGAAGCTATAAGAATCTTCCTTGCAAATGCTGCTAGTCGAAATATGATAGTCTACCAGATGGATGTCAAAACGGCATTCTTGAATGGTGATTTAAAGGAAGAAGTCTATGTGAGTCAACCAGAAGGATTCGTGGATGATGAACATCCTACTCATGTTTACCGCTTGAAGAAGGCTCTATATGGGTTAAAACAGGCGCCAAGGGCATGGTACGATACATTGTCCAAGTTCCTCCTAGTGAACGGATTCTCCAAAGGTGTTGTTGATCCTACACTATTCACCAGGAAGTCAAGAAACCATCTACTACTAGTTCAGATATATGTAGATGATATCATCTTTGCTTCAACAGATCCTAGTGAATGTGATAGTTTTTCAAAAGAGATGAATTCCAAGTTCCAAATGTCCATGATGGGACAAATGTCATTCTTCTTAGGATTACAAGTCTCTCAAAGTCCCGGTGGCATATTCATTAATCAATCCAAATACGCCAATGAGATCTTGAAAAAGTTTGGATTTCATTCAAGTGAACCTGTTGACACTCCCATGGTTGATAGAACGAAGCTGGATGAAGATCCTTCAGGGATTCTAGTGGATATAACGCAATATCGAAGCATGATTGGATCGTTGATGTACATCACGGCTAGCAGACCAGATCTTCTGTTTGCTGTGTGTATGTGTGCTCGGTATCAATCCAGACCAACCAAGAAGCATGTTGAAGCAGTAAAACGGATCTTCCGATATCTTCAAGGCACGGTTCATATGGGTCTTTGGTATCCTAAGGACACTGCAATGGAGTTAACGGCTTACGCAGATGCAGATCATGCGGGATGTCAAGACACTCGTCGAAGTACTTCAGGAGGAGCTCAATTTTTAGGGGAAAAGTTGGTTAGTTGGTCTTCTAAGAAGCAGATGAGTACTTCCATATCATCTACTGAAGCTGAGTACATTGCTATGTCTGCATGTTGTGCACAAATCCTTTGGATGCGATCACAGCTTTCGGACTATGGATTCTCATACAACAAAATTCCTCTATATTGTGACAACAAAAGCGCCATTGCTCTTTGTTGTAACAATGTTCAGCACTCCAGGTCCAAACACATCGACATCAGGCATCACTTCATCAGGGAACAGGTGGAAAAAGGAATTGTGGAACTATACTTCGTGAGGACAGAGTTTCAGTTAGCTGACATCTTCACCAAGGCCCTCCCAAGAGAAAGGTTTCTGTTTATTCTCCCACGCCTTGGCATGAAAAGCATGACTCCTGAAACCCTCAAGTGTCTTCAGGAAGAAAAGGAGGAGTAAAGGATTTTCTTCTTATATCCTTGTACATAGTTGTATATATCTTAAATCAAAAAGAAAAATACAAAAATATAAAACCTATAAAAACCATAAAAATCGAAAAATCAGAAAATACCAAAAATAGTTCTACCTAGGCATGTCTTCTGTTTATCGATAACATTTACGTATCTAGAAATGTCATTCAACAATGGCACGGATTCTTAAATGAAGCTCGAGCAGAAGTTATACTAATCAGTTAAAACATGTCTTAATGGCTTGCAGTTACTTCATACTGCAACCCGCACTATACACTGGGGAAAGCATGTCGCCAAAAAGATAGCTGTTCCTCCAACCGGGTGATGTTCACCTGGGCATGGATTACTTTATATCCTGTTCTCCCGTCTTGATGTACGTTTCAGTGCGTCATTTCGTGTATAAGAAGAGAAGTCTTCTTTACATCAGACTCTTTATCTTGTTTGATTCTTCAAGAGAGTCTTGATGTTACACAAGGTGGTTGATTGATTCAAATTTTTCAAATTTCCGACACCTTGCCAAATTTGTGCAACATCAGCAGTGACACTCTCTCGTTGTTTCAGGAGGAGCATAGTATGCTCCTAAATCAGAATACATTTTAACCTGACCACATTTTCTCCCAAATTTTTCTAAACTTATTTAAATCAATTGGGATCACAAATCTCAAATGGTTTGAAATTTTTGATCGGGGGAGAGAATGTGATTTAAATAGGAAATTCTGATAAAATGTGATGATTTGGATGTTAATGTATGCTCTCTCGTATGTGCTAAACCATTTTGCATATCAAGGCACATATTGAGGGGGAGCAAAATGTTTTGATCATAAACGCAAGCTCTTCCATATGTGCGAAAATCTTTCTTAATATCGATGCACATATTGAGGGGGAGCAAATGTTTTCAACAAAACAAAGGATTTGGCATCTTATGTGAGCAAGGATCAGATTTCACCAATGAATTGACGAAACTTGAACTGTCATCAATCGAAAGGATACGTCTTGGCCGGGTAATAATTTCAAGCTGGTATAACCAGTGATGTAAGCGTGTCTCGAAAAAGATGTATCTGAGTAGAGTGTACCATTTCGAGAAACTTTCTGTGGACTTGACCAGGCCGGGTAATAATTTCAAGCTAGTCTAACTAGTGATGTAAGCGTGTCTCGAAACGGTCATGTTCACTGAAAGTGGATCAATTCAAAAAGTGCAAGCTCTACCTAACATGTGCAAATTTATAAAACTATCACTCGAGCACATGTTGAGGGGGAGCATTTGAAAAATATAAAACTCTCAAGTGTTTGCAAAAATGTGTTTCAAAATCATGAACACTTTGAGAGATTTTTCAAGGATTTGGTTTGGCAATCATGGATGAATATCAAAGACCGACCATTTTTAATTAACGCATGGAGTTATAAGGATGGTTAGGTTAGGTTCAAGTTCCCATGATCCCGCCAGAGCCGGAGGGATCTACCCAGGGATAATCCACTAGTTAGTATAGAAGTCCTTAGGTATGATTAAAAAGGAGAAAAGTGGATAAGGGAAAAGTGCCGACTGAGATGGAGCTAGCACTGGAACAAACCCAACAAGGTGCTAGTTATGAAGTCTCGGTAAGCACTGAAGGGGTTGAAGAATGAAAAAGAATTGTAAAGATAAAGGGTGAAAAGAAATAGCCCTCCTTACAACTTAGGCAGAAATCGGGTCAATACATATGCTGTCAGAATCACTTAGTTGATTGCTGGCATTGAAGACAAAGTATCATGGACCCAGTGATACGCTGCACAACCCTCCCTAGCCACTCAAGGTCCCTCAAAGGATTCTTGTTTCAATTGTCACGGAGTTCAATACATTCCTATCGTCTCTCTCACTCCGAGTTAGATGATATTGAAAAGGTGGCAGTCCTCTCCAGCCTCCGCTCACTAAATCAAAACGCACTATAGAGTCTAGAGCCACGAGATGCATAATAAGATCTCTTAGGGACACGAATTATTTCTACACTGGTTGTTCATCTTTAAGGACACCAGTTGTAAACTCATGAGTCCTACGCAGATCTTAGCAATCTGCCGGAACATTTATGAGAGAATTTACTTATGTAATTCTCAATGATTGAATGGAAATTCCTGCCAGGGTCAACATCAAGCAGCCCTGAAAGCAGGTCACTTCGGTAATTCCTCGTGGATTACGCTTAGTGGTCGCGGCGGTTTCAACCGGTCTACAGTCGTGGAGTGATCTCCAGCGACTCACCTAATCGTTGATTTACTACGGTAAAATCTTAAAAAGCCCTCTGTGGGTTTTCGATTAGGAACGGTCTTAGTAAGGATTAGAGAGAGTCTTCACACTATGCTGTTGACTATCTCGAAGTCCAAACTTGTTAGTACCGGTCGAATTATTGCTAACTGTCGTATGCAGGAATATCTGGCGGTTGTTGCTGTGGAACGCTGTAGCTGGTTGCTGTTGTAGCTGGTTGCAGAAAAGATGCCAATCCATCACCACATGTTCACACCACATCATCATCAAAGAAGTCATGATCACCCTAAAAGACCTTCAACACAGCTTCTGCTAACTCTGATGCTGAAGATCATGACTCCATATCGTGTGAGCATGTCGGCTCTAAGTATATTTCATCACATAGAGTATTACTACAGAAAGATGACTTGGAGACTCAAGTGGGATGATACTTTCAAAGATTACTCGAAGTTCATCCAAGACAAAAGAGAAGTCATCTTCAGATCACTGATGTTTGCACAACAATCTATGATATTGAAGATTCAATGATTACGAGCTATGATGTCAAGATTCAAGGAAGAAGTGCTGAAATTCAGAACATTGCTTCTGGGGTGACCTCCCTTAGGGGGAGATTGTTAGGAATATGAATATTCAGCTGAAGACTCGGTCACCCCGAGTAGTTATTAGTACATCATAGCTCATTGGATTATTAGTAATATTAGTAGTAGCTTAGTTAGTATTATTAGTATTGTGGAGTGGGTCGGGTCTGTACCCTCTGTCAGCTCGCTCCACAGTCCACTAGGGACATTGATGATGTACCCTCCTAACGGGTCGAAGGACTCCCCTTCGAGCCTGTAGAAAGCCCTCCCTTCGGAGGCCCAGGTTAACCTTCCAATACGTTTCATTGGCGTAAAACCATTCGCCTGCGAATGGTTACCATGTGGGAATCCGCCAATCGAAGCCCTAAGCCCTTCGGGGTATTCCTGACGAAGGGACTAACACGAAGGATCATCCAGACCTGGTCAAACCCACGTCTCCTCTATCCTTTGGCTTCCCGCCAAAACAGAGATCGTGGGCTACAAAGCCCTAGCGGTTACCACTTTCCATGGGACGCCCCCATGATCTCCGAACTATGTGCAACCGCCCACTATGTCCTATTTCTCACCTATAAATAGCATAGTCGGGCCAAGAACAATGTAAGTAATTTTCGAGTTAACCTCACTCTCTAAATTTACGACCTACATTACCATTACACATACTTACTCGCACGCCGGAGGTGGTTCGCAGGGTCCAACCCCTGCGCAATCACTTAACGTAGTGTCTTTGTATTTCTTATTTTCAGGTTAAGAACAAGCTTGGCGCAATCTCAACACCCCATTATTCCTTTGATCACCATCGAAGGCTTGGTTGACGAATATTTGTTCAATCAGTGGCGCCATCCGTGGGACCGCTACAATTGGTCTCGTTAATTCCGAGCTTTTAACCTACCAACCAATTTCACTATTATTCCGGCATGGATCAAGGGAGAGAAGATACTCCCCCGCCGGGCTTCTCTACCTTAACACCAATACCAGTCGACGACCCTAACAACCTTCCCCCAATAACCGCCTCCACTTTCACGACACGTTCTCACCCAGAAATCACGACCAACAATCATGCTTCGACATCAGCCAACCCAGAACCTGTTATTAGCCCAGCCTTTGTCGAAGCCAACCATGAAGTGTTAGAAACCCTTTTAAGGGCTCGCAACAGGCAAGTCAGGAATGCTGAGGTACGAAAGGAGTTGGAATACTCGAGTGAAGAGTATGATGAGGAAATGGAGATGGAACCTAGGCCTCCGACCCAAGGACCAACCCTATCTGCCTTAAGGATTGGTTCTCCAGTTGGCCGAAGGCTAAGCAAAAGGTCTGTTGGTTTCGAAGGAGTCCCCGAGAGGGCTCCGACAAGGCGAGAAGGGGCGGTTGCTGAAGGCTCTAACGGTAGGAGTCAGCTTAGGGAAGAAAGGGGGATGACTTTACCTCCATTACTAGCCGCTCATCTTGGGAGAACTGAAGCCATGGTTCCGGTGCAGCCTTCTCACACGTCAGGCGTAGAAGGCAATCCGTCTACAATCAATATGGGAGGAAATCTTCCTCCCAATGGTATGTACCCCCCGTTCCAAACTCAGTCTTATCCTCAAAATTTATATCCTCCCGTGAATGGACAACCTAATAACCCAAGCTTCCCTCAAAATTATGGGAGCATGCCCTTCGGCCACCCTATGGCGTACCCTCCATACGCCATGGGAAACAGTTACCTGTTTGCCATGAACACACCTTATCAGTCCTACCCTGGCCAAACTCCTATGGGAATGACCCCAAACAGCAATCCATACAATACAGTCCCCATGTATGCACCACCTTACAATTGTCTATATTCAGACCCTATGGGTTCAGCTACACCCTTCGTTAGATGGATAGAAGATTACCCATTGCCTGATGGTTTGAAAATGCCTTCACATGTCGGGACTTATGATGGGAAAGGGGATCCGGACAATTTCTTACACTTGTTCGAAGGGGCTATCAAAATGCAAAAGTGGGTTATGCCGGTGGCCTGTCACATGTTCACATACACCCTTCGGGATTCCGCTCGCATTTGGTGGAATGGACAAAAGCCCGGTAGCATCGTCAATCTTGATGATCTCAAAGCTAAGTTCCGGTCACACTTCAGTCAGCAAAAGAAATTCACAAGGACTCATTTAACGGTACACAACATCAAGCAAAAAGAAAATGAAAGTACCAGGGCCTTTGTTACTAGGTACACCGATGAGACTTTGCAAATTTTGGGTCTTCATGAAGATCAACGTATTTCTGGCTTCGTACATGGCCTTCGGAATAGGAGTTTGGTGGAATTCTTGTCCACCGACCTTCCGACAACTTACAAGGGCCTGACCGAGAAGACATACACTTGGATCGAAGCCAAAGAGGTATCCACTAATGGGGCTCCGATAGATAAAGATAGAAACAACAAGTTTTCGAAGCATTCCACGTGGGAAGGGTCCAAGAACAAGAACAAGAACAGAGATAGGTTCTCTCCGTACAACAAAGGCCCCAACCATGGTTTGTTGAGCAACCTAACGAAGTCTCCAAAAGAAATACTTGCTACAGAGAGGGCGGCCAAAGCTTTCGAAGCGCCTCCACGTATGACGAGTAAGGGTAAAAACAGGGATACCAGCAAGTACTGCCACTTCCACGAAGACAATGGCCACGATACGAACAGTTGCAGGGAATTAAAGAAACAAATTGAAGAGGCCGTAAGATCTGGGCAGTTGGCACACCTGGTAAAAGGAATCAAGAAAGGCAAAGAAAAGATGACTGACACTCAAATGGCCAAGGATACTAACCCTACCGAAGCCCCCATACTAATGATACACAGAGACGAAACCACTTTGAAAAGGAAGGTACCGGAGTCGGAAGCAAACAAGATAAGGGATGTAACGTTCTCCCCTATCTCAGGCAGGATCCCTTCGAACGATCCAGTGGTTATCAAAGTCCTAATTTTTGGCCAAGAAATAAGGGGAGCCTACATGGACTGCGGAAGCCCTTGCGAAGTCATATATGAACATTGCTTTCGAAAGCTCTCGTCGGCGGTCAGGTCTCAAAGGGTCAATTCGAAGAGGCCTTTAGTAGGGTTTTCTGGTGAACGTTCGTGGCCCCTAGGGGAAGTTCCGCTGGAAATAACAATCGGAGAAGGCAGGATCGCAAGGACAGAAACCCTCATGTTCACTATCGTAAGGTCCGACTCTCCTTACAACTTGTTGATAGGGAGGACCGCTATGCAAAAGATGGGTATAGTAGTCTCCACTATACATGCAGCGGTAAAGTTTCACACAACCAACGGAATAGGGACGGTATTCTCTGAGCACAGTCCGAAGGATAGCAAGAAAAAGATGGAAGGCTCTAAAAAGCCTCCGAATGATGTTATTGGAAGTGCGGATAAGGAAGAAGATATCGTCACAAAAAAGCGTCGTGCAAAACGAAGAATGGTAAGCAAAAAGCAATATCCAAATAGTTTCACAGCAGAATTGGAGAAGCCACACAAAGCCGAAGGGAAGATCTTCGAGGGGATACGTCCTAGGAGCACCAGAACTCCTCCGACACCGAGAACTGATGACAAGCTCTATGGCAAGGGTTATCGACTCAAGGGATTCAAATCCACTAAGTCGACAGAGCAAGAAGTCAAAATCAATCCTTCGAAATTCAAAGCAGCTATTGACCTGCCTGCCCCAGGATCATCGAAAAAACGTGATAACCCAAGCTCCACCAAGAGGCAAACTTTCGCAGAAGTCCTCAACGAAACACCTTCCGGACACAGCCCAAATGGAGAAACTCTCCCAGCAGCGGCGGAAGAATGGAAATTATTTACCGACGGAGCCTCAAGCTTCAATGGTTTCGGAACAGGGTTAATCCTAATAAATCCGGAGGGAAAGGAGTACAGTTATGCGCTACGTTTTGAATTCAAGGCCACGAAAGATGAAGCAGAGTACGAAGCCTTTCTGGCTGGCCTTCGACTCGCAAAGGGTCTCGAGGTTCATAACCTCTCTATTTTCGTGGGCTCGCTTTTAGTCGCTGGTCAAATCAAGGGTTCTCGCAGAGCAAGGCAGCCAATAATCAAGGAGTACTTGAACGAGGTTAAAAAAGTCCTTCAGGGTGTCGAAAGATACAAAGTGAAACATGTCCACACAAGCCAAAACAAGAAGGCGGAGGCCCTAATCAAATTAGCATCGACTGCTTTTGCTCATCTACCCCGTGAGGTTTTAGTAGAGGAATTGGCCACCAGATCAATTGCAAGAAGTGAAACATTTGATGAAGACTCCAGCTGGATAGAACCAATCAAAATGTATTTGATAAGCGGCATTTTGCCCGATAAGTCAAAATCGGCACGAAGAATCAAAGTCAAAAGTCCACAGTACAGGCTCATAGGCAATAATCTCTACAAAAGGCGTCTTTCATCTCCTTGGCTCCGCTGTATCGAGTTAAAACAGGCTTCGATCATTCTCCGCAATGCTCATGAAGAGTTCTGTGGAAGACACACAAGCCCTAGAGCCATCGCCGCAAAGGTAACAAAATGGGGTTATTACTGGCCAACCGTACTAGAAGATGCAAGGGAAGCAATCAGAGCATGCACGGTATGTCAGACACACTCCAAAGCCCATAACCTGTTAGAGTATGATGCGACACCTAGCATGACTGTAAGACCTTTCGATCAATGGGGAGTCAGCATAATTGGACCCTTACCATTAACTCCCGGAGGGGTACAATTCTTGGTCATAGCCATCGATCATTTCACCAAGTGGGTCGAGGCCAAGCCGTTGGCATCAACAAAAGGAAGAGATGTGGAAGAGTTCATGTGGGAACACATAATATTCAGATTTGGAATTCCACAAGTTATCACCTCTTACGAAGGGCCACACTTTGCTGAAGGAGTGTTCCCTTCTTTCTGCAAAAGCCTGAACATGAAGCAAAGATTCATTTGTGTTGACAAGGATATTGTCACCGAAATTGAGACAAAGTTAGGGAAATATCAGCATAAATGGGCAGATAAACTTCCCAAAACCTTGAGGGCATATAGGAAGTTGTCCTTCGAATAAAAGCAAACGAAGCCAAACGAAAGAGCCCAGCGTCAAAGAAGAATTACGGTTACAAAAAGGACGTGGAAGCTCGAAGGATGGAAAACAAAAGATGTCGTGAACAAGTTTGGACATGATACAAGCTCTCGTAAGTCTTACATATAAGAACTTACCTTCCTTTAAAAGCATTTAGTTGTTTTCAATTTCATGTAACGTAGTCTTCTCACATGGGAAAAAAGCATTAATGGTAGGTGTCTAGTGTTCATTTTTTCAAATGATGTAATCCTCCCTACCCACTTAATGATATAGTATGTTTCCCTCAAAATCTCTTGTTTCGTTTTATACAACATAGATTTATCCAGCCAAGTACTTTACAAGTTTCAATGTCGAAGGATGAAGCAAGACACATGTCTTGTATAACATTAACATCCATTACAATTCACATTAGCTTTCATATAAAGTCTTAGGGTATTTGAAGCCCTCTATAACTTAAGGATAAAGACGGAGTGGGTCGCAACCCTCTGTCGCAGTCAAATTATACGATTGCATAAAATCTTGGTCCAAAATACACACAATAAGGTTATAACCTTAGGTTGTATGTTTACGTTCTAGTAATGAGCGTAAGAGAAGATAAGCATGGCATTAAAAAAGAAGGATACTCCTTCAAATTAAGAGTCATAAAGACTACGCACAGGCGAAGCCGTTTTCAAAAAAAGGACAGTTGTTCAAAGTTATGGGACGAAGCCCAGACAAGCCATTCAAACAGGCACTAGCCTGATAAAAGCACGCTAAATTGTCTTAAAGAAAGGCATCAGCCTTTAAGCACAAACAAATTGTTTCAAAGGGTACACGCCACCCTTACAGACTAAATTACTGCCAACATGGCAGCCTTCATTTGTTGATGGAAGAGTTTGGATCTTCTTGATGAGTCGCAGACTTAGGTTTCTCGGACAAGGTTCTTTTAGTTGGAGACGGAGGCTGTATACTCTTGGGTTTTTTGGAGAGGAGATCTTCGATGGAGGCTGAAGGATCTTTGGTTGCTTCGGCAAGAAAGGGGTAAACTGCAGTGGTAAAGGCATTACCAGCTTCATCATACTCCTGAACGGAATTTGGACGATAGTAGGGCACATCTGAAAGCACAACGGGTTTCTTAGTTTCGGCAATCTCTTCCAAAGTTGTGCATTTGCCATGGAATATGGCTGCATTCACCAGTTTACCCACAACCACTCCCACCTCATCGCTATGATATAATTCCATAGCAATATAGGGAACAACCTTCGATACGACCTCAGCCCTATCTTTTTTCAACCTTTGACATTCAAGCTTCAACCTATCAACCTCCTGACAACGTTTAGCATCCTGCTCCACTAGTCTAGTTCTCTCAACCTCCAACCCAGTACACTTGGATTCCAGGGCACTCACCTGGTTCTCATAGCCTACGACCTTAGCCTCCTCAAGAATTAACCTACCACATTCTGCCTGTGACTCCTTAAGCTGTTTTTCAAGACTATCAATCCTGTCTTGAAGAGCCTCATACCTTGGATGTTTCTCAAAGTTCTCCATGGCTTCATCGCATCTCTTCTCCAATTCAGCATAATTTTTCTCCCTCTCCTTTTCTCTGGCAACAACAGCAGCAACCTCCTCCTTCGCTTCCTGGACCCTATTAAGCAATCCCCTGGTGCGAAAGCTCAGATGACTGTCCAGCATTGCTTGTCGGATGTAACTTTTGTCGTTGAGATCGCAAAGTTCTTCAATGGACATTTCATTCATTTTCTTCCTCCATGAGGCGGGAGTAACATTCTCAACAAGCAAGCGGCAGGAGAGAGAGTTGGGCAATTCCTTCGTATCTGGCAAACCTTTAAGACGAAAGCAATATAAGCCAAACACGCAATATTACGGAAAGGAAGAAAAACTGGAAGAATTTTCGCCTACCAGATATGTCATCTTCATCAGCCAGTCCTTCCGGAGCATACATGATGGTCTTCCCACGAGACTTCTCTGTTTTTTGCTTGGTGGTTCGGGAAGTCGGGGTAGGAATGTTCAATTTTCTCTTGGGAGCAGCCTTTGCAGCCTTGGCACTAGTACCCTTTCTAGTCCTAACTCTATCAGCGATGCCGGAGGACCCCACAATCCTGAGCTGATCACCTCCGGAAGGGGTATCATCAGAATCACCAATGTCCTCCACTACCTGGGGGGCTTCCTCAGTACCAACTGCTTCGACTGGGGGGAGCACAGCCAGAGGCTTGGGTGGAGAGACATCAACATCATTATTATTGACAGAGATGGAAGGAGATCCCGCTCCGTAACTTGTATTTTGAGGGTCCCTTGGCATAAAGCTCACTTCCTTGGCACCTCCAGCCACGACAAAGTTTCGAAAAGCCATTTCTGCACAGACAAAGGAAAAGAGATGAATATCAGCAGGTAAGTTATTTATTTATGAAATAAGAAATTATACATACTTTCTCCTTCACAAATAATTTCAGGAAGCAATGGAGACTCTTCCCAACTCTTAGCAATGCCAGCCATGAATAAGATGGGCTCAGGAAAAGTTTGTACGTCCACTGGATGACGTGCAAGACGTTGATACATACGTTCACTTCTCACCTCATAAGGTAACGGGTCATTGTATCGTTTCTCATCAAACCTATTCCCTTCGGCCAACAACTCAGGATACTCGGAGGGTATGATGGTACTCTCAATATAAAAAAATTGACCTTTCCAATTTCGAATATTTGAAAAAGGTTTAGTCAATAGGTGTGGGACATCATACTCACTCCTTTTTGCAATAGTTACCCAATCTCCACCAGGGTAGAGATTGCAAAAGCCTCTAAACACAGTCAATGAAGGCTCAAAGCCATACGCTTTGCACATCACAATATAAGTTGTCAACTTGGCTAAACCAAATGGATTAAACCTTGAAATGTGCACCTTGTAATATTGCAAAAACTCCAAAATAAGAGGGTGGATGGGAATCCTAAAGTTTGATTGTGTAAACGCATGCACATACAAGCCTACAAATCCTTTCGGAGCATCAAAAATACTTTGCTTTTTACTGGGAAGCATGATTTTATATTCCAAGGGTATGGGATAATCATTCAGAAAATCAGACAATGCTTGTTTCGACAAGGTACAAGTTTGTTCTTTAATTATTCGTTTTGCAGCCATACTCATAAATAACGTAAGGAGAGCAAAGAAAGATGGTGGAATTTTACCTTTTAGATTCCAATGGAAGCACAATGACACAGAGTTGTGTATATTTTGGGCGGAGGTAAAAGTATTCTAGGGTTTAACGTATCGAAGATTAAATACTGATGAAATCTTTGATCATAACCGAACACGTGTACACTTTCTTTACTATCTAAGCGGATTTCAAATGGATTCTAAATTTGAAATGACGTTTTGCGACTACCAAAGAAGTGGCAATTAAGGGTTTGCAAGTGGCCGGATAATGATGATTTGCATTTAATGCGGAATTCAGTTAGACGCTTTCCTTTTTATTAGAAGGATAGAGTACTGCTTATTGCGTTTGAATTTATTTAAAGCACTTATCTTCATTTCGTCCGAATTTGTGATAAATGGGATAGAGTGTATAAGGTTTTTTGAGTCGAAAGCAATTTATACTCGTACGTATATATCGCCTTCGACTGGGGGGCTTGATGATGTACCCTCCTAACGGGTCGAAGGACTCCCCTTCGAGCCTGTAGAAAGCCCTCCCTTCGGAGGCCCAGGTTAACCTTCCAATACGTTTCATTGGCGTAAAACCATTCGCCTGCGAATGGTTACCATGTGGGAATCCGCCAATCGAAGCCCTAAGCCCTTCGGGGTATTCCTGACGAAGGGACTAACACGAAGGATCATCCAGACCTGGTCAAACCCACGTCTCCTCTATCCTTTGTCTTCCCGCCAAAACAGAGATCGTGGGCTACAAAGCCCTAGCGGTTACCACTTTCCATGGGACGCCCCCATGATCTCCGAACTATGTGCAACCGCCCACTATGTCCTATTTCTCACCTATAAAAAGCATAGTCGGGCCAAGAACAATGTAAGTAATTTTCGAGTTAACCTCACTCTCTAAATTTACGACCTACATTACCATTACACATACTTACTCGCACGCCGGAGGTGGTTCGCAGGGTCCAACCCCTGCGCAATCACTTAACGTAGTGTCTTTGTATTTCTTATTTTCAGGTTAAGAACAAGCTTGGCGCAATCTCAACACCCCATTATTCCTTTGATCACCATCGAAGGCTTGGTTGACGAATATTTGTTCAATCAGACATATTATGTAATAGTATAAATACTCCCTTCCCACCCATGGGAAGGGTTGGACCTTTCAAGCTAATAGATTACAAGTTACTTTCTCTCTCTAAAAGGCTCCCACTTTCTCACTCTATAATCTCTTCTAGTCGATCCAAACAAGCCTCAAACTAGTGATTCTTGTATTGTGAATACCCTACAGTATTTTAAAGCTTGAACCGATCAATGGATTCCGACAAATATCTAGAAGGGCAATCTATGCAAAGACCACCACTTTTCGAAACCGATTGTTTTATTTATTGGAAAACAAGATTCGAAACGTATGTGAAATCAAAAGACATTGATCTTTGGCATGTTATTACCGAGGGTGACTTTCAACATATTCAAAAGAATCCGGAAACTAAAAAGGATGAAATAGTTTCTTATGATAAACAAAGTGATGAACTTAAAAGGAAATTAGCCAAAAATAATGAGGCTAAAATGATGATTTATAATGCTTTGCCTAAAAAGGAATTTGAAAGAATTTTTATGTGTAATACGGCAAAAGACACTTGGAAAACTTTGTTAGTCACTCACCAAGGTAATAACCAAGTCAAAGAGAACAAGATAGATCTTCTTGTTCAACAATATGAACAATTCTCCATTTCGGAGGATGAGTCAATTGATAATGCTTTTGCTAGATTTAATACTATTATCACTAGTCTTAAAGCTCTTGATGAAGGTTATTCTAGTAAGAACTATGTTAGGAAGTTTCTTAGAGCTCTACATCCTAAATGGAGAGCAAAGGTCACCGCCATAGAAGAGTCAAAGGACTTGGCGGCATTGTCACTCGATGAACTTATAGGAAACTTGAAAGTTCACGAGATGATCATCAAGAAGGATTCCGACATTGTCAAAGGCAAAAGCGAGAGAGTTAGATCTCTAGCATTAAAAGCCAAGAAGGAGTCTAGTGATGAGGAATGTTCGAGTTCCGGTAGTGAAGATGAAGAGTACGCACTAGCTGTTAGGAACTTTAGAAAGTTCTTTAGGAGGAAAGGTAGATTTCCTAGACAATCTCGAGATGAGAAGAAGTCATCCCAAAGAAATCATGATGAAAGAAAAGGGACAAGTGATAGGAGATGCTTTAGATGCGGAGATCCTAATCACTTCATAGGAGAATGTCCTAAGCCACCAAAATCCAACAACCAAAGAGCCTTTGTAGGAGGTTCTTGGAGTGATAGCGGTGAAGAAGAAGAGAAGAAGCCTAACGATGAAACGTGCTTAATGGCTCAAGCTTCTAACGAGGTACACTCCGACTCTTCTTATTATAGTGATAATAATTCGTCAGTAGATGACAATGAATTACATGACGAATACAACAAACTATGCGTAGTTAGTACTAAGATCTTAGGTAGAAACACAAAGCTAAAATTAAAATTAAAAGAACTAGAACTACAAGTCTTAGAACTAAATGATCAAGTCAAGAGACTTGAGAAAAACAAGGAAGTAGATTTAGGATGCGGGTCATGTATTAGTCTTCAAGTAGAAAATGAAAAACTTAAAGAAAATGCTTTAAGAATCATTAGGTTTGATGAAGGAACTAAAAAGCTTAATGATATACTTGAAAATATTAGATATAGTGAACATGACCGTTCGGGTTTAGGATTTGACCCAAATCAGGCTTCTACAAGTAGTACTAAACAAGTAAAATTTGTAATGCCTGAAAAGTCCATGTCTGAAGGTGACGGCACCATTAAAGATACAGACGGCACCACTAAATTTAGTGGTACCGTGGTACCGTGTGGTGCTGAGGATAAAACTGGGTCAATTCTGAAAAGTAACTTAAGTCCTAAACCAAGTCAAGTAGTTGTAAATAGAACTAGAGTATCTACTCCAAGTAGAGAGGAAACCAAAGGCTTTAACAAATCATTGTCATCTCCCGAACATGGATTTGTAAAGCGTGACACTAGGTCAACTACTCCTCCACCTAGAAAGGTAAACTCTCCCAAACCTCGGTCTAGAACTCCTCTACCGAGAGGTAACTTTAGAAGACAAAATCATCCAAGTAACTTTCCCGTAACTTGGAATGATCGTCCACCACAAAGTTACTTACCATGGGAAATGTGTCCTCCATTCTCACATCCTAAACTAACGCAACAAATGCGTAGGATGTTTAACTCTAACAACTTTGGACCCATGAGATATTGGGGACCAGATGTTTGAACATTTGTTTTGCTAGGAAAACATGAGTGTAAATAAACTTTGGAGTATAACAAAAGGAGTATGATGCGTTATCAAGCATACCCGGTGACGCAATAGTCAAGTTGTGTCTTTCATGCTTAACATTCAACAAAGGTACCCTAGTCTTCTAGTTTTAAGAGCAAACACCTCAGGCACAGGTACGCTTTCTTAAAACACCCTTTGTTAGTAGTAATGTTTGGCATGAAATAGTGTAGTTAGAATCTAACATGGTAGGCACTATAACACAGAAACTCTATTCACATCTCATCATGCCAAATTCATCTTGTCCAGAAATGTTCGATGATCGCTTGAAGATCATGCGTGACAAGTTTGAATTAAGCATTGATGAGTGAATCAAGTTCCCTTCCTTGCACATATTTAATCTCGCCTAAATGAAGTATCCCTGTAAACTTATGTATACTATATGTATGAGATACATAGTTTAAGTAATAGTCTTTATTGACAATAACGCCCATATTTGCAAATGCGAAACTCACAAGAGACGAAGAAGGTGAGTGCACGGATATATCTAGGTTAGGGGCATAATAGGTAAAGTAGTTTACCTAACGGCAAGTAGGTCCATTATCATGAATAGTGTTGGCTTTGTGCCCACTTGTAAGAAGTATCCCAAAACTTCTTACATCAAAGTGTTTAATGTATCATACCATACATTAAAGATACTATACACTTGAGATTACGATATCTTGAGGAGATTGATGTAGAAAATGTTTCTATACCAACTCTGATAATGTGAGAGTTAATGTGGGTTGAAACATAATGAGTAATGTTTGTACCTTCATAGGTTGATTAACAAACATCTTGGTTCCCCAAGAAACAAACTACTCTTATTGTCACCACGACCGAAACCGAGTACGCAAGCACCGGAAAGGCATGAAAACAAACTCTATAGATGAGACAACTCCCTGTGAAGAGTAGCAGTCAAGATGCCATTAGACTTGTCCGGGAACCCTATAGTTTGCTCATGAACGAAGCTCGTCAAAGTACGTCATCTCCCCGCGGAAAGACATCTCCTCCGTCATGATAACGTCGAATGAGAAATCTTTTCTTTGAAAAGTATTTCTTCTCACCTTAACCTTTACATTCTTGTCAAATGACCTATTAATACTCCATTGGAATTATTAATGTCATTTCTCACGTCTCATCATATGACTTTTCAAGTCATTCCTCATATCCCGCTCATGACTATTTCAATATTTCTATGGAAATATTAAAGTCATCTCACACATCCATCCTATTCTCTACTCATGACTCTTGAATATTTCATTGGAAATTTCAAGTCATTCCCTAAGCCTCATCCCATGACTTCGTAATATTTCACTGGAAATATTAACGTCATTTCTCGCGTCTCGTCATATGACTTTTCAAGTCATTCTTCTCATCCCGCTCATGACTATTTGAATATTCCTTCGGAAATATTAAAGTCATCCGTCACGTCATACCTCATAACCTTTCATCCCTTCTATGACCTCTCGAAAGTTTCGCGGGAAACATTGAAGTCATTCTCTACAAATCACTCATGACTTTTTAAGTCATATCTTTCACTCGTCACATGACTCATGAATATTTCACGAGAAATATCTAGTCATTCCTTGTGTCGCGTACTCCGACTAATTAAATATTTCATGGGAAATATTATAGTCATCCTCCTTAACACAACTCATAACTTCTATTTATTTCACGGGAAATACTAGAAGTAAATCCTCATCCAATGACATCTTAGTCAGTTTCCTCGGAAACACTAAGGTCATTTCCGGTCATCCCATTTAATCATCTTTCGTCAAAAAGTTTATTAGGTATAAACTTTTTCCTCGTGTCAAAAAGTCTTACTAAATAAGTAAGATTAATCAGCTAAAAGTCAAAACAGAAGAAAAACTGGACCATCAGACATACGGCTCCACTAATGTTTAGTGGAACCGTGGAGCCGTGCATCTGAAAAACGCGCCCAGTCACTCTTTTCTTCTGCGCAAATTTTCCAAACACACAAAACCTCTTCCACTTGCTGTCAAAATTGAACCATAACACCATAATTCAACTAAACTCTTGCAAATCAAGATTGAGGCATTGGAATTAACTAATCCTAACCACAACATCATCAATTGTAAGTAATTCACTCTTATTTTCTTTTAATTTGAGTCTAGGGTTTGTTCTTGAGTATAAATCCGAATTGGGGATTTTCAAAATTAGTTAAACCCTTGTGAAATTAAGACTAGGATTAGACAATGTAGTATTCACATGATTCCCTAAACCTATGATTTCCAAAAACCCATTTATGTTGCAAAACCTAATCCGAAATTAATCACTAAATTCGGATTATGATTGACTATTTGTAATGGAATCATGTTTAGGATGATTAAAATTAGATTAGGAACGTTCTGCATTAAAGCTTTTCAATCTTAAAGCTTGATTGGCACCATGTTGAGGCATTTTCCAAACACCCCAATTCGATCATTTTTTCGAAAAAAACTTCACAAGTCTAGGATCATGAAACCTTTTTCATACATTGTTGATGCAAATTAAAAACGTTTTTGCATGCATACATGAACTCTCAAATATGGCTCGAAGTACATAGTTGATATGTATTGTTCGACATATTTGATTGAGCAAAAGTGAAGTTAGGAGGGTTTGGGTAATCTCTTTAGGATAATTTTAGAGTCGAGATTGCCGCACCTCCACATTGTTTGCATTTAGGCACACACACTAGAAGTGTAATCATTAAAATGCAACGAACTAACATATACAAAAATATTTTTCTTGTAGACAAACAATGCCTCGAAATGATTATCAAGATACCAAACCATACATTCATAGTACTCTTGAAAATCTAAACATTCCTAATGAGCAAAGAGCTTATTTCGCAAAAGTCCAAAATTGATACATACACGAAGGGCGTGTAGTCGATGCACTCTATGTCACGACAGACAACATCCGTGCCTGTTTTCCTTCTATCGAGTTCGATTGTTTATACAAAATAAACGATCAAGTCTGTCCTCGTTTTGTTCTCGAGTTTTATAGTCGAGTTCGTACCTTCACTGATGATGATGGTAATGTTTTTCTTGATTTTTGGATTCAAAACCAAAATATCATCCTGTCTGTCTCCGAGATTGGACAAATTCTCGGTGTTCCTGCATATGGTCAGTGTGCATACACTGAAGACCATACTCTCGAGTCTCTCTTCTATAATCTTGAGGATGTAGGTGCCTATCGCACTGAAATTCCCGACATCGATTCCATCAAACAAGTCATCCAAACATCTCGAGTCGTCCACACGTATCAAAAGCGTGATGGTTCAATTGTCCACCTTGACCCAAACCGCATCTACCTCAAAGAGCTCCTTCCCGACCTTAGAAGTTAGGAACTCCTTCGTGAGAACGTGTTGAGCCTTGCAGGAAACCGTGATCACGTCTCTGCGAGTCTCGCCCATATGCTCTACTGTCTTAGTATCGAGGAACCTTATAACCTCGCATACTATATGGTCAAAAGGATGGCCAATATTCACAGTCGTTCGGATAAGCTCATGCCATATGGCATGCTGCTTACTCGTCTGTTCCATTGGGTCATGGAACATTTTCCTAATCTCCAAAGTGTCGACTATGTCCTAGTCAATCCTGTTATGAAACCTCTTGGTGGACCACGACGTCGCACAAAGCAACGTAAGGACAAAGGGTCCAAGCGTGGTCGTAAATCCACTTACAACATTCCTCTCCCATCCTCTTCCTTCGGTCATGAATCATTATCTCAACCCATGCATGCAGATGATGATGAGGTGAACGAAGAAGGAACGTCTTGTACACGTTCTCCTTCTCCCGACGTCTACTTTGACAACCTGGACACCTCATCATTTCGACGTACAACCTTCCCCGAAAACGGGATGGTCAACCTAACCCAAGTGATGAGAGAACAAACTACAATGTACAATAGACAAGTGGAGATGCATGAGCAAACTGTCGGGGGATTCAAGTCTATTGGGAAGACCCTAAAAGGGATCGGGAGCAAGCTGAAGAAGTTGGGGAAGAAACGAGACTAGTTAGGATTAGCTTAAGTAGTACTATTAACCTAAGTATTATTAAGCTATTATAAATAAAGACATGACACTAACTTGCTTGATGTGTTTCCTTTTAACACTTGAACATGATTAATTCTCTTGTTAATTAATCCTCATGTTGCTTCATCTTGCATGTTAGTTTATTTTATTACATGCACTAGATGTTAAAAATGCTTAAATTCATGCATGTTTAATAGTTGCCTAAATACATAGATGATCACATGATCATGTTAGTTGCTAGTTGAAACTAGCTTTAGGAATTCTATGTGTTTAGTAATTTGAGGCTTTGAGATTTGCAGCCAATGGATTCCCCAGAAATTTCCCCATTTAGGCTGCCTAAAACCTGCAGACCTGGAAAGAAGGTCAAAAGAGCCCACGGCTCCATTAAATAGGCCACGGCTCCACTAAATTTAGTGGTGCCGTATCACCTTTAATGGTGTCGTGCCTCTGGAAGACGAAAACTGCTATTCTCTTCCACTTTTTGACTATCTTTTCCAGAATATCTGCAACCAAAACCTGATTCCCATGCACCCAAATCCCCAAATCCAACATTTCAAACTTGCATGCTTGTGTTTTGGCTATTTAAGCTAACATTATGCATTGCCATTCTTACACCTATCCTTACACCTTCACACTCACCATATCACCATCATGGGATCAAGAGTATTCAAGAAACCTAGATTCAACATCAAACCAACCAACCAAACCTCTCTAGTTGATCAATGGATCAAGAATGTCAACACACCCCAATCATCAACTAAACCTATCACCAATGACATTCCCCTCATTGATCTCACCTTGGATGATGAAGATGAAACCCATACACCCATAACCTCTACCAAATCATCATCTTCTTTCACTACACCCCAAGCTCCATCCAAGGCAACCTCTATTCAACCTACATCCTCATCCTCCACAACAAGAATCAACACACACTCATCTCCACCTAGTCCCATTCACCCTTTAACCTTAACACTCAACTCATCACCATCAACTTCCCTTGAATTGGGAACTCACACAACACCCTCATCACTTTCAACATCACCACAACCTCTAACTCTCACCCTCACCCTTTCACCAAACACTCCCTTTGAATTTGGGAGCAACATATCATCACCTTCACTATCACCATCACCTCAACCCTTAATGGGTTATCCAATCATGTATCCCCTTCACTCACACACCTTGAGTTGCCCTTGTTGCAACTACAACCTTGAACTCATCATGAACCTTAGAGATGAGCTTAGCTTTATGTTTTCATACCTAGAACACCTTCTCACACCACCCATAGGACCCATCATCCTTCCACCACCTCCACCACACAATAGCCCAAACTAAACATGGTTATGTTTAGTCCCTTCAATAAATGATTAGGAACCTTTTGAAGTTGGAAGCAAATCTAGAAGCCTCATGTTACTTTAGAAGTTTATGTGTCTTCTTGTTAGTTTAATTTGCTTTCCTAATGTAGTCATACTTATGTATGACATTCAATTTATGTTTATGTAATGGGCTTTTCATTTTGGCTACTTAGCCATAATTCTTTTATTGTGGTTGGATATTTGTCTTATGTGCTACTTGTTAGATATTGTATATTTGTCGTCTAACTTTATTTTGTAGCACGATCAATTGCTCGATTCCTTTGTGTTCTCCAAATGAGGGGGAGTATACATCAAGGGGGAGCCTTAACCACCTTTTTGATTTGACAAAAAGGGGAAGAAATGGGAGTAAACTCATTGAAAACTTGTTAAAACTAATTTTAACCTAAAATGAGTTTATATTTTGTCATCATCAAAAAGGGGGAGATTGTTGATGCAAATAATGTTCTAAAAACGTTATTTATATCTTTCGATTAACTCACGTTTTGAGGATGACAAAATGTGAACTCGCGTTACGTTAAAATTAACATTAACAAGTTTTTAATCGGAAGATCCCGTTTCTACGCAAATCACTCTTGAACAAAGTTACAACTTGAACTAGTGATCAAAGAAGTGAATTCATGTTTTGAAAATTCACATTTTAAATGGGACAAAACATTTTTTCAAAAATACACATGACAAATTATTTTTGAAATATTAAGAAATGTTTTAATGGAAAAATAAGTTTGAAAATCACAACAGCTATTTTCCCCCCCAAAATCAGCTCCAACCTTCCCCAAATAAGTTTTCACCAGAAAAGACAAAATTTGGAGCGTCCTAGTCTACCACGGCTCCACGGTACCGTTAAATTTAACGGAGCCGTGGGTCATTTAGTGGAGCCGTCCGTACCATTTTGAATTGTAACGTTCAGATTTTTTTGCCTATAAATACCCACCTCTTTCACAGTTTTAGGCACCCTTCACACACAGAAAAATCCCTTAGTTAAATCCTCTCACACCTTTCACTTCTTAGGGTCATTTAGATTAGTTTTTCTTTGTTTCAAGAGTGATCCAATCATCCTTCAAGTGATCCTCTTCATACCTCTTCACTAGCAAGAGAAGAACACAAGTATCCAAGTTGATACAAGGTGTTGTCATCCCTCTTCATTAGCAAGAGAAGAACTCAAGTAATCAAGAAGATACTAGAGTTATAGTTGATAGGTTTTTGTAACTTTTGTTACAACCTTGTTGTGTCTTATCATACATCAAGTTTATTTTCTTTTTGTGAGTGAGAGTGAAGATCAAGTGTGATCTATAGAGATAGTGAACATCTCTTGAAGCCATTGGGCTTGTGTGATTGATCAAGAAGATCAAGGGTCATTAGGATAGTGTTAGTCGAGTAGAGTGAAGTGAGTGTTGATCATTGTGATCTTGTTGAGATCTTGGTGATCTCTTGAAGCCATTGGGCTTGAGTGTTTGGTCACGTGGACCTTGGTAGATTGGTGCTAGCTAAGATTAGCACTCGACATCTAGCTTAGTGTCGGAAATAGGATAAGCGACGTGTACGGTTTTCTCCGCCTGAAGGGAGGTTGTTGATATAGTGTTTGAAACTCTCGAGTGTGGTACTCGGGGAGTGGAGTAGGGCGAAGAAGAGCTTCGTAGCCGAACCACTATAAATCCTCTGTCTCGGTTTGATCTTTCCAACTCTACTCTTTACTTTTATTTGTTATTATTACGTAGCTTAGCTTGTAGTTCATATTGGTGTTGTTTGATTACACATAGAGTTCGAATCAAAGTTTCCAATAGCATACTTTTAAAACAATATTTTTAAAAGAAGTTTTTAAACCGGTAAACTATTCAACCCCCCTTCTAGTTTCCCACAATCACCCTCAGTAATAACATGCCAAAGATCAATGTCTTTTGATTTAACATACGTTTCGAATCTTGTTTTCCAATAGATAAAACAATCGGTTTCAAAAAGTGGTGGTCTTTCCATAGATTGCCCTTCTAGATATTTGTCGGAATCCATTGATTGATTCAAGTTTTAAAATAAAATTTACTTTAAAATCTTGACTGACGTGGCTTCTGATACCAATTGTGGAAAACTAGAAGGGGGGTTGAATAGTTTTACCGATTTTTAAGTTGTCTCAAAATCTTTTACTATTGAAAAACTTTGATTCGAGCCTTATGTTCAATCAATCAACACCAATATGAACCACACACTAAACTAACTAATTATAAGTAATGAAAGTAAAGAGAAGAGATGGAAAAATCAAACTGGGACAAAAGGATTTATAGTGGTTCGGCTACGAAGCTCTTCTTCGACCTACTCCACTCCCCGAGTACCACACCTGAGAGTTTCAAGCACTATGTCAACAACCTCCCTTTAGGCGGAGAAAATCGTACACGTCGCTTATCCTATTTCCGACACTAAGCTAGATGTCGAGTGCTAATCTTAGCTAGCACCAATCTGCCACGATCTACTTGATCCTTTCTACTTCACACAAGACTCGATCTACCCGATCTACCTATGATCCACTTGATCAATCACACAAGCCCAATGGCTTCAAGAGATCTCCAAGATCTCGACACGATCACAATGATCTACCCTCACTTGACTCAATCTAACCTATCTACCCTTGATCAATTTGATCAACACACAAGCACAATGGCTACTAGAGATATTCAATATCTCTACAAGATCACAATGATCTTTCCTCACAAACTCTCAAAAGAAAAATGATCTTGATGTATACTATGATACAATCAAGTGTGTAACAAATGTTACAAGTGCTTCTACCTACAACTATCACACTTTGTATCTACTTGGATACCTTGTGTTCTTCTCTTGCACTTGAAGAGGAATGAAGAGGATCTCTTGGAAGGATGATTGGATCACTCTTAAACAAAAGAAAAACCTAACTAAATGATCAAGAAGAAAATGTGACAAGGGTAGTGAACTCAGAAAGTTCTGTGTGAAAAAGGATGCCCAAAATCTGTGAAGTGGGCTTGTATTTATAGGCAGAAAAAATCTGGCCGTTATAGGGACACGGTACCACTAAACCACACACGGTACCATGCCAGACAAAAATGCTCCTCTTTTTGTCTTTTCTGGTGAAAACTTATTTGGGGAAGTTTGGAGCTGATTTTGGAGGGAAAAATAGCTGTTACGTATTTTAAACTTATTTTTTCATTAAAACATTTCTTAATTATTCAAAAATAATTTGTAAAGTATATTTTTGAAAGAAATGTTTTGTCACATAAAAATGTGATGTCAAAAACTCAAATTCACTTCTTTGTTCATTTGTCAAGTTGTAAATTTGTTCAAGAGTGATTTACGTAGAAACGAGAACTTTCGATTAAAAGCTTGTTTACGTTAATTTTAACGTAACGTGTTTTCTCATTTTGTCATCCTCAAAACGTGAAGTTATCGAAAGATAGAAATAACGTTTTTAGAACATTATTTGCATCAACAGATTATGTTCGCATATATTTGACGTGCGCGAAAGTTAAGGCCGAACATCAGAAACCGTCTGGTCTTCTGCAACAGCCTGAGATCCCTGACTAGAAATGGGAACGGATTACTATGGACTTCGTCACTAAAATTCCAAGGACTATAACTGGTATCGACGCTATCTAGGTTATAGTCGATAAATCAACACATTTTCTACCCATCAAAGAGAACTACAGTATGGATAAGTTGACAAGGCTCTACATGAAGGAAATAGTATCGAGGCATGGAGCCCCAATATCTATCATCTCTGACAGAGACAGCAGATTCACTTCTAAATTTTGGCAATTGCTTCAAGATGCCTTTGGCACGAACCTCGACATAAGTACTCATATCACCCGCAGACGGATGGCCAGAGTGAAAGGACGATTCAGACCTTGGAAGATATGCTCTGAGCCTGCGTGATTGATTTGGAAATGGGTGGGATACTCATTTGCCTTTGATTGGGTTTTCATACAACAACAGTTATCATGCAAGCATTAAGGCTGCACCGTTTGAGGCATTGTATGGTCGAAAATGCCGATCCCACATTTGTTGGGCTGAGGTAGGAGAAGCTCAGCTCATTGGGCCGGATATTGTTCGGGAGACTACAGAAAAGATTGAGCAGATTAAGAACCAATTGAAAATCGCGAGAGATCGTCAAAAGAGTTACGCGGATGTGAGACGTAAACAGCTAGAGTTTCAGGTTGGAGACAAAGTTATGCTAAAAGTCTCACCGTGGAAAGGCTTGATACGGTTTGGCAAACGAGGAAAGCTGAACCCGAGGTACATTGGATCGTTCAAGATTCGGAACAGGGTTGGTCCTGTAGCCTATAGACTGGAATTGCCTCCTGAGCTTAGTAGAGTACACCTCACCTTCCACGTGTCGAATTTGAAGAAGTGTTTATCCGATGAGGCAGCTATAATCCCACTTGATGAGATTCAAGTTGATGAGCAATTGAACTTTATTGAGGAGCCCGTAGAAATTATGGAGCGTGAGATCAAACGACTAAAAAAGGAGCCAAATTCCCTATGTGAAAGTTCACTGGAATTCCAAGAGAGGACCCGAATTCACCTGGGAACGCGAGGATGAGTTCAAGCGCAAGTACCCTCACCTCTATGAAACCGGAACTGATAAGTTAAACTAAAATCCGGGACGGATTTCCCAATATGATGTATGTGCTGTAACACCTGGTAATTTTCCAAACTATTTATACTAGCCAAATATTTATTTTTGCATCACCTTAGCAGTTGAACTTTTTCTGAATTTATTTGAACTTGAGAAACGTGAGATATCTTGAGAAATGTGAACCTTAGTCCCTTATTACGTCAGCACAACATAGAAAATGCAAAACGAATCGAATTTGCCAAATAAATTGATTTCGGGAAAGTTATGCATATTTATACTCGTTTTTATCAGAAAAATTATTTCGGAAACAATGGCGCAAGTTTCATAATTTTTTGAGTCCGTTTGGTACCTCGAATGGGCCCCACAGTGTTTAAAGCAAAAGTATTACCAATTGACAGTTTATACCCCCACCCAATATTTACCCCGCACCCCCTTAACTTTCATTTGCATATGTTTGACCCCTCCCTGGGTATAAAAGGGGCGATTTTTATTATTTTTTTCATTTTCACTCTCTCCCACACACACATAACTCTCTCCCACTCTCTCCCCACTTCCGGCCAACCTCCGGTAGCCACCGTCACCGCCGGCAACCGCCGTCGCTGAAAATTTTTCTGGCGAACCCAAACATTATACCAATCGATAGATCAGGAGATCCTCGTTCGATTTGGAAGGTTTGAGCCCCATCTGAGCCATCTAGCACCACAAACCGCCACCACCGCCACCACGTTCAGCCGCCACCTCCTTGCCGAGGCTTCCCCACCGTCTTCTCTCTTCGAAAAGGTATCCCACGCTCCTCATCTCTTCTTCTTTTCATTTTAAATCAAAACCCTAATTTTGTATATCATTTTTATTTAATAAAAAGTTATAAAACCTTTCGATCTAACCTTAAATCGTGTGGATCTAATTTATTACGCCGCGAAACACTCCACTCAGTCCGAGTTGGGTGACTCACCGAGTCAACTCGGGGTGAGTCAATTATATTTTTAATTATTTCGTTTGATTCTAATTTATATTTATTTTGTAGCGTTGGATTTGGAGTTATTGGTCCGAGTTGGTCCTGATGGTTGAAGCCGAGAGCCCTTGAGCTCGTATGACGCTTTGACCGTGACTCATTGAGTCACGGCAGTATTGGGTTTAGGTTTAGACAGCCTCAGCTTTAGTTTTAGTTTAATTTTTATTTTATTTCGATTTGGTTGTATTAATTTGATTTGGATTTATATATTTTTATTTTATTTTGATATGGTTGTATTCGATTAGATCTAGGTTTGTTGGTTTTGGATTTATTGTATTTGGATTTGGATTTTTGGTTGTATTGGCTGTGTTGATGTGGTTATGAGCCAGGAGCCCTTTGGCTCGAGTTAGGGTTCGAGCCGTGACTCCATTGAGTCACGGCAAGGCCTCGTGGTTGTGTTACGATTAAAATTAGAGTTGGATTGGATTAGAATTGATTTGGATTGGTGTTGTTGGTTATCCGAGAGTCTATTGACTCGGAATGGCATGAGCCTCGATAGCCTTGTTGTGATGAGATTTGGAATTGGTTCAAAATTTGATTAGTATTGTTGCAAATCCGAGAGCCCTTGGCTCGGATTGGCTTGAGCCGTGACTCGAATGAGTAACGGCATAGCCCTTATGGTTCTTGTCATGCTTGATTTTGATTTGGAATTGATGTTAAATGAATTGGCCGAGAGCCTTTGGCTCGGTTGAGACTCAAGCCGTGACTCAAAAGAGTCACGGCATGAAATTGTTGTGTAATATGTTGATTCGAAGTGGTTTTGTTGCTAAACCAAAAGCCTTTGGCTTGGGAAGACTCAAGCCGTGACTCAATTGAGTCACGACATAGTTTTGATAACATTGTGTTGTATTGTGTTAATAATTGGATTGAGTCTAAAAATTGTTAAGTATTAATAAATTGGGCCCAAAAGCCCAACGAAAACCCAATAAATATGATGCGTGGGTTTTGCAACCTTACAACAGGTTTTACCTCTCGAGGGATCTCAAGAGGCTTACAACCCCACCAGGCAGTGTACCTGACCGATGTAGTATAGTGTAGTGGTAAGTACGGGGGATTGATCGTTCTCCACAGGGAATAGTGTTCGTTAGGTGTGAAAGACTACTCTAATTAGGTCTAAGGGTTGAGGAAGATTCTTTTTATGTTTTTATATTTTTATGAAAGCAAGTAAAATCTCGGTTTTGAAAGAGTGGGCGGAATTAGTTGCTAGTCAACTAACCCAAAATTACTACGGATGCAAATAAAATAAAATAACAAAAATGAAAATGTGGTGAGAAACTTATGTGTAGAGAAATGTGTTTACTTAGATTTCCTTACTCCCTAACTATCTTTTACCGGTTAATTAGTGTGTATTAGTCGCGTGGATGACGGGTGTATTCCTTAATACCATTCGTGGGGTGGCGTACTTACTTCCCCAACTCTACAAGCTCCTACTTCACTCCTATGTCGAGCCGGCTAGGAAGCTCCTAACATGGGATCACTAGAATTCGCTTGTGCATTAAATACAACCATAAAAACCTTTAGTACGCATTTGGTTCATGTTTCTTAAGACGTTCAAGCAAGTTACCGAATAGGAAGTTAGCCAGTTTTCTTAAGCCTAACATAGATAAACAATCATCCAATACAACTAACAACACACTAATAACCAATAATCAATAGCTAGGTTTCATTAGATCTAAGCAAACACAAGATAAATTTAGCCTAACATGTTAATCAAAAGACAAGAATAAGATAAAATCAAACAACACATAGACATATTGAATGATTAATTGATAACTTATCTTCAATGTAACATGGAAGATCTCAAGGCAAAAAGCCTTGAAAAAGAAGATAAATTCGTCTTAGGGTTTTCTCCCAAAATTCCACACACTAAGCTCTCCTTCATGACAAAAAATTAGAAAACTATATATAGACTTTTGGATCTGACGGCGTCACCTTATGGATTGTGACGCCGTCACCTCGCCGCTTCTAGGGTTCCCGGATGACCTTCTTGACGCCGTCCCTCTTTAGCTCTTCAAAAATCCATTCTGGCTTATCAAGGCTTGACGCCGTCGAACCTTGAACGTGACGCCGTCCCCTTTTGATTTAAGCCGTGACGCCCTTGATCAAGTTAAAGCATGACGCCGTCAGAATTCACAAGGTATTTTCACTGGCTTATCATGAGTAAATTTCACGTCCATCTTTTCTTGCCAAGGCATGACGCCGTCCAGAATAAAATCTGACGCCGTCAAGGGTAACTTTTAGCCGATTTTTGAGACTTTGTCGTTTTCTTCACTTTTATGCTCCAAAAACGTCCAAAATGCTTCCTTTTCCAGATTTCTTCTCCAAAGTACCTAAAATGACAAAAGAAACGATTTAGGGCAATATTTGATCAAATAAATACGATTTAGGGCTTAAATGACCCCCTAAAAGCGGTACACTTTTCGCTTCATCAAATACCCTTACACTTGAGATTTGCTTGTCCTCAAGCAAATGCGCTTTTATTCTAATCAAAATACAAGTTAGGGGTCATTTAATGCAAACATAAAAGTAATTACAACAAATAATCGTTCCACTTCAATCATAATAAGCACGGAGATTACATACTAGCACCTCACAAGTAGTGTTTAGATACTCACATCTCTCAAGTGTCATCAAAATAAATCTCATAAATGAAAACGGATAATATCTCTCACTACCTGTCATAGCAAATAGATTACCATAGGCTTGGGAAAGGATCGAAAAACCTCCTCCACTAGGCGTAAGCACCAAAGATAAACTATCAAAGAGGGCTTTTAAATGGGTTATAACGTGAGGTGTAGGGAAAAGGAAAACACGGTTTTGTTGGATACGGGATATTTTACTGGTGGCGAGTTAAAGATCTTGATCAATTACATGTACTATACAATGTTGCTAAGCCAAGACTAGACTCAATCTTAAGCTAAAAATGAAATAACAAAAACATAACAAAAACATAAATAAAATACAATGAAACGGGATGGTAGTCCGTATGTTTTTTCTACTTTTTCTTTTTCTCATTTTTTTGTATTTTTCTTGATTTTTCGATTTTTTTTTTTTTTTTTTTTTTTTTTTTTTTTTTTTTTTTTTTTTTTTTATACACTTTTGCCCTACCATCCAAAATAATACATCATAGGGGCATTGCATCCCCCTTACACTTGAACTTTTACATAACATTACAAATACTAATCTAATGACTCGAATTAAGATAATTGAAAAACTTGGAGTACTTTTAAAACATTTAGCACATATGGGGGTAATAAATGATGTTCTTCCCCATTACTCCATTACACTAGTACTTTACCCATGAGTCCCAATCGTCCCAAAACAATATGTACAAGGATATGACTCGACTTAGCAACCATGTAATCAACTAGATAATTAACTTGGGTTTAAACAAATGTTGTAACAATAATGCACTAAAAATGAGTGCATACAAGGTAGGCTAAGGCGATTTGGGTGTACATTTAAGTGGGGTGTAACAAATTCTTCCTTTAAGTAAAATGCTTAAAGGTCGAAACGAAAAGATAGGCTCTGAGGGGTGTACTAGGGGTATCGTGTACTAAAAATGAGTACAACGCAAAGGGTGTGGGAGAATTACTTGACCAATGTAGCCAAAGTAATTATAACAAAAACACAGGTGTAAAACAATGGGTTAATCCTAATGCCTCTTATCATGTAGTAAATCTAACTACACGAATGTAGTCTCACTTGTGGCCTTGGAATGGTCCTAACGCAAGTTCTAGAATCTAAGTGCTACCGGTACACACATCATAGCATAAATGCTTTTCCTACCAATTCTAGGGGCGAACCTCACATATTTGGGGTGGAAAATTTTTTTAGTGGTACGGTTTTTGTGCTAGTCATATAACTCCTATCCGTGAGACGCTCATTAAGATCAAAGTTTCACTCCTATATGTTGTAAAAAATTTTAAATTTGGCACTAAAATTGCCCTAACAGGTATTTATCTCAGTTTTATTACACATCTACTATTAAACAAACAAAAATCAAGCGTAAGAGCATTCTCTAATCGAACTTTTACCCCCGCTTACACTTAAGATGAACATTGTCCCCAATGTTCAAATAACAAGATGTAAAAGAAAAAAAAGTAAAAGAATGAAATCAAATACTCCCCTGATTCGCTCGGTGGATAATGAAATTACACGGTTAGATCTTCCTCCAAAGAGAATGTTGAAGCTCCATGACTAATGCATCGCCATAAGCTTGATCCAAAACATTTCCTTGTCCAAAATAACCTGTTAAACCTAAGAAAACAAACACGAAAACCTGCATAACATCGGCGGGAAAAATCTATATATAAGGATATAATGCTTGTTGAATGATAATTTTGCAGATTCCTGGAGATTATAAGTTGGAGATTTTAATAAAAACTTTTTATGAAAACAAAACTTTCAAAAATTTCTGGAAATTAAATCTGACGCCGTCAGGTTATAAACCCTGACGCCGTCAGAAATGACCTGACAAAAATTTTCATTTTAAGTTTCCGGAAAATTTCTGGAAAAACCTTTACCTTACTTCCTGGAAATCCTGCAAAACATCATTATGACTCGATACAAGCATTTGACTCAAACAAACACTAATATGTATGTTAATTTAGTATTATTACGATTCATGTTCATTTGTGTTCTAATAAACCGATTTAGATTTCCCTTACACTTATCTTTTGCAAAATACCTTTATATGTAGTTAAGACGAAGTTAAAAACAAAATAAAGCATTTTCACAAATTACTTTTGAACATGAATCAATACTAATAAAAATTAAACACACATACGGAAACAAATAAAAACAAACAAACAAACGAATAAACACACAAAGCAAATAAAGCTTGGGTTTGCCTCCCAAGAAGCGCTTGTTTTTGTTCGAGTCACGAGCCTGACTCTACCCTTATTTAACAAAAATAGGGGAGGTTTTCCCTACACTTAGGATTAAGTGCGGGTGAAAGTAGCGATACACACCCTTAGGGTGTGAATATGCCTCGTGAGGTGAAGGGGGTGAGTGAATGGCTTCCTTCATCCTAAAACTACCCGGATAATATTGGTTGATGGGTGGGTCGGTTCCTCTTTTTTCTCCTAGATGTAAATCTAAGGATGAAAAGTTGTGTAAAGGTTGAGGTTCCAATTCATCAACACTAGGAAATTCCCTAGAACTATGGGTAAGGTCATCACTAAAAGTGTGCAAACCTATATCCTCTAGTTGTGCTTGGTCCAAGGGTTCTACCTCTATCGGGATTCCTAAAGTCTCTTCTACTTCTTCCGGGTAAGTCACGGGCGGTGCGGGTGCCTCAAATGATGGTGGGTTTTGTGGAGTACTTGGTTTGGTGAAATCAATCCCACTCATGCAACTAGGTAGTTCAACACTAACCATCTCACAGTCTTGTTTTGATTCTAAGTCCATGTTCTTAGAAACTAGGTCTCTTTGCTCATACGAATCCACCAATTCGTTCCACTTATGGGTCATGGTTAGGAAGCTTTCCTCGAAATTCATCCAAAGGGCCTGACTAAAAGGAATTGATCCAGATAATGCTTGTCTAAGAGAAGTATCACATGCATAGAATTCATTAAACCCATCTAACCTTACCCCCAACTTCATTTGGATATCACAAAGATCACGAAACAATTCATAGGAATGATAGGAAACAAATCTCTTGGTGAAGTATAATTGTTCATCAATTGTCAATGATCTAAATGGAATTTCATCCGCCATAGTGACAAATGAAAATGGTTTTACAAACAAAGGGCACAAAGAAAAAGATAGACTACTAGAAAGCTAATAAAAAGAAAATAAAAATCTCACTAGATAGGCATCTAATGAGTAGACCTAATAGAAATAAATTTCAACCTAAGCAATAACTACTCCCCGGCAGCGGCGCCAAAAACTTGATGCGTGGGTTTTGCAACCTTACAACAGGTTTTACCTCTCGAGGGATCTCAAGAGGCTTACAACCCCACCAGGCAGTGTACCTGACCGATGTAGTATAGTGTAGTGGTAAGTACGGGGGATTGATCGTTCTCCACAGGGAATAGTGTTCGTTAGGTGTGAAAGACTACTCTAATTAGGTCTAAGGGTTGAGGAAGATTCTTTTTATGTTTTTATATTTTTATGAAAGCAAGTAAAATCTCGGTTTTGAAAGAGTGGGCGGAATTAGTTGCTAGTCAACTAACCCAAAATTACTACGGATGCAAATAAAATAAAATAACAAAAATGAAAATGTGGTGAGAAACTTATGTGTAGAGAAATGTGTTTACTTAGATTTCCTTACTCCCTAACTATCTTTTACCGGTTAATTAGTGTGTATTAGTCGCGTGGATGACGGGTGTATTCCTTAATACCATTCGTGGGGTGGCGTACTTACTTCCCCAACTCTACAAGCTCCTACTTCACTCCTATGTCGAGCCGGCTAGGAAGCTCCTAACATGGGATCACTAGAATTCGCTTGTGCATTAAATACAACCATAAAAACCTTTAGTACGCATTTGGTTCATGTTTCTTAAGACGTTCAAGCAAGTTACCGAATAGGAAGTTAGCCAGTTTTCTTAAGCCTAACATAGATAAACAATCATCCAATACAACTAACAACACACTAATAACCAATAATCAATAGCTAGGTTTCATTAGATCTAAGCAAACACAAGATAAATTTAGCCTAACATGTTAATCAAAAGACAAGAATAAGATAAAATCAAACAACACATAGACATATTGAATGATTAATTGATAACTTATCTTCAATGTAACATGGAAGATCTCAAGGCAAAAAGCCTTGAAAAAGAAGATAAATTCGTCTTAGGGTTTTCTCCCAAAATTCCACACACTAAGCTCTCCTTCATGACAAAAAATTAGAAAACTATATATAGACTTTTGGATCTGACGGCGTCACCTTATGGATTGTGACGCCGTCACCTCGCCGCTTCTAGGGTTCCCGGATGACCTTCTTGACGCCGTCCCTCTTTAGCTCTTCAAAAATCCATTCTGGCTTATCAAGGCTTGACGCCGTCGAACCTTGAACGTGACGCCGTCCCCTTTTGATTTAAGCCGTGACGCCCTTGATCAAGTTAAAGCATGACGCCGTCAGAATTCACATGGTATTTTCACTGGCTTATCATGAGTAAATTTCACGTCCATCTTTTCTTTCCAAGGCATGACGCTGTCCAGAATAAAATCTGACGCCGTCAAGGGTAACTTTTAGCCGATTTTTGAGACTTTGTCGTTTTCTTCACTTTTATGCTCCAAAAACGTCCAAAATGCTTCCTTTTCCAGATTTCTTCTCCAAAGTACCTAAAATGACAAAAGAAACGATTTAGGGCAATATTTGATCAAATAAATACGATTTAGGGCTTAAATGACCCCCTAAAAGCGGTACACTTTTCGCTTCATCAAAAGCCCAACGAAAACCCAATAAATATGAGTTGAGTATTGGGCCAAAACCCAATACACTTCATCCATTTTATATTTTATTTAATTATTTAATATTGAATATGATGTTTCGGTTTATTAATTTGGAAAATATAAACAAAATAGTCGCTAAACCTTATAACTAATATATATAAGCAAATAATAGTGTTCAATTGTATATATTAATTTGTAAAATGAGGTAATAAAACTTATATTCAAAAGTCGTAATGACATGGGAATATTTTATAAACGGGTGCATCATGCATAAATTATAATCAAACCCGTTATAATTTAATCAATTATAATTATTCAAATAACTTAAAAACATTTTCAATACTTATATAATTTCTTCCGAAACTTCGATATTTCATCAATTATTTGGGGAAAAGGGTAAAACACCGAATCAATCTATTGATGTTTTCTGTTTTTCTTCCTTTTTTATTCTTTTCTTAATTTTAATTCCTCTTTTTTCTTTATTATCATTTCTTCGTATCCGTTCGTGTTTTCCGACTTTTATTATTTTAACGTCTCGTATCCACACGAGTCTTAAACTTTATTTAACTCAAAATGCCATTGAAATAAAACATTTTATTTTCAAATACGAGTATTGATTTAGAAATCGCTTTAAGGTTATTGCTGAGACAGATTATTTATATATTAGGTTGTGCTGAGGTTCACTTGCCATACTATTCCATTTGATCATATTGTGATTATCTCGATTCTCTGCTCCTAAGATGTGATTCATAGCCCCACTTTTATATTTTTAAGTTGTTTATAAACCCATGGGGGAGATACATGCTACTTACTATTTTTCTGAGCACAATTGTTTATTGGTATGCTATTCCTGACTGACGCGATAAATGCTAAGTACTTTCCTTTCCAAAAGCAAGTCCCTCGATCATGAACCATTATTCACCTGCGGGTGAGCGCGATTATAGTATATAGGCCTATAGGATTTGACCATCCCATCCCTGTTGACCATGTAGGCAACACGGGTGTGCTATATTTGAGTTACCTAGGTATTTGGCAAGATACCTAGCTTTGGGGGCAACTATTATGATTATGAAATTCCGCGGTTACTGTCGACTTACGCCAGGGTTACTGGTGTTGGTTAACGCTTTGTGTGTCATGAGCTTAGCAAAACAAGAGAATTATGTGACGCTTACCTGATATTTGGATTTGTTACTTATATCTTCCAGACTTAAAATCTTGTGTTCAACTATTATTTACTAAACCTATGGATTACACTCAACCTTTGTGTTGACTTTTTAACATGTTTATCTCAGGTATTTGATGCATGATGTGAGCACCAGGAGTGGCTGAAGGTTAAGGATGGCTATCATTGGGCTATGCTTTTTCCCTTACTATCTTTATCATTCGAATTATCTTTTAAAATTGTGTCTTTATTTTCCGCTGCAAACTATTTTTATTTTCCGCTGCAAACTATCTTTATTTCCGCTGCTATTTGTGATATGAGTCTTTTAGACTCTAAACATTAAATTTTGTATTCGAATGATATGTTTTATTTAAAACGTCTCGTTATGAGATTGTTTTATGTGATTGTGACTGTCTTACCCCTCACGTAGCACCCCAAGCTCAGTTCCGCTGCCATATTTCGAGTTGGGGGTGTTAAAATCCCAAATTTTGGTTTTGTGCAAGAAATAGAAATCCTAGACTCAGACCAGGAGTGTAAATATAGTTGGGATACTTACAGTGTGAGTTAGAGCAAAAATTTGTTGAAGGAGATAACCTAAATTCTGAGAATGGTTTGCTATGGGTCGAGTTTGTGTTTCTTGTGCGTTGTGGGAATGAGAAAAGGAGTGTTTGTTTAATATATTTAAAAACCAACCCAGGAACCCATGGATAGGGCAGAATCAAATATTTGGTTCCGTCCTTGTTGTTGAAGGGTTCCGCGGGGACTATTTTGGTTTTTGGTTAATCTAAAGTTTGAGCTAAAGTTTTAACTACATATTTGGTTCCATTAATCCTAAACCAAGTCTAAGAAGGTTAAATGGTTCTCTCTTAAGAGGTTTAGTTAGGATTACGGCAATGTTGTCTTCTGAGGATACTTTCTCAACTGAGATGTTTCCTTTTTGAACATTGTCGCGTAGAAAGTGATGACGAATTTCTATGTGTTTGGTTCTAGCATGTTGAACTGGATTCTTGATAAGGTCGATAGCTCATTTGTTGTCGCAGAGAATAGGGATGTCGTTGAGTTGAATCCCATAGTCGATGAGAGCTTGTTTCATCCAAAGTGCTTGTTGACATGGTTTTCCTGTAGACATGTACTCGGCTTCGGTTGTTGAGATTGCTAGAGCCGTTGGTTTCTTTGAGAACCATGCGGTAAGACAATGCCCTACAAAAGTACAAATACCACTTGTACTTTTTCTATCGACATAGTCACCGGCATGGTCTGAGTCAGCATACACTATGGTTTCAATTCCCGTTCCTTTGGGATACCATAATCCTAAGTGTGTAGTACCTTTAATGTATCTAAAAATTCGTTTACGGCTTCAAGATGGGATGTTTTAGGATCTTCTTGAAAGCGAGCGCATAGACAAACACTAAACATAATGTCGGGTCTACTAGCCGTAAGATAGAGTAGACTACCAATCATTACTCTATATTTAGTGTTATCTACAGATTCACCTTCTTCATCCTTTGTGAGTTTAGTTTCTGAAGACATAGGTGTTTTCATAGGTTTGGAATCTTTAAGTCCAAATTTCTTAAGCATATGTTTGATGTACTTAGATTGGTTGAAGAATATCCCATCTTCTAATTGTTTTATTTGGAGTCCTAAGAAAAAGTTTAGTTCTCCCATCATACTCATTTCAAACTCGTCATGCATGATTTTTGAGAAATCGTCGCATAACTCTTGACAAGTTGATCCGAATATGATGTCATCCACATATATTTGAACTATGATAATATGTGATCCCTTTTTCTTAGTGAAAAGAGTGTTGTCTACTAGTCCCATGCTATACTTATGTTCAACTAGGAATGTCTTAAGTCGATCATACCATGCTTTTGGTGCTTGCTTAAGTCCATATAAAGCTTTTTTAAGTTTGTAGACATGGTTTGGTTTTTCAAAGTCGGCAAAGCCGGGAGGTTGTGCGACATACACTTCCTCATTAATAAAACCATTAAGAAATGCACTTTTGACATCCATTTGAAAAAGTTTAAAGTCATGTGCACATGCATATGCAAGTAGTATTCTAATTGACTCGAGCCTAGCAACCGGAGCAAATGTTTCGTCGTAGTCAATACCTTCTTGTTGATTATAGCCTTGAGCTACTAGCCTAGCTTTGTTTCTAGACACTACACCATTTTCATCCATTTTATTTCTAAAAACCCATTTTGTTCCAATTATGGTTTGACATTTAGGTTGGGGGACTAATGTCCAAACATCATTTCTAACAAATTGGTTTAATTCTTCTTGCATTGCTATAACCCAAGATTCATCTTTTATAGCCTCATTTATATTTTTGGGCTCAATGGTTGAAATGAAACAAAATAAGTTACTTTGGTTTTGGACTTTTGATCTTAAGGTTCTTTCATTGATTTCTCCTATGACATTATCTAATGGATGACTTTTGGATTCTTTGACATTGACTATTTCTCTATTTAAAGGTTCATCTTCTTTGTCATTATCTAGATTCTCTTGGTTTTCAACCATTTGACTTTAAACTAAGTCATCATCTACCAAAGGTGATGTCTTAGAGGGAGGTGGACTTTCGTCAAATGTTACGTTCAACGATTCCTCGAATCTTAAGGTTTCTTTGTTCAAAACGATATAGGCTTTACTATTTTGCAAATATCTTAGGAACACACCTATGTAAGACTTTGGGTCAAATTTGGTGAGATAGTCCTTAGTGTTAAGAATGAAGCACTTGATTCAAAAAACTCTAAAGTATCCTAATGTAGGCTTTTTGCCTTTATAAAGTTCATATGGAGTTTTATTCAAAAATTGTCTAATTAAAACTCTATTTAAGATATAGGTGGATGTGTCAACGGCGTTACACCAAAAATATTTGTGGTATGTTTTGTTCATTTAGCATTGTTCTACTCATTTCTTGAAGTGTTCGGTTTTTACGTTCTACTACAACGTTTGATTGAGGAGTTCGAGGAGCCGAGAAATTATGTGTTATGCCATTAGCATAACAAAAAGCTCCAAATTGAGTTTTATTATCAAATTCACGACCGTGGTCAGTTCTAATTGACACAATGCTATTTCCTAGTTGATTTTGAATTTTCTTACTTAGAATTTCAAATTTATCAAAACCTTCATTTTTAGTTTTCAAAAATTTAGTCCAAGTATATCTTGAGTAATCATCTACTATGACCAAAGTGTAGAAGTTTCCTCCATAACTTTGTATAGCGGATGGACCAAACAAATCCATATGCAATAGTTCTAGACACCTAGATGTAGACACCATATTCTTTGCCTTATGGCTATTATGAACTTGTTTCCCAATTTTGAAAGCATCACAAAAGTGTTGTTCGTATTTCAACTTGGGTAGGTTCCTAACTAGTTCCTAAGATGATAGAGATTGGATTAGTCTCATATTGGCGTGACCTAAGCGTCTATGCCAAAGAGTTGAGTTTTCGTCTAAAGAGGTAAGACAAAGTTTGTCTTTAGATGTTTTATCTAATTTCATAACGTATACGTTATGTTAGGAATATAAATATTCATGTGAAGACTCGGTCACCCCGAGCATCTATTTAGCATTTATATAGCTCGTAGGCTTATTATTATTATTAGTTTAGTTTTAGTAATATTAGTTTAGCTATATTAAGTATTTGTGGAGTTGGGTCGGGTCTTTACCCACTGTCAGCTCACTCCACAGCCCACTAGGGGCACCTATGTTAGTAACTATATATACCCTTTCCCTTGTGTGGGAAGGGTTGGAACTCATTCTACATTTCAATCTAATATTTCCAGTTTCTCTCACTAGTTCCCAATCCTCTCTAATCTCTCTCTCTCTAACTCAAACATGGAATTCTTCTTCCATAATCCAAGACCACCCGATCCACACAATCAATATGTATAGATCTTACAATTGGTATCAGAGCCATGCGTAAGTTCTATTGATTGTGTGTGCTTGGATTTGTGGCTATTTTCTTGTTTTTTTTTTTCTTCTCTCTTGGTTCGAACAAATTTTCTCTAAATCTGTGTTGTTCGATACCAAGTTTTTCTAATCTGTTTTTTTGTTTGCAACTTAAAATGGTGGGCTTTTAAATTGTCTAAGTTGCTCACAATTTTGGGCCTTAATAGATTAACCTTCTCAAGTAAGTTTTTCTCCTTCCTTTGTTGCTCGAACACTTGGGTATTCAGTTCTTTGGTTTATTTGTGGTCAATAGTATGCTCGATAAGGGTTGTTTCTGGTTGGTTTTGGGGTAACCTCTTGACTGCTAGTTGAAGTTTATTACGAATTTGCTTTTTGACTACGGTTTGGTGTGATTAAAGTTGTAGTTTGCTTTCTTGTTTCTCTTGTCTTTGTGTTTGTATCTTTGGTTCGAATTTACAACATCAGAAACACAAGACAAGAAACTGCTTTCTCTTGTTTTATGTTGGCTCAAAAGTTATCTATTCAAACTGCTGTTGTGTTTTTTTGGGTCGAAAATATTGCAATTCTTGGCAGCGGTTTGACAATAGAAACTGGTCTTAGATTTCTTGGTAGCGGTTTGTCAAACGAAGCTGTTCATACCAGCAGTTTGGACTTTAACTAAAATTGGTATTGTGACAAAACTAGCGGTTTGACTGGTCTATGGATTGCAGTTTGGATTATAACCAAAACGGGAAAAAAAGACAACCAGGTTGAAAGTGATTGTTTTGTTGTGTACCAGTAGCGGTTTGACCAGAAGACCTGTTGTTTGACTGTAGCGGTTTGTGACCTTGCAGTAGCGGTTTGACCTGTCAACAGCGGTTTGACCAGTCAATAGCGGTTTGGAAATTTTTTTGTTAACTTTTATGAAACGAGATGCTGCCAAAATTTCAAGAAAAGTAGCGGTTTGTCCATAAAAAGAAAAAGAAAATGAAGATGAAGATGAATAACAGACTAAGACCACAAACAATACACAACGACACTTCTGGACCATTGACCAACAAGATTACAAATTACCATAAGGTATCATAACCCGTATGCGTAACCTCTGACCACAAACCGTGACAACTGAGTCCCACAAGGAACCCATAAGCTCGATTTATTTAACGATTGTCTGGTCGTCCTTGGTTCACAGTCAAACGAAAACATTATATGCGATGAAGAAGCTGTGACCACATGCAACATACCATGACTCATTTGAGTGACTTCAGCCTTAAACATCATCAGTCACAATTAAACAGAACAACACCAGTCCTTCAACACCGAAGTTACTACAACCACAACATAAGCATCAACACTAACTATCCAAAACCCCTTCGACAACTTCAACAACAGTCAGCCTCTTCAATCTATTTTACTCTCTCAACCATCACAACTAATTGATACTAAATAAAATTAAATAAATCTCAGAATTATTCGTGTCATTCAATGAAACATCAAACCATTAATGGTCAAGTACACGAATTCAAATCATCATCGATCTAATTTTTGAAGAATATACTTCATTAATATCCGAACATTTAAAAGAAAAATCAAAACAGTTAAATGTTTTAATCTTCCTTTTGATTCGGGTATGAAAACACATGAACTAATACTAAAAACACACCTACCCGAGACCCCTAGGATCGTGAAGCCTTCAAATTGATTTCTTAATTCGGATGGTGCCGTAAATGAAGACATAGGATCAGGATACGTGTTTGTTCAATTGTAATGGTGAATCGGTTTGTGTTTTTGATGATGATTATGAGATGAGATGGGAGGTTTGTCTGTGATCGGTGTGAGTTAGGTGAGAGATTGAGATGTGGTAGGCGGCTGATTATCACAAAATGTGTTTAGGGTTGAAATAAAAGCTTAGGTGGGTATTAATACCGAATAATTAGGGTAAAGAGATGGAATGGATCGGGTTATAATTTCTTGGGCTTGTGAACCGAGAATGCTCATGGACTGGATCTAGATGTTGGACTTTAATGTTTTCTTTTTTGTCTAACATTTAACAAGTGGTTATGATTCAATGAAGTGGGCTGATATGTTCTCTTTTGTACGCATGATGTTGGAATTTAAGGAGTTAAATGGTTTGTTAAATGAAGTCAGTTTATGGGTTGCTGTTCACACGTAATGGACGTGACAAAAGGCTGAAGTTGGACTAAATAGTTTTCGTTATTCAATGTATTCTTAATACATTGTGTTAACTTTGGCGTCATATTCTGTATATGAGTGGTATTTTGGTGTTACAAATTTCACGAGGATACACACGTCACGGCTAGTATTTAGGTATATGAATGTCAACGTGATTACAGAGTTGTGGATTTGGCAGCACTGTCCTTTTGGTACCTGTGATTTACGTGAGCCTGCGATTTAATCTTTGCGATTTGAGTTACAGTTGTCTAATTGCGATTTGGTTAATTGCGAATTGACAAGTTGCTATTTGACTTGTTGCAACTTGACTGATTATGATGGTACCAGTTGCGATTTGACGTTGCGAGTTGACACTTGCGATTTGACTTATTGCGATTTGGTTGATTGCGATTTGACTTGTTGCAATTTGACAAACTGTGACTTGACTTGTTGCGATTTGATCAAGTAGATATTTGACTTCTTTGACTTGAGTTTTGAAGATTAGTATTGCACTTCACTCTTGGTTATTCTTGTTGATTTAACGGTTTCTCTTGTTGATTTTAGAAAATCCCGCGAAAGATTCGATTTCTCGGTTTAAATCTCAAGAGTAGTAAAATCCCGTCAAATTAATTTTGGACAAGTAGGCTGGACTTGGATTTAGACATAATAAAACTTACTGGGTTTGACTATTTTTTTTGGGATAAGTTTGTGCTACGAGATCGGTAGGAATTGGGAAATTATGGTAGCTTGGTTGGTGTGTTAACTCACGGGTTTGTGTACTTAGGATCTCAAATATCTAGGGGTTGGTTGGATGCACGATGTTTGATGATCCTTGTTCAAGCGTATTTCTAGTGATTAGACTTGGATTGTTCAAGAGGCGGATATATACAATAAAGGATGGAAGGTTGGGTATATACCACTACCTATATTTAAAGGAGTTACGTTGTTGTGCTCAATATAGGTTCTAAATCACAAATTTAGTGCAAGTATAAGTCGCGGATCTGTCTTTTATCAAGCTTCATCAAAAGATTGTTGTTTCTCAAGTTTCTAATGGGATTGCAATACAAGATCTTCTCAAGAGGTGGTCAGACTTAAAGACACGAGGTGGATTGTTTAGAGAGGTGTTTTAACCTTTTACTCATTCTAAAGTTAAACACATTTCATCAAGCGGTTTTGACATATTACGAGCTTCAGTGAATTTTTAATCTGCTAAACCATTGATGAGGAGACAAACGAGGGGTTACTACAAGAGAGTCTTAATCACCATCTTCTTTGCAGTAGTTTTATTTGGCTCTTTCCATGTATCTATGTTGTGCCTAACAAATTCACAACCATCACGGACTCTCAGCTTTGGCAAAAATGTCATTGCATGTCATTTTTGAGGGGGAGAATTGGCGCATGTTTCTTCTCCTTTTGGTCAATCAACCGCACAAGATGATCACAAAGTTCATTTGGTATTCCTTATTTGAGATTGAAGTTGAATATCACGAAGGCGTCTACTTATTTTATCTTGAAGTCGGGGTTGGTCGGATGCATGACCTTCAATGATAACTTGCTCGTGCTTAAAATTTAAGTTGAAGACTTAGGTTATCTAGTTACCAGCAGTCGGGGTAACTATCACTTAAGTGTCATACGTCGATGACGTTGTCGATAATCGCAAGAGGTGTTAATGTCTCATACTTTGGTTGGGTATTGAGTACTTAGAGATTTGCTTGGAGCATTAATTCTCTACACCGTTCTTCCAACATTAGTGCAAGCTTAAGTTACGAATTTGGGGACTTCTATTTTCATTTTTCAAGTTGGGTATATCGGGTTTCCTTCACCAAGTGGTCACAAATAGCCGACAGAATAATTGGAGAAGAATTGTTGCTGATCTCTTGCATGTTACCCCAAGCTGATATTCACCAAAACCAAAATTTTGGCTAACACATTCAATTTGTTACTGTCTCACGGTTTCTTCTTGGTTTTGTAAAATCCCGAGAAAGAACTTATTTCTCGGTTTAAATTTTAGATTTGTAAAATTCCGTGATGATGGGTTATGCGCTCTTGACCGTGATCGGGTTAAAATCATTATCAAAGTTCATTTAAAACATCATAAAGGGCTAGATCTGGGCATTTAAACCACAAGATGTGACTACGGCGTTAATTCACTATTATTTATTTTAGGTTGAAGTGAAATTTCACGAGTGCGTGTACTTAGTATTTGAAGATATCGGGGTGGTTGGATGAAGATTCTTCGAGATCCTTGTTAGAGCGTTTAATCTTTACAATGACGAGGACTTGGATATCTAGTTATTTTTTCTTCCTCTCGATTACAAAATAACTATCACTTTAAGGAGTTACGTTGTAGTGCTCAGTGTCACACGAAGTTGTGGATATCCAAGAGGTGATGTACGTCTTAAACTTGATGGTTGGTTGGTTGAAGAGTATAGAGTACTTAGGGATTCAATGTTGCACGAAGTCTCTACACCGCTCTTAGTCACGCATTAGTACAAGTTTAAGTCACAAGTTCGGGTTATGTTACTTCAATCTCAAGTTCATCATACTGGGTTTTCTCCATCAGTGGTCACGACATCAAGCCGACAGAATGATAATGGGGTTGGTAACGAGTTAGATGAGAAATATAGAAAAGAGAGAGATGACGTCTGAACAAATCAGTTCAGGCCTCGTTCTTCATTAGCTATGACGTTTGAACATATCAGTTCAGGCCTCGTTCTTCAGCGAAATATGGTGTCTGCAGATATCACTTCAGGCCCCGTTCCTCAAAGAAAAGAAAGGTGTACGCTTAAGTGCGCTTTATCTTTGGAAGAAGAGAAATCTTCTTGTTTATAGCCATTCTCATCAACAAGTTTCATGCTCTTCCCGTGCTCATTCAGTATTCAAGTGGATCGACGTGCATTGGAGTATATTCTTATTTACACGTTCAACCAAAAATTGCAGTTGACAGGCATATGCAATTTTTGAGGGGGGGGGGAAGGGTGAATAAACAAAATGTCAGTCATCAAGAACCATCAAGTGGATCTACTTATCGTTGATGGTATTCTTATTCACTCGTTCAATCAAAAATTGCAACTGGCAGGCATATGCAATTTTTGAGGGGGGGAAAGGGTGAATAAACTACATGTTGATTGATGTTTGAGAAATGGTCATGCGACTCCTGAATACATCAGTTCAGTTGTCGTGCAAACCAAGGTTCTTCAACAACTAAATGTTCCATCGTCCATGAAGAAAGAAGATATGCTGGTTCAACCATTGGTTTGAAGAATACTTTCTGGCAGTACTTCTCCAACAACTCATGAAAGCATATCTTTAGTTATTCGTCAAGGTGTTGAAGAACAAGGTCATGGAATACTAATTGGCATCTTCTCAAGGGCTGATATAATCAGTGATAAAGGGCTTCTAGTCAATGCTTCATGTACACGTCATTATGCTTCATGTACACATCATTATGATGATTCCGATTAATCGTAACCATCAGAGGAGAGAAATGTGTACACCAAGGACGCACAACAGGTTCACGTGATTGGGCTTAATATCTCACGATACAAATTATAGATGATCAGTGTTTCAACTTGTTACCTTGGTATTATCATTTCATGTGTACGTCACGGGCTGATTAATCGTAACCATCAGGGGAGAGAAAATGAGTACATCAAGGACGCACAACAAGTTCACGTGATCGGGCTTAATATCTCATGATACATATTATAGATGATCAGTGGTTCAACTTGTTACTTTGGTGTTATCATCTCTTGTGTACGTTACGGGCTGATGGGTTATATGTAAGATTACTGGAATGCATTTGGTGAGATGAAGATGATTGGTATTCTGTTCCCCCAAATGGACAATCTTGAAGAAGGTCGAGTCTATAGTCTATTCTACATTCTCCGCTGTGTGTTAGAAGACTAAAGAAGGCATTCATTTGGCTATCAAAAGACTTCTTCATATTCTGGGCATTCATCAGAAAGGTTTTTAGTTTGGGGGAGAGCACTAATTAGGGGAGAGTGAAAAGCCAGATTCAAACCTGAATTAGATCTGCTCACATTGTTCTTCGGCAAGTAAAGAGATGGCAACTGAGAAGATTTAGGAAGCTAAAAGAAGTAATGTAGTGTGAAGACCACTCTCAGAGCTGCTGCATCAAGTTCATTATGGTGGTGAAGAACAAATCTATCAAAGAAGAATTAAGGTGGTAATTCTTCATGTATCCTTTGTAAATACATAAAATCATAAAAACTCAAAAATATTTTTTCCAATTTCATAAAACTTTTATAAAACCAAATTGTAAATAGAAAAATATAAAACCAAGAAAAACCATAAAAATCTGAAAAATAGAAAATACCAAAAATAGTTTTTCAAGGCATGTCTTCTGGTATCGATAACATTTATGGTCCTAGAAATGTCATTCAATAATGACACGGGTCTTTAAATGAAGTTCGAACAGAAGTTCAAAAAGTTTTCAAAACATGCCTAAATGGCTTGCTATTACTTTAGATAGCAACCCGCGTTTCTAAATGGGGAAAACACGTCGCCAAAAAGACGGTTGTTCCTCCAACTGGGTGATGTTCACCTGGGCATGGATTACTTTATATCCATGTTTCTTTGAACTGATGTACGTTTCAGTGCATCATTTCTGGTACAAGAAGAGAAGTCTTCTTTGCACCAAAAACTCTTTCCGTTCTATGATTCTTCAGGAGAGTTTTGGTGTTTCACAAGGTGGTAACTGGACTTAAATTTTCACAAATACTTCTCGCTCAATTGAATGACTACAGCTCTTTAAATAGAAAACGGGTCATTATTTGAGGGGGAGAGTACTTGTTCAAATTTATGACACCTTTTTAAACATTGTGCAACATCAGCAGTGACTCTCTCTCTTGGTTTGAGGGGAAGCATAGTATGCTCCATCATCAGAATACATTAAAAACTGACCACATTTTCTCCCATGTTTTCTAAACTAATTTAAATCAATTGGGATCACAAATCTCAATTGGTTTGAAATTTTTGATCGGGGGAGAGAATGTGATTTAAATATGAAATCTGATGAAAATGTAATCATTTGAACTTAAGAGTATGCTCTCCCATATGTGCTAAACTCTTTCGTATATCGATGCACATATTGAGGGGGAGCAAATGATTTATGGTGACAAAAAGGATATGGCATCTCATGTGAGCGTGACTCAGACTTCACCAATGAATTGACGAAACATAAACTGTCATTAATCGAAAGGATGCGTCCTGGCCGGGTAATAATTTCAAGCTGGTCTAACCAGTGATGTAAGCGTGTCTCGAAAAGGATGTGTCTGAGTAGAGTGTACCATTTCGAGAAACTTTCTGTGGACTTGACCAGGCCGGGTAATAATTTCAAGCTAGTCCAACTAGTGATGTAAGCGTGTCTCGAATCGGTCATGTTCACTGAAAGTGGATCAATTCAAAAAGTGCAATCTCTACCCAACATGTGCAAATTTTAAATTAAAAGATATGGGCACATGTTAAGGGGGAGAATTTGAAAAATATAAAACTCTCAAAGTGTTAGCAAAATGTGTTTCACAATCATGAACACTTTGAGAAATTTTTCAAGGATTTTAGTTTACGGCAACATAGGATAGTCATGGAGTTATAAGGTGGCTAAGGTTAGGAAAACCGTCCTATGATCCGCCAGAGCCAGAGGGATATACCCAAGGACAATACCAAATAGATAGTATTAGAAAGTCCTTAGGTATGATTATGAAAAAAGGAGTAATGTGAGAAAGGAGAAAGAAGGGGTTGAAGAATTAAAAAGAAATGAAATGAGAAATGGTGAAAAGAAATAGCCCTCCAATTATTCAACCTTAGGGCAGAAACCGGGTTCAATTCATATGCTACTGGTGGTTAGTAAGGTAACACCGGTATTGAAGACAAGACGTCATGGACCCAGTGACGCACTGCACTAAACCTTCTAACCACTCAAGTTCTCTTAAAAGGACTTGTTTTATTCTCACGGGGAACCCTACATAATCTATCGACCGCTCATTACGAGTTATGTTGATATTGAAACATGAGACACCGCTCCAGTCTCCGACTACCAAAATTGCACTTATTGAGTCTAGAGCCACGAGATGCATCATAAGATCTCATAGGAACACGTGTTACTTCTACACTGGTTGTTCAACATTAAGGACACCATGTGTAAACTTATGAGTCCTACGCAGATCTTAGCAATCTGCCAGAATATTTATGAGGGAATTTACAAATGTAATTCTCAGTGATTGAATGGAAATTCCTGCCAGGGTCAACATTAAGCAGCCCTGAAAGCAGGTCACTTCGGTAATTCCTTGTGGATTACGCTTAGTGGTCACAGCGGTTTCAAATGGTCTACAGTCGTGGAGTGATCTCCAGCGACTCACCTAATCGTTGATTTGCTACGGTAGATCTTTAAAGCCCTCTGTGGGTTTCCGATTTAGGAACGGTCTTGGTAAGGATTAGAGAGAGTTTTCACACTATGCTGTGAACAATCTTGAAGTCCGAACCTGTAAGTACCGGACGTTTTATTGCTAACTGTCGTATGCAGGAACACCTGGCGGCTGTAGCCGATTTCTATTGCTGCTGATAGCGGTTGTAGCTGATTGCCGAAAAGATGCCGATCCAACACCACATGCTCACACTACACCTTTATCATAATCAAAGAAATCATGATACCTAAAAGACCTTCAACACTGCTTCCGCAACTCTGAAGCTGAAAATCATGATCCAGAAGAGTGTGAGCATGTCGACTCAAAGATCATTATTTCACATGGAGACAATACTGCAAGCGAATGATTTGAAGACATATGTTGGATGGTAATCTCAAAGAATACTCAGAGATCATCCAAGACAAAAGATCATTCATCAAAAGTTCTTTGCTGAAAGTACAAAGTTTCAAGACATTGAAGAATCAAAGACTACGAGCTATGAAGTCAAACACACATGATAGAATGCTATAATTCAAAACATTATTTCCGGGGTGGCCTCCCTTAGGGGGAGATTGTTAGGAATATAAATATTCATGTGAAGACTCGGTCACCCCGAGCATCTATTTAGCATTTATATAGCTCGTAGGCTTATTATTATTAGTTTAGTTTTAGTAATATTAGTTTAGCAATATTAAGTATTTGTGGAGTTGGGTCGGGTCTTTACCCACTGTCAGCTCACTCCACAGCCCACTAGGGGCACCTATGTTAGTAACTATATATACCCCTTCCCTTGTGTGGGAAGGGTTGGAACTCATTCTACATTTCAATCTAATATTTTCAGTTTCTCTCACTAGTTCCCAATCCTCTCTAATCTCTCTCTCTCTAACTCAAACATGGGATTCTTCTTCCATAATCCAAGACCACCCGATCCACACAATCAATATGTATAGATCTTACACGTTATTTTTCAAAACACCATTACCTACGGTTATACTGTCTTTAAGTATTTTACTTCCGTTTTCACTGAAAAGGACGTCATACTTTTTACGGCATAGTTGACTAATACTAAGTAAGTTAAAACCTAGGTTATCAACATGAGCAACATCATCAATAGAGAGAGTGTCATGAGAGATAGTACCTTTTCCGACGATTTTGCTTTTAAGCTTGCTACCAAACGTAACATTACCTTCGTCGTATGCTTGGTAGGTTGAGAAAAGGCTCTTATTTCTCGTCATGTGCCTTGAACACCCTCTATCTTTTATCCACTCGTCTGGTTCCAAACCGACTTTCAAGCATACCTAAGTTATAGAAAAACTCAAGCATTTGGTCTCCAATATCTCATGGGTCCATTTGGGTTAAACATCCCATTATCTTGATTCATGTATGGAAATGGTGGATAAGGGTTCCATGTCATGTAGTTGGGACCTTGATAATTTCTAGGAAAGTTTGGGTTCCAACTATTTTGATAATGAGGTTGTGTGTTGTAGTTACTTTTTGGAAATAGGCGTTTGGGAATAGTCGTCCTAGGTATTTGTTGAGCAGTTTTAGTTATAAACTCATTTTTAGCTTGTCCTATTCCTATAGTAATAGCTGGTTTTTGTTTGTTTATAGTTGAACTAGTGTTAGATTTCCTACTGACTTTAACAAACTCTGTACGAGCCGATGTACTAGCTTTCTGTTCAGCAACAGTTCCTACGGATCCCTTCTCCACTACTGGCGGAACCAATGATTTGGTTCCGTCTGATCCGTGGGTTTCTGAAACTGTTGGAACAGTTTTTTGTACTTTTACGGCTTGTTTCTTAAAACTACTTAAGTCTCCTAGTTTCATAAAGCTTAATCCAGTTTTATCATAAGGTAATTTTTGAATTTTCATTATCTCATCTACACAACTGATATTTTTATCAAACCTTTTGAACTTAGAGTTCTGTTTGATAAGTGCATCCTGTGTGATTTTAATCTTTTCTAATTCTAGTCTCATCTCTTGACATGAAACACATACTTCGTCAACAGTTTTACCTTTTTCTAATCGTTTAACTTTTTCCTTTAACTCATAAACTTCGTTTTCTAGAAATTCCTTTTTGGTTTTCAAAAACTTATTTTTGTTTATGATTTTTAGGCTAAGTTCACAGAGATTTTTATATTCTTTTTGCAAGGTGTCATCATCAATAGAAGAATACGATGAGTCAGAATGTACCTCGTCTGAGTCATGAGCCATGAGAGCAACTTCGTCGTTCTTAGGCTCTTCGTCATCATTTTCACTGTCACTCTAAGCCCCACTTACAAAAGCTCTCTGAGTTTTGTTCTTGGGAGGCTTAGGACACTCTCCTATTAGATGACTTGTATCTCCGCACCTAAAACACTTTCTTTCTCCTTTTCCTTTCTTGTCATCACGGTCTTTCCAGAAGGATTTCTTTTCTTCTTGAGGTTGTTTTACGCACTTTCCTCGTCTCCTAAAGAACTTCTTGAAATATCTTACGGCCATGGCATATTCTTCATCTTCGCTACCCGAACTAGACTCTTCATCATCACTTGAATCTACCCTAGCTTTTAAGGCAATGGATTTGACTTTTTCCTTTTTGCCCTTAACTATCTCCGAATCTTTTTCCATAACCATCTAATGAACTTTGAGATTTCCTATTAGCTTGTCAAGTGACATGCTTGAAAGATCCTTGGATTCTTCAATGGCCGTCACCTTTGCTCTCCACTTTGGATGAAATGCTCTAAGAAATTTCCTGACAAAGTTCTTACTACAAAAAGAATCGTCAAGTGCTTTAAGAGAAGTAATGATAGTATTAAACCTAGCAAATGCACTATCAACGGTCTCATCTTCAGGGATAACAAATTATTCATATTGTTGAATAAGAAGATCAATTTTGTTATCATTGACTTGTGAGTTCCCTTGATGAGTGATAATTAAGGATTGCCAAATATCTTTAACGGTTTTATATATAAAGTCTCTTTCATATTCTTTCCTAGGTAAAGCATTATAAAGCATCATTTTAGCCTCATTATTTTTGGCAATTAACTTCTTTTGCTCATCACTATGACGAGTAAGTGAAGTATCATCATCCTGACCACTTGATATATCTTTTATTATGGCTTTATGGTCACCTTCTATAATAATGTACCATAGATCTATGTCTTTTGATTTCACATAAGTTTCAAAGCGGTTTTTCCAATATATAAAACTATTTGGTTCAAATAGTGGTGGTATTTGCATAGATTGCCCTTCTTTGAAGTTTTCAAAATCCATGGATTGTTTCAAGTTCTAAAATACAATATATTTTGAAAGTCTTGAGTAATGTAGCTCTGATTCCAATTGTGGAAAACTAGAAGGGGGGTTGAATAGGTTTACCATTTTAAAATTCCTTTGCTTTGAATACTTAACGTGATTTCAAGTTATGCTAACAATAAACAATATATAACAAGTAAGTATAGAAAGAAACAATCAAACCACAACACGGATGTTTATAGTGGTTCGGTCTACAAGGACTCTCTTCCTTGCCCTACTCCAATCCTCGAGCCTCTAACTCGAGAGTTTTTCTTCACTAAGAAACAAGCTCCCTTATCGGCGGAGAAAACCTTTAAACACGTCGCTTACACTTTTTCCTGTACAAAGCTAAATACCGAGTTCTTTTACAAGGGCACAACCACTCCTGATACTCTATGTATTTTGAGGACTAAAATACTAACCGATCACAACAGAGGTATATGATAGTTTGGTACAACAATGATGTGTGAAAAACAAAAAATTCATACTATGACTAATCTAGCAAGTCTTGCAACGCTTAGTTGAAGCTTGTGATGTTTTGATCTCTTTGCTACAAAAGAAAGATCACTAAGAATGAAATATGTAATATGAATGAGTTAGTAATGAATGAAAGAATGTATAATGTTGTTTATGCTTATGAGTGATGATAAAACATGAATGTGTGGCTTGCTATTTATAGGCAACTGCCTTGGCAAACCACGGATGGGACGGATCCAAAAATAGGGATCTGTCCGTTATACTGTTTGGTTCCGTGGGAGCCTGACAACAAATCTCCAAGATCTTTCCCAAATTTAACCAAGATATTACCATATCTAATTCTTTGAGTGAAGATCAATCTAAGATATTCATAAGATCTTCAAGATATCCTAAAGATATCAATGTGATGCATGCCATGATGTCATTGTACATATTCCATATTAAGAAATAAAATGTAAATGAATATATCATGTAAATGTAAATGTATGTAGCATGTATATACTAGTGATCATATATGTAGCATGTAAATGATGTTATGAGTTTATGAAAAACTTGTGACTATAGATGTAAAAGACTTAACTATATTTATGCTTTGCTAAAAATAAAATTTATAATTGTCATTAACAAAATATAGCAAAGATCGTAAAATATAAATATGTTTTTTTAGACGATATTTGTATTAACAGTGTTGTTGAGGAATTCAAGGGTACTTTCGAGGAGTACAAGGAAAAACTCTAGAAGGAAATCAGAGCTGAGGTGGACAACTAATGTGGTATGTAAATTCTTTATACTTTTGTTACACTAAAATAACTAGTTTTGACTTTATTTTGGTTTTCAAATTTTGTTGTTTTGTGGTATCCTCAAACTTAAGATAACCTCTATTAAGTTATAGTTATGCAAAAAGACCATGATTATCATCTTCATTTTTGACTTAGTTGTGAGTATCCCCATGTCATGGATACTAAGTTCTTTAAAGATTATGAATAACATTCCAATTACAGTTCTCTTTTTCTTCGCGTAGCATAGGTTGAGATGGAAAGATGGGCGTGTTTGGCAGATTAGGCAATGGGCCAAAAAATGTTTGGTGATGAAATAAGGTCATCTTACATACATTTTTTTCCCAGTTGGCATCTTTGCAGTGTGTTGGTATATACGGACATATAGGAACAGCTGGATAAGTTGATGGTATTTTTCTTAATAGTAACGACTTCAGAGAGTTAGCTTGTGCTGGTATGCAAATGGTATTTTATTGTCCCTTGCTACTTGTGCTATTTTTCTATTTGCATAAAACTTTGTTGATCCACACGAATTATGGATCTCTAAGTAGCCTTAACAACTTAGTAGATGACTTAAATAAATCAAATCAATCTAAGTGAGACTCTAACACGAATTGAATGTTTATGCGGAATCTAAACAATCAACTATGAAGAACACAATAAAACAATAACTAACTTCGTATTATTACTAATTGCTTTATGAATTACAATCTTCGTCGTTATCTCTAAACTAATGTGTTAGGGTTCCTTTTATACACCAAGGAAACCCTAGATACAAAACTTGTAGAAGGATTTACGTATCTTCTCCAAAGATAAGTTTGTATCCTTTCCTAACTTATAGCTAACCGACTTCCTAAATATCATGACCAGACTTAAAGACTAAAGTCAAACAGACTTAACTTTACATTTACTCTACCAGACTTAACAATAAACGACCAGACTTAACTTTGACAAGACTTAACTAATAATACTAACAGACTTAATTCTGGTCTTCATATTAAGTCTTCACACGTATCTTGTGATAATTCCCAACAATCCTCCCCTAACTTGATCTTCATGCTTCATGAACTTCAAGTTCCTTCTGAATAATCTTCTGAGGATTTAATCTTGAACTCTTGGAATTATCTCTAACACTTCAAACTTTAAACTTGTTTAGCAACTTTAACCTTGATAATCTTTCCACCATCTGATCTGTTCTTTGCAGCAACCATCTGATATGTAATCCACTTGATCTTCACAGCAACCATGACAACTTGTACATCAAATTCTTGTTAAGTTTCATACTATTCTCATCACTTCCAGGTGTGTTAACTCTTATGAGAGGTGAATCATTGAAAATTAATGGATTTGATGTCTCTTTACCAATAGCCATCACTACTGGAGTAGCCAATGTTTGGTGTGTTAGACCATGGTACATTGATAACCACATGATTTTTAGTAAATCATCAACTATCAACGGATTTGTTTTGTCTTTACCAAAAGCCGTTTTCTTTTGGACCAGTCAATTCTTTGATGGAATTGCACCTCATCATGGTGAATTGATTACCATTTATGGATTTCCACAGCCTTTACCACAAGCCATAATCTTGTGGGCTAGCTAACTCTTCACTATCTCAGATATGGTGAGTTGAATACCATACAATTTTTGGTAAATTGCCAACCATTAACGGATTTGAAATATCTTTACCTGTAGTCGTTTGCTCAGGATTAGCCAGTCCTTGTGTGGATTAGACAAGGTGGACTGATGACCTTTTGTTCTGTTAGTGCTATGCACCTTCACCAAGTAGGAAGTTCCAATAGTCCTACTCATTAACTTATGAAAATTCTTTCAAACATTTCAATCCAACAATGTTTCCTTCAAAGACTGTAACTTAATTGAATCCAAAATCTGTTCATATACCTCATCCCTCTTGTCTGCATACAACTTCTTCTTCATCATTTCTTTGCAAACTGAAGGTGAGATGGGATATTCCACTTCTGCAAGCATATAAACATCAGCATTCTGCAAAGACAGACAATGTACTCTACAGTTATGAAAATATCTCCAACTGACAATCCTTTGCTCCTCAGGAAGTTTCCATACTACATCTGACTCAGCAGATGGCTCAAACATCACTTTCAAATTTCCCCAAAATACTCTCTCAAATTCTTCCTCAGGTGGATTATCTCCATACTTGATATTCACCAAATTGTAAAGCCCTTGGAGATCTTCTCTACTCACATCATTTAAGATTCCTGGAAAGTTAAAATAAACAACATCAGTGTTATCTTCCCTTATAATTTGATAAGCAGCCCTCAGTCCAGTCCTAATAATTTGATACTTGACAATCTTAGCTGGTTCCTTAGAACTTTCAGGAATTGTTCCCATAGTACAACCCTCAGATGAAGGTTCTTCTTCTGATTCCTCATCTTGTACTACCTTCTTATACTTGCCTTTCCTTGCAACACTTTTCCTTCTCCTAAATGCAATGATAGGCTTTTTCACCTCTTCTTCTTTCTTTACTTCAGTTGAAGCCATTTCAACCTCTGGTTCTTTCTCAATCTCCTTTTCAGCTTCTTTAATTTTCTAAGACTGTGTCTTTTGCCTTTTGAAAGGAAGAGTATCTTCATAATCAATGGGCTTATACCCATGATCTCTCTCATAAGCTCTTTGAAACATTCCCAAAATGTCTTCATACGGTCTTCCTTGCATCCTTTTGTAGTCTGAGTACATTGTGTGCTTCAAATAAATCTTCATGTAGTTCATTTGTTCAGCCCTGGTCATCTTCTTTGAAACCTTGGTTTTTGGTTTCTGCTTTTGAGCTTCTCTAAACTTAGACAAGAAATCCCCCAAAGCTTCATTTGCTCTTCTAGCATTCATGAAATTAGCTAGTTCTGCTGCTTTCTCATCGAAGATTAGAACCTTTCATGAAATCTACTATTTGCGCAAAGCCGTCACTTTGGTGTGGTTTCTTCAAGAAACCGACTTGATTGTGCTTGTCAACAAACTTTAGTGAAGCCATAGATGAGAGAATAACTAAGTGCTGGTTAAGAATTTAAATTAGGGTTTTTACTGGTAGTAGAAAACAGAGTAAATCTTGGCCGTGTATAAAGATTTTAAAAATGAGAAGTAAATAATGGATAAAGATGAAAAATGAATTAAATCTTATCCATATATACATCTTTTCTCAAAAATATCAACGGTCAAATTTTGAATAAGATAAAAAATCTTTATTTGACTGACCAGACCTAACGGTAAGAAATTAATTATTTAACACTACCAGACTTAAAATTGGTCAACCAGATTTAATCATTGACTCACCAGACTTAACCAAGTTTGCACACAAACACTTACTGAGATCGTTAGCAAGGCTTCACATCATCACCAATCCACATACTTTCTGCAAATGTTAGTCTCAACACCAAGAAAAACATAGAAACAAACAAATTTACAAGAAAATTCAAAGAAATTAACTACCAGATTTAAAACTTAAAGCTACTAAAAAAAATAATTTAAATATACAAACTATACATTATCCTCCCCTTAAATGTAAGCTACCATTTTTTTTTAACAACTAATTACTATAATTAATTTATGCCTGCAAGTAATTAAATCCTTTACCAACCGAACATTGAATTGCCTTAAGCTTCCATTGGCTCTATAAAAAGCCTCAAATCTTCAACACAAATTCATCACATACCACAGAAAACTTTCCAACACAATGAATCCTTCCCCATCAAACATTGTAGAGATTTCGTCCAATTCTTCTTCAGACTCATCTTCTGGAGGATGGAGAAACTATTTTCCACCAAACTACACCTCAACCTCAAGAAACAAAACTTCAAAGAAAAAGGTTGAAATAACCTCTTCTGAAGAACCTTCAACAGATGAACTTCCACCATATGTGGATGATTCATCCTCCTCTTCTGACTCATCTGATGATGACGATCTCCAAGTGCTATCAGTCTTACTAACAAATGAGTTTGAAAAGGTTGCATCATCAATGAGAATGATCCCTGTGCCTGAGAAGAAGCAAAATCCAAAGCCAAGAACAGTAGTGTTGGGACTCCCTTGCAAGAAGGTGTCTGATGCCATTGGTGGTAGAGGAGTCCACAAAACTATGCCTGACTGCAAAGGGAAAGGAAAGAGGAAGATGGAGTAGTGGTCTGGGTTGTTGATGTAGATGTTTGGTTCTGATGAATATGTATAGGCTTTTGTTTTGTTTTTGTAAGTTGCATCTGAGAATGCAACCATTGGATTATGAATGAATGAAAGCTCCATGTTTCTTTGATACTATTGTGCCCCAATTATACTAGCAACAATAAAATCTTACTACTTTACTTCCTCCAAAGGTAACAGAACCTCCTTGGAATTCTTGAAAATCCTTCAGATGATTCTTGTTACCAGTCATGTGCCCAGAGCACCCACTATCAAATATTCCTTTGTCTTCAATATTCTTCAGTGGATGTTCCTGCACAAAAGTAGAGAAATTAGTTTCTCTTTAAGACCCAAGCCTCTGAAGACTTGGATCTGCCCTGTGGATCAACATATTTATAAGTATTATATGAGCTTGATCCACCTTTGGTCTTGGATTCATAGGTAAATGTGTTCTTAACAGGATCCCAAGACCAATATGCTGGGGTCTTAACAGCAGAATCCCCATTTTCCCTTACAGCATTTGAACTTGAAACTTGTGCTGTATTATTAACAAAAGGACTTCTCACAGGTGAATGAGGTTTATAAAAATTGTTTCTCTGATTATATGAATTCACCTGTGGTCTATTTACTGGTTGTCTGGGTCCAGAATGATTAAAACACCCAAAATTAACACTTGGCCTCACATAATTAACATTTTGACCAACAGAACTAACATTTGGTCTACCAGAATTAAAATTTGGTCTACCAATATTAACATTTGGTCTACCAAAACTAAAATTTGGTCTACCAGAACTAACAGATGACCAACCAGAATTAACATTAGGCACACCAGAATTAAATTGTGATGGTCTAGTCATAAACTTATTAGCATGATTAATCCTGTTAGCATTATTCCAAACTGGTTTATCATTCATGTGGCCAGCATTAACATTCTTATTCTTTCTTAGTTCAGCCTCTCTTTTCATCCTAACCTCATGAAAATCACAGTCCCTAATCAAATGACTTAGACTACCACACACAAAGCATCTTTTAGGACCAAAACTGTGGTTTCTATTATATACTCTTCTCATCTTATCAGGTTTTGGTGACTTATGATTTCTGACAGACTTCCTAGGATATTTTATGTGAGTATCACAACTAGGTTTATCTGTATAAGGTTTGGGTTCACTATTTTTGATTGATTTTGACTCAGAAACATTTTTAGGTACACTCTCTGATTCTGAATCAGACTGCTCAGAGCCATCTCTAGTAGATCCTTCACTGTCACTGGTTTGACAAGTGGAGTATTCACTAGATTTTTCATCTGAGTTGCCTGTCTCAGGATAGATAGGACCCTTTTTACCATATACAAACAAGGAGTCATCTAGGTCTTTCTTTTGTAAAGGAGTGTAATCTCCACTTAATGGAGGTGGCACCCCTTTAAAGTAATCAGATTTAACAAACCTATTGTACATAGGTTTACCAATAGAATCTTCTTTTCTACATTTAAAAACAGATCTGTCCATCTCTTCCTCATAGCTTAGAACTTCACTATCTGACTGTATGCCATAACCTAAGCCAATTTTACTTGTAGAGCTCATACTAGATGCTATTAGCTTATCCTGACACTTAGCATAATGAGTCCATTTATCTACTTTCTTTTGCAATTCATCTCTTTCCTTAACAGCTTTCAAGCCTGCTTTCCTATATCTCTTAAGTTTTTCATCTTTTTCGTATATCTCATTAGCTTGAAAGGTGAGTTTTTCATTTAAGGAAGCTTGTTTGTTTTGATAGTTAACTATTTGTGCTTCTAAAGTTTTAACAACTTTAGTATAAGCAAGAATTTTTGCTTCCTGATCACCTATTTGTATTAACTGCTCATCACACAAATCTTTAAGATGATTATATGAATCAATGCATAATTTTGAGCACAAAGATACCTCATTACTGGACCCAATAGCCATAAGTGCATGATTTGGCTCTTCATCCTCAGGTGTGTGTTCATGCCAATTCACTGCTCCAGCTTCCAATGTCATCAAGCTCATCTGATTCTTCTCCAGCTTGTCTTTATCATTAGAGTCAGAACCCTTCTTCTTTTTCCAATCAGTAGTCACTTTTTCTGTGCAATCTCTGGCAAAGTGACCATGCTTGTGACAATTGTAGCACTCAACAGTCCTCCTATTGTATCCTACTGGTGACTTCCCATCAAGCTTAATGTTCCTCCCAGTCTGCTTGTAAAACTTCTTAACCCTGAAAGCAATCATGGCAATTTGCCATTTGATATCCATTTCTTCAACTTCAACATCATTGATCTGTTCAAAATCCTCATTGATGAAATCTTGATCTTCTGGTTCCTTAGCAAGAAGTGAGTAAATTACTTCATCAGCTAAGCCAGCTAGAACATCTCTCTCTTTTCTCATGCTGCTAGGAGAATTTCCATAACCACCAGAATTAATGCTGCCAGACTTAACCTTGTTAGTGCTGCTCTTGCCTTGAGAAACAAAAGCAACATTTGTAGAACTTGAAGATGCTTTTCCTTGGATTTCCTGTTCAAACACCTTGAGGTTGTTGTACAGGTCATCAGTAGTCATGGTGTCAATTTCACCATTCATCCTCATGGTCAATGTAACACTTGACCATTCTTTTGGTAATGCTCTAAGAAACTTCTGGTTTACATCTTCTTCTGAAACAGCTGCACCATGAACCTCCAATTGTGATAGAAGATGTTGAAACCTATCATAAGCTTTTTCCAACCCTTCTGAACTGGATATAGTAAAAGCTTCAAATTCCTGTTTAAGAACAGCCTTCTTTATCTTCTTGGAGTTAGCATTCCCTCCAAATCTTTTCTTGATAGCCTCCCAGATTTCTTCTGTCTGGATGCGTCGTCGTTGTAGATGATGATGGTGGATGGACTCTCGTCGGTACCTGCATAAAACAGTTAGCAATAGATCGTCCAGCGGCCATCATGTCGTGAGGCAGGATCCTTGGATCTCATTAAGACTCATACAACTTGTATCCTTTAGAGTGAAAACAAGTGTATTGCATAGGAAGTGTTCCTAAGAGATCTTTTGATGAATCTCATGTCTCTAGACTCAATAATGTGCGTTTTGGTTTTAGTCGTCGGAGGCATGGAGCAGAGTGCCACCTTTTCAATATCAACACTTCTCAGAGTTATAGGTCGATAGCTTATGTAGTGTTCTCCGTGAGAAATGAAACAAATATCTTTTGAGAGATATCTGAGTGGATAGGAGGGGTGGTGCAAATGCGTCACTGGGTCCATGACGTCTTGTCTTCAATACCAGTATCACCTTAGTGAATACCGATAGCAAATGTATTGACCCGGTTTCTGACCTAAGTTTTCATGGAGGGCTATTTCTTTTCACCCTGACAAAAACTTTTCTTTTTCATTCTTCAACCCCTTCTTTCTCCTTTCTCATTATACTCCTTTTTTCAATCTTACCTAAGGACTTCTAATGCTAAGCTATTAGAATTGTCCTTGGGTAGATCCCTCCGGTTCTGGCGGATCATTGGACATAACCTAACCATAATCACCTTATTACTCCATGATTATCCTAGATTATTTGTCACATGCCATTAAACCTTGTGAAAATCTCTCAACATGTTTATGAGAAAACACATTTTGTTAACACATCGAGAGTTTTGCATTTTTGAAACACTCCCCCTTCACATGTGCTCATGCTTTTTTGAAATAAACTGCACATGTTGGGTAGAGTTCGCACATTTAAAAATGATCGATTTTCAATGAACATGACCTTCGCGAGACACGCTTACATCACTAGTTAGACTAGCTTGAAATTATTACCCGTCCTGGTCATATTCAAAGATCATCTCTCGAATTGGTACATTCTACTCAGACAAGTCCTTTGCGAGACACGCTTGCATCACTGGTAAACCAGCTTGAAATTATTACCCGTCCAGGACATGTCTTTTCAAGAACGGACATTTACTTTCGTCAATTCGAGGGTTCATGCTGAGTCTTTTTGAAGAACTCGTTTTGAGATTCAAACGACAAAACTTCTTTTAGATCACATTTTAATCACGTCCTCTCCCCCATATATAAACACTTAATCTCCCCCTCAAAAATAGCATGAAGTGGTATTTTTGAAAAACAGTTGACTAAAATGAAACTTTTTGTGGAGAGACGGACTGATTTTAGCATGAAAAATGGAACATTTTCTTTGTATACTCCCCCTTAATCAGAGCAAATGGTTAAACTTTTTGAGTTTAAAATCATTTAGAGGTCATTGAGGGAGTTCTTGTGAGCACAAAATTGATAAGAAGACTTTGAAAAATCTTTGGAAACAATTTTGATTAAGTGCTCACAGGTTTTAGCTTTTCGCCATTAACATTGCGTGTTCTGATCGGAAATAATCAGAAGTCATTCAATGTAGCGTTTATTTGAAACCTTTTTCGGCATACCCGAGCTACATTTAAAAGATTTCACGATTAAGAACGGGTTCCGTACTGAAATGCACGAAAGCCATAATGAAGAAATTTGAGAAACGACATGTTTTAGAAAAACATAAAAAATAACTCTCGCTCAAGCATCTGTAAATACCTGTATCATTGTTGAATGACATTTCTAAGTACGTACAGAATATTGATTAGACGAGAGACATGTCGTGAGAAGAATATTTTTGGTTTTAGACGTTTTATATTTTTTATGGCTTTTTGAAATTTTCTGTATTTACAGTATAGATTTTAACAGATATATATTTACAAAAATATTTATATGCGAAGCTTGTTGATATATAAATCAAGAAGATTCGAGAAGACTTTCTAACTCTTCGGGAGTTAGGCTTCGCATTCCAATTCGACGAACTAAGTTTTCAAACCGCTCTTTTGGGAGGGCCTTAGTAAATAGATCGGCGAGCTGGTATTCTGTCTTCACGAAAAACAATTCAACAGTACCCTCTTCAACGTGCTCTTTTATGAAGTGGTAGCGGACTCTAATATGCTTGGTCTTCGAGTGTTGCACTGGGTTGCACGAGATGGCTATGGTACTTTTTGAATCGCAATACAGAGGTATGCGGTTGAAAGAGAAACCATAATCTGTGAGCTGTGTCCTCATCCAAAGAACTTGGGCACAACACGCAGATAGAGACACATACTCGGCCTCTGCTATTGATAAAGCAGTGCAATCTTGTTTTCTTGATGACCAGCCTACTAGCTTTTCTCCTAGAAATTGCGCTCCGCCTGACGTACTTTTCGCTGTTACTTGGCATCCAGCATGATCGGCATCACGCCCGTGGGGCTTGTTTCAAACCATAGATTGCCTTCTTTAGCCTGTAGACGTATTTCGGATGATCTTTGTCAATGAAACCGTCTGGTTGACTCACATACACTTCTTCTTTCAGAGTTCCATTCAAGAACGTCGTCTTGATGTCCATCTGATAAACCGTGATGTTCTTGTGAGCGGCATAAGCTAAGAAAATCCTGACAGCTTCAAGCCTTGCAACTGGTGCGAATGACTCTTCAAAATCTATCCCTTCTTCTTGTCTATATCCCTTTGCCACGAGACGAGCTTTGTTGCGAATCACAGTCATTTCTTCATCCTTTTTATTTTTCCATAACCACTTAAGATCAATGACTAGTTTGTCAATTGGTCTTGGAACTAAATCCCAGGTGTCATGGATTTGAAATTGAAGAAGTTCTTCCTGCATCGCTTCAATCCAGGCATTATCTGCCATTGCTTCCCGAATTTTCTTAGGTTCTATGAGACTGACTGAGCAGACATAGATGCACATGTCGCAATTGGTATGAAGTTGTTTTCTCGTCTGAATTGGTCTTGAGGGTTCACCAATAACCTGTTCAATCGGATGGTCTTTTGTCCACTGTAATGTTGAAGGGTACCTTGGACTGTTTGAATGTATGTTAGACGGTTCATGTAATCTGGAAGATGATTCACCAGATTCCGTTCCAAACGGGTTTTCAAAGACTTCATCGTCTAACACAGCATTATTTTGTTCTTGCTCATCAATTCTGGGTAGAACAATTTCAATGAATGGAGTTGCTGGAGTAGATGTAGATGATGTTGATGGTGAGAGAGTTGGTGCGTCAGCTTCGAATGTTGTGGATGCATCTGGGTTTGGTGGAATTGGTGGTGGTTGTTGATGTTGAGTGGTTGCAGCGGAATGTTGGTTAGATGCATTTTTCGAAGCGCCACCATAGTATTCATCGTACATGAACTCGAAGAAATTATCCAGTTCTTGAGTTGTGGGTTGTTCGTCATGAATTGATTGAGCTCCTTGAGGTGCGAGTCCCGAACTGGTATGTCCGGAAGTCATCGGGTTAAGCGCGGGTTCTAGAGCGAGTCTCTCAGAAGCCATTTGTGAAATTTCATCAAACTTCACATTCATCGTCTCCATTATCTTTTTTGTTCTCCTGTTATACACCCTGAATGCCCTCGAGTTTTCAGAATACCCAATAAAGATTCCAATATCACCCTTAGCCTTCAACTTTCCTAGATCTTCCCTGTCATTTGTTGGATAGCATAAAGCGCCAAATACATGAAGATAAGAAATATCCGGTTTTCGGTTGTTGACAAGTTCGTATGGGGTTTTATTGAATCTTGGATGGATTAGGGATCGGTTTTGAGTAAAACAAGCAGTAGAAACAGCATCATCCCATAAAAATACCGGTGCACTGGAATAGATCAGCATAGTGCGAGCAGCTTCTACAAGGGTTCGATTCCTTCTTTCAACTACCCCATTCTGTTGTGGAGTTCTAACAGCTGATGTCTGGTGAGTAATACCAGTTTCTTCAAAGAATGTTCTTAATTCCTGATTGACAAATTCCGTGCCATTATCCGTTCTTACTATCCTAACTGGAGCTTGAAGTAGAACTTGAATCCGCTTCAGAAAGGTGATGATGGTGCTTGGTGCTTCATCTTTTGATCTCAGAAACTTTACCCATGTATATCTTGAATAGACGTCAACAATTACAAGAATATACTTCTTCCCATTTATGCTTTGAACTCTCATCGGGCCACATAAGTCCATGTGCAATAGATGCAACCTATCAACCGAACTAGGTACGGGTTTAGGTTTATATGTTGCTCTTTTGCTCTTTCCCTGCTCACATGATGGACATAGGTGTTCTCTGGTGTATTTGAATTTAGGAAGACCGGAGACGATGTCTTCTTTGGCAAGCTTGTTGATCGTGTCAAAGTTCAGATGGGAAAAACGTCTATGCCACAACCAGGATTTTGTTTCGCCTGCCCTGGTCATGAGACAAATAGGTGATGAAGAGGCCATTTGGTTTATGTCAATTGCATAAAGATTGGTGCCACGATCCCCAATTAAGAGATCATCCCCAACCAAATTCCTGACAAAGAAAGTGTTTCTCCGAAATGCAACCTCTAAATCAGCATCACAAAACTGTCCGACAGAGAACAGATTGTGTCCCAACCCTTGGACATAATAAACCCGAGTGATCAGATAATTTCCAAACCGAAGATCTCCATAACCCAGAATAGCTGCAACATGATCATTCCCAAACCGTACAGTCCCCATGAACTGCCACACAAAATTGATCAGCAGCTTCAGATTCCCGGTCATGTGCTTGGAGCAACCCGAGTCGACGATCCAAAGACAAATTTCAATGACCTGCAAAGAACAGAGGATTTTGTATATGGAAACCGTTTAACATTTGGTTCCAAGGGGTTAGATGTAACAGGTGGAGTACACTTAGAGATGGTTTCCGTTGATGCATTGGGAACTATTTCTACTGTGCCATTCTTAGGTGCAAGCATTCTACCCGTTGGTTTCCATTCACAAAACTTAATGTGATCCTTAGGTAATAGGCTGCTAGTTGTTATCCTAGCTTTTGCAATAAGTCTTCGAATGTATCTAGACTTAGCCTTAGTTACAAAAGGAACCTTTTTCTGTTCAGGCATATCATTCTTTTTCACATCATTAGAAACATTATCATTACAAGCATTTACAGACAAAGTTTTCTTTTGCATTAAACAATCAGAATCATTACATGCATTAGAAACAGGAGTCTTATCATTACAACTAGATGATACATGTTTCTTCTTGGGAAGCGGTAAATTCCTAGGGTGTTCTTCTACTTTCTTGCTTGCATTCTCAGAAATAGATGGGACACTAGGTTTCTTGATATTGCTCCTAGTCTGTCTTCTGCTCCTAGAGTTGCTTTCTAATCCTGTAGAAGGTAAGGCATACTCATTAGAATTTATGTTGTTGTCCTGAGATGTTGTTTTAGCAGTCCTAATCTCGTTTGGATTATCTTTAATACTTTTTTCTATCGCCCTATATGTTTTAGATGTAGAGGTAGACGCAGTAGTGGGACTAATCCTATAAAGGCCAGGTGCTATCACATTAGTGTTCTTGACAACAGCTTTCCCTTTTTGATTCTCATTAGGCAAGGGGGTTAATGGTGCAATACCCGTAGATTCCTCACCCTGCCCATTTTGACTTGCAAGCTGAGACTTCAAAAGATTTATTTGATCTTGCATGTTTTTGTAAGAACGCTCATACGACAATTTGTCATACTTGCATTCTTCCTTTTTCGTATCAAGTTGTTTAAAATATGTGCAATTTTGTTTTTCAAGCTTCAAAAGTGCCTTTTCATATTTTTCAACAATTTGAGAAGTCTCAGCTCGAAGTGTTTCATCATCCTCCACAGAATATGTTTGGAAAATAATAGACATGATATCGGTCGATAGAGCTTCGAAAGAGGGAGAGTCATTTTGATGTTCCAAAACTTTTATGTGTTCCAAGTATTCATTTGCTTCTTTCACTAAGGATTTGTGGTCCTTAACAAATTCTGCTGACTCTTTCAAAAGATTGTATTCCACATTTTGAACAACCGCATAGATTGCATCAATGTGTGGATTAATGTCTTGTTCAAACATTCCTTTTAGTTCAGTCTGAAATCTTGAAAACCAATCTTTGTTGTTACTGTTTGTTTTGGATGCCACAATACTTTGAAGTGTTTCAATTCTCTGTTTAAGATCAACCAAATATAGTCTAGCCGCACTTGTTTCACAAGTGTTTGTAGATGCCATTTGTTCGATGTTAGACAGATGTTTTGAGACAGTTTTTTGTTTTGTGAAAACCACTGGTTTTTGAAAAAACAGATGTGACTTCTTTTGAACAAGATGAACCCCAGATTCTGTGTTAAGCTTGTTATAATCAATTGGTTTAATTTCTGGGTTCATTTGTCTCATTTTGACACGTCTCTTTTCAGTACGCTCAATCGTGTCATCCGAATCATAAATCTCAATCGGATCATGATTATCATTTAGCACACTACCATTATATAACACATTCTGATTTTTCTGAGCTTTCTTGAGATAATAAGGGTTTTCACAACCGATAGCCGTTTTCTTTAGCGTATGTAAAATCGGGTTTTTATCGTTTATTAACAAGTTAATTGTTTGTGCAGAATGACCCGTTTTTACAAGCAAATCTTCCAACTTTGCAATGGTTTCCTTTTTGTCAGTGATCTCTTTTTGAAGATCTTTTTCACGTTTTGAAAACCTTTCATTCAACTCCTTCTTTTCTTTTTCAAGATTGGAATAAGTTGATTTTTGTTTTGAAAGTTGGTTGTTTAGTTCAGAAATTTCTGTGTTTAAGGATTTTATTTTGTTGTTCAAATTAACATCGAGAGTGTCAAATTTGATTTGCAAATGTTGTTCTCTTAAAACAGAATCTCTTAAACTATTTTCAAGTTCAGACTGTCGATCGTTATTAAAATCAAAAGCTTGTGCATTCACCTTATAACTCTCAAGCTCAGCGGTCAATTTTTCATTCGCGGCCTTAACCTCGCGATTGACCGTTTTAACTTTCTCAATTTCAATACTACAATTATGCAATAATGATTCAAACATAGCACGTGTTTCCTCATCATTATCAGTATGCTGTGACTCGAATTCATCATTAGGATCCATATCTGGAGTTACCAAATTAGTATTACTACAACTTGGTTCGTCCATGTATGTATCATAAATGAGATTAGGAGTCTCAGGATACTGTTCATTTTGAGGTGACATATCAAACATTTCATTATTGTGACATGTAGCATATGGTTGTACCTCAGAAACCGCATTAGTGTCAAAAGCAGGAGGTGCTTCTGAGTCTGTGTCGTACTTTGCCTCCTGGAGATTTGCCATAAAAATGCAGTTTGCATCAATGTCCTCTTGATCTTCAGAGTTGTCCATAATAGCCATGAAGTCATTCTCTTCTGCACTCAACGGAAGCCCAGCCGTTTCCTTGTTTGCCAACATTAATGCTTTCTGTAAATACGCTGGATCCCTCTTATTCGGCTTGTCTGGACAGTTCCTAGCCATGTGACCAATACCCTGACAGTTGAAGCACTTCATCACATTACCCTGATTCCTATTCCCAGCTCCCTGAGCAACATTCCCAAACTGATTCCCAGCATTCTGTACCCTTTGATTACCAACAGCATTACCCATCTGATTCCCTGCAAACTGACCCATTTGATTACCAACATACTGCCCTGCATTCTGATTACCCATCTGATATCTTGGAGCATATCCCTGCTGATTCCCATATCCCCCAACCATCTGACCTTGCTGTCCCATGTTGAAACTCGGCTGTGCAATCTGCTTGTTGCGAGTGTTCGATGAGATTCGTTGATTGTTGTTGGTGGGTGTGGAGTAACGTCCTTGGAATGCTTTTGATAGGTAGGCAAAAGCTTGAGTCAAAGCATCAGTTGACTCATCCTGATCATGTTGATCTGGGTGTTGCGGGTATGGTTGTTGTGGGATTACATGTTGTTGTTGTGGGTAGAATGGTGTTTGAGGATTGAATTGTTGTTGCATGAATTGTTGGGATGAAGATGATGATGGTTGTGCATTGACTGTTGCAGGTGTAGGTGATTGGACTATGAGTGCAAGAGGATCTTGTTGTTTAGCTTGTTTCTCTGTTCTGACTTCATTTGCCTCCTTTTGGTTTTGTTTTAGGAAGTCATAGAGCTGATCATAGTTCACCTCGTGAAGGTTTTGAGTTTGGTTGACAATAGTAACGTATCGTCCCCATTCTTCTGGAAGGTTGTTGATGAACTTGATGTTCTGAACAATTTGTTTATGATCCAAATTGTGTCTGATCAACTCATTCATTAGAGTACAAAACCGTGTGTAGTAAGATTCAATCTGCTCAGCTGGAGTGGATGTGAACTTCTCCCATTCAGTCAGAAGCTTGTTTTCCACGTCTTGTTTACCAATGTCTGTACCATAGCAGAGTCTTTTTACTCGTTCCCACATTGCATAAGCAGTTTCACAACTGTCTACAGCACATAATATTTCTTGTGGTAAACCAAGTTGGATTAAATGCATTGCCATGTCATCTGCTTCAATTTGCTTCTGATCTGCCAATGTGTATTCCTCTTCCGTTTGAGTCCGGAAGGTTGCTTTAATTGGAGGTCTTGCATCAGGATTCCCAGCTGTGACTTGAATCTGACGAGGCACGAATGGACCTTCCTCTATGGATTTGATCAAGAGTTTACCTTGTCCTAGAGGCTTGGTTTTCATGTATCTTTGCATACGACTCGTCCATGGAAGATAACCACCCTTTTCTAACATTGGAGGACGGTTTTCTGAACCTGCGGCATGAATGTCTTGTTGTGTAGTCATCTTTAAGATATGGTATGATAAAGTGGATTGAGGATCGTTTCAACAAAATAGAAGTTGTTGTTGTTGAAGGTTAAACTTGGTTGTCATTGATGTGAAGCTTTGGTTTGTTGTTGATGATCTTTGAGGTTGTACGTTTAGATGAATGAATGAAACAAGTTTAAATAACGTTACACAAATTTGATTAGAGTATAATTAAGACAAAGTCAGAAGTTTACAATTTCGACAAAATTATGTAAATTACAACTTAGATAAAATGACAATTTCTATAGAAGTTTCTATTTTGACCACAATTTATATAAATTATGGCAAAATGTCAACTTAGATAGAAATATATTCAATTTATATAAATCGGTAACTTATATAAAATCTAACTCTCTTATACAAGAGGGTAGATATCCTTTTGTCGAAGTATTTTTCACTCTTATACAAGAGTTAAAATACCGAGTTCACACAAGTACAGGGGCCAAAACTGCCAATTCTAGAAGTTCCCAAAGGCTGCTGGAAAGTACAGGGACTGAAAATGCAAATTCTGAAAACTGCTCAAAATCCTTTGTTGTCCGATATCCTAGAGGTCTTCTTTGTCCGATATCTGACGAGGCCAAGGATCTCGGATGACACTATGTAAAGCTCAACTGCGATAATTCTCAAAATCGTCAATTGCGATAGAAGTTTGTTCAGGTCAATTGCGATAAGATACGAGCAGCACAAATGCGATAAGTCTGAGCAGCACAAATGCGATAAGTCTGGGTTCCAATTGCGATAAAACCTTACAGATCTCAATTGCGATAAAATTTCGCAATAGCGATAAGTCGCTGGGTTTCTTCAATTGCGATAAAAACGCTCTTTTCCCTGAAATGCGATAAAACGCACTTTACCCACCTTTTTTGACTTTTTGAGTACTTGCCCACGTGATGCCTTCTTTCCCTGACAACTTTTGTACAAGTTGTAACACCCCCAATTTCGTGATATGCAGCGGAATTTAAATTGGGTGTTACTTCATGGCACAACAGTTGAATAGTAGAAAACGATCACCAATTTGGTCGTTTTAAAAGATTTATCATTCGAATATCAGAGTTTACAAAGTAAGGTCCCAATGGTTTCAAAATTTATCAAATAGGTTTTCGAATGATATTTATAGCCTTCATAAGTATCCGTGCTTCTCCGTGCCATCCGTGCTCATTATAGACCTAAGATAAATACATGTTAAAAGCGTCAACACAAAGGTTGGTGAGTTCATAGAGTTTGTAAGTAAAACTGTTGATTTCCAAAATCAAAGAGTTTTGTGAGTAAATACTGTTGATTTCCAAAGTCAAAGAGTTGGTGAGTAATTACTGTTGATTTCTCAAAATCAAAGAGTTTGTGAGTTCATAGTAGTTGTAGATAAATAGTTGATTATCAAATCAAAGAGTGAGTAATACCATAGTGTTTATAGTTAAACCAGTTGATTTGTCAAAATCAAAGTATGAGTGAATCCATAGAGTTTAGAGTTAAAACAGTTGATTATCAAAATCAAGGTATGGGTAATTCCATAGAGTTATAATTTAAACAGTTGATTATCGAAGTCAAATATGTGAGTGAATCCATAAAGTTTACATAAAATTAGTTGATTTTCAATAGTTCAAAGTTTAGGTAATAATTGTAACAAATACAATTATTAAATAAATAAGCGGTGGGTTACGATATTATACACCCTTAGTTGGTTCGTTATAAAACAAGTAGTGGGTTAAGTTGTTATATACCCATAGTTCGTTTGCTTGCCCTAACCGGGTCAACACAAAATAGTTATCATTTGCCAAGTAGTGATTTTCTGCTATATAGTGATAACAAGTTCAAGTTTAATAAAATAGTGGCAATAGTGTATCATGACTACAGTATCGTTTTCTATTGCTCTAAGTCTCATGACACTCAACGCTTAACAGGCATAAAAAATGATGTAAAGTATAAAGGCCCTCGTGATGGGTATTTGCCAATAACCCATAAGTTTGTTCAAATAAAGTGCGCCTGGGTGGCTCATCCTAGCAGACCCAAACGGGGATTGTCAGTCCCAAATAGATCTATTCACAATTATTTACGTTCACTCGCAAGTGATTAAGGTTCATGATGTGAGGGACTTCGAACATGGCAATAAAGGTAAACTTAGGCAATAGTGGATCAGGTATAGCATACAGTTGAAAATCATTTGTGATCATGTTTATAGCAGGTATCTCTCCATGAGATATAAAAATGTATAAAGTGGATTTATAAATTCATAATCGTTTGTAGAGGTTTAAAAGTACTTCTAAAAGCAAGTATTACGTCTCAGTAATGAGCAGAGCGTTTCATCAATTAAATATGTTGTTTAAAGTAATCCAGTAAAGTTTATATGTGAAGCGAACATGTATCGCCTTCAAAAGTAATTCAGAATAGATAAAAGAGTAGTCTATGGAACTCACAGTAGTATGTAAACAGTTAAAAGTACTTATGAATAAGTATGAAACATTGTATTTGAGCATGTATCTCCCCCAAAGAGTTTATAAAACTGTAAACAAGAAAAGTGGGGCTATGAACTCACCTGGAATGTAGTGTCGTAAGGAATATAATGGTGCCAAAGAGCATGGCAGAATAGTGTAGGAAGTATCGCACAACGATACAGAATTAGCGTAACCTAATGAATATAAGTTTGTCTCAAAACATAATACGCAGAAAGTAATCGATACGTATGAGTTTCAAAAGATAGAGTGTTGTAGTTTTCGTGGAGTATTTGTATCAATGTTTGTAAAAGTTTAGTATCTTATTCGTGTGGTGGTATAAAGTCATAGACTCAGACAAACGCACGCCAAAGCATAAAACATATAGCACAAGTATAAAAAGAAAATAAACACGTAAGAATCAAATAACAATTTGGCAAAAGATAAATAGATGTTTAATCCCAAATAGTTCATATAAAACATTTATGTTTTATAAATAATATGATTTTCATGTAATAATTCATAAAAGTATCTATATAATTTTAACATAATTTGTCTGTTTATACAACATTTCAAATAATACCTTTAAACCGTTTGAAACTTGATTTAGTTAATAATCTATTTTGGAATTTAAATGAGCTATTGAACTTAATATCCCGATAATAGTCCAACAAACATTTGTCCAATATAAATAGTCCATTAAGTATTTCTAATAGTCCAACATATTGTGAGTCCGATAGTCATATATACGTCAACTTGTCCAAATAATATTAATTTGATATAAGTTTCATATGTCTAGTCATAATCCATATTTATCCAAGTCCGTTAAATACTAGCATAGTCCGACATCGTTATATAATTAGTCTAATAACAATATTAAGCTTATCCATTGTGATACATATAATTAGTCCAATAACATGTTTCAAGTTGGTCCATTAACCTTGTCCAATAAGTGTTATATATTATGTCCATTAAGAGGTACATACTAATTAGCCCCATTAAGGTTTTAACATGTCTGGTCCAATAAACGTACAAGAGGTTTGGCCCATTTCAAAATATAATTTAGCCCAATGATAAAACAAACGTAATAGTGCAAGTAAAACATAGATATGCAGTTAACAATTAAACATTTCAAGATGAGCAACCTTGACTAGTTTACAAAATAGCAGCCACAAATAGGACAAGCAGTTACAATAAGCGGTATTCCAAATAAGCTTATACCAAATATCATCGTTAAGCACGAAAATAAGTCAGAGTATATAAGTCGAACCATAACACTGTAAAACCAATAAACAGCTTCAACCAAAATAAAATGAACTTATCCAAGGTTCACAAATGTGTTACCAAAATAAACTCAAGCATAAGTCACCAAAAGTCATATAAGCCAACACATAAAATCGAATCAAACAAACAAACAAACACCCTATGGGTGTCTTACCTGTGAACCAAGAATAACAAACACCCTATGGGTGTCTTATTGACCCGACGGCAGAATTCAAACGCACCCTTGTGGGTGTTTCTCTTGATCCGAAGGCTAACTAACACACCCTACGTGGGTGGTGGTTGAACCGAGACACGAGAAACACCAACACAACCACTCTTGTGGTTGTGTCGACTCGAGTCACACACAAAATACCCACATATGCGGCTTACTAGCCGACTCGAAACAAGAACCAAAAGTAGCCACTTTGGGCTCTCGGTGGTGGTCGAAGACCAAGGCCAAGACAAGCAAACACACCCTCTCGTGGGTGGTTTTTGAGTCGACACAAAACATATCCAAAATAAATACTCATATTTTTAACAAAAGCAAAACAAATGAACCACCCTTGTGGTTTTGTTTACTGTGCCGAGAACAAGCAGAAAAACAAACCCCTTATTCCTTCCCTTTATAAGTCGAGGCCAACAAATCCAGAACAAGCACTCCTCGACTAAGACTGAACCAAGACGCAACATACAACAATAATATCAACTCCTAATGAAAACCGAATTGAAAGAAAACCAAACAAGCACACTAATTATCTCGTCTCATAACTCAACACAACCGAACTAAAACCAATCCGAGACCAAGAGCTCACAACCTTATCGAGACCAAATATATAAATAACTAAATCTAAAGATCAATCCAAGAATCATACTTGGGTTATATACCCATCTCGTGACCACATAAACCAATCAACAACAATTTCAGGTTTATCACACTCACCGAGTCAACTCGACCGAGTTGACTCGACTCGATACAATAATCAACCAAACACCATGATCAATTAAATCTTACCACAACACAGGTTTTTATACCACACGAAATATTCATAAAAATATTTTTAATCAAGTTTCAATTCCACGAAATATATATAACAATCGTTTAATTAATCGGTGTAAATAAGAGTGATAACAAAATAAGTGATGTCGACATACCCTAAAAACGAGAAAGATCGAGAGGATTAGTGAGATGAAAGGCTGCGGTGGCGATGGTGGTGCGGCTGTGTGGCGGTGTGAGATGGCAGTCGCATCCAAAGAGAGGGAGGAAGAAGAAAATATAAAAGACTTATCATAATTTAAGTTGTGATTGTTTTTGAGTGTAAAGAGTGTGTGTGATCTCCTTCCAGTATTCGTAGATATATAGCAATACAGGTTGCAAGTGGTTTGTCATTTGTAGTTTAGTTCTTGTGCTTATGTATTTGTTTGTTGTAGCGTGAGGAATAGAGTGTGAGGATAGTTGAGTGTGACAGTGGAGAAATGAGTTTCTGCAAGATTGGAATGATGGTTTCTTGTGATTGTATTAGTCGGTATAAAGACCCAAGAAGAAGAAAACAACATAAGTTTAAGGGTGATTGTTTTGGTTCGGTAATGTATTCCAATGGTCAACAAAATTTCAACATGTGCTATTGATAATTTCTCATCATGTTAGAGTGTGGCAGTAGATTATTGCAAAAGTTGCAATGATGGTTATTGGTAGTATTAGTCGGCAGTAAGAACCAAAGGAGAAAGAGTCAAATGAAAGTTTTAAATATTTGTTTGGTGACATTAGAAGGTCAATTCCTTTTAAATCTTTGTCGTTATTGTTTGAGTATACAAGTTTCCAAAATGATGGAAAGAGTTTTAACACATTCGTCTCGTTTAGTAATAATGTTGAATAAAAGCAAAAATTTAGTCCGTAAAAACGGTTAATTAAATAGTGACGATAGATTACTCTTCGTTTACTATTTACAAATGAAAGGGAAATTTACGGGATGTTATAGTACCTACCCGTTAAACCGAATCCCGTCCCGGGATTCCAGTCTAAGGTGGTTGTCAGAGTTGTTTTGCAATGAGTGGGAGTCATTGGGATGAAGATTTCCGCATGATAAGTTGTTATGAAGTAGTATGCTGAGCAATACTTTATACGAGGTGCTGGAAAGAGTGTACGTATAAACAAAGGATTTCAAGCGTTGGAGTCATATAAATTTCGAAAGAGATGAATTTATTGTGGTACATGAGAAAATCACTATTCTTATAGTCAACTTGACTTGCGAAAATTTTCATTTTTGAATGAAGATTGTTATTTTATCGCGTTTTAAAAATCAACATGGTTCATACTTTTGAAAATCAAAAATCTATGGGGGTAACCTACTCGTCAAACAAAAGGGTTTGTAAGTAATAGATTTTAAACAATGAGAGTTTCGGATGGATGTAGAGATGCGTTAGGTTATTGTAGCCATAGGCTGAGGCCCAAACGTTTCAAGGGTAAGTTTGGTTTGGTGAATATGAAATGTTGAACACACGTTCCATGACATACATGGTTACGAGGTAGTTTCGAGATTATCGAAATTTCGTATAATGTCTGAGAGTTTCGAGAGGGCGTTAGGAGGTTTACTATTTCCTAGAGATTGAGTAGTCAAATCGTACGGAAAGTGTTATTCATACGTGGCACGTTCATGATTTTTAAGTCATGGTGTGGCGTGTTTAACGCGATCTGTTCCTGCCTCTTGCGTTGAAATGTGGAAGCCAAAGTAAAAAAAAATTTACCACGTATCCCAGAACTAGTTGCTAGTTTTAATAGACACAAATTTTGAAAGTTTTACCGTTTGAATACAAACGGTTATATTTCTTAAAATAAAATAATTGAAAAAATATTTTTCAGACCCTTATAAATACCATTGGTGTGCTTGTGTTATCCCTACACACACAATCAATGGCTTGTAAGTTACCACATACCGCTGAACAATTTCAATTGTTTATCAAGGCAGAAACTGAGGGTAGTGACGTGGATCGTCAAAGTGCTATTGTGAAGGTCATCCTACAGTTTGAGGCTATGAAGCAACTGAAACGACGACTTAGAGAAAGCTATGCCATGTGCACAGACATTTCAGATGATAGGAAGTATGTGATCGACACGTTTTTGTATGATGAATATTGTAAGGATGCTGCTGTCATCGAATCGCTGTGGGCTTGTGTTCATCAGATAGAGAACCAGATTTCCAACAAGGTCCGTTGGAGTTTGGAAGAGAATGTTGAAGCTGCTAGGGTTGAACATCAACGACAACAACAACAAAATCCACCACCACCACAACAGCAACAACAATCACAACTACAACAAGGTGCATCAAGTTCATCTACACCAAGGGTGGTTGTGCAACAACAACATTTGCCTCATCTGGATCACTTCCAGCCAAGTTTCGAGGAAAATGTGGCAGTTGATGATGGTGGTTGGACTTCTGACATGGAGCGGGATCTGAGTAGGTTGGAAGCTCAATGGGAAGAAGAGAAATTGGCGAGTTTCGATCCTTATGATGACGGTTATGATTCCAACAACTCTCAAACCTGGGATCATCCGGACTACCTTTGAAGTCTAGGTTTATGTTTATGTGATGTTTTAATCCAGTATCGTTTGTAATGTTTAAGTATTTCTGTCAAGTTTATTTGAATAATATGGTGTTTGAATTTAATTGAGATTACTGTAGAATTTACAGTGCCTGAGGTTGAAATATAGGGATCACTGTATCACTTACAGTGTCCAAGAAAAGTAGAGGCCACTGTTTCACTTACAGTGTCCGATAGGGGAATTAAAGATCACTAGCGTTTAGTAATATAAGGTTACGAAATAGTTTTGAGACCATTGTGTAGTTCATAATGTCTTAATAGTGGATGGAGTCATTGTAATCTCATGTGAAATTTACTATTTCCATAGTTAACATAACTTGGAAAAATTTCTTTTGGAATAACTATTGTTATTCTTTTATGAAATTTCACATGGTTTCCAATTACAAGAATCTGTGCGGGTAACCTACCCGTTAAACAAAAGAGTTTTGTTGATAACAGGTTCTTATATAGAGATATTGGATAAGGATTCGGTGTATGTAGAGAAAATTGCTGGATTCCAGCTTTAGGGAATGAGAAATCTTGTTTGTCTTTGTGTGAGGAATAGTGAACGCAAGCGGCTAGAATAGTAGCCTCACTGCTACTCTTCTATATATGTGCCGGATTTCACTTCCTCACTACCCACATTTCTCTCACCCAACATTTACAAAATGTCTTACACCTACACCGTTCTTGTAATTATGTACGCTGCTGCAGCCGTCTTCTTGGCTTACGTCCCAGATGAAGATCTGGAGTCCCTGGCCGAGGTCATAGCGCTTCTCATAGCACTCGTGGTTTTGGCCGTCAGCGCAGATGAAATATGGAGGTAAGTGATAGTATTTAGTTAGGAGTATTGCCTTGAATCCGTATACTAACACCATGTATTAATGTTTTATTGCATTAATAACTTGTGTATTTTCGTCGTACAGGATATTCGAGGTGTTGCATCCAGTCGTGGTTCTTGCTCTTGCTGGAGTAGTGGTGTTTTTCATTGGCATAGCGGGTCAACCGATTGGTGATGTTATGCCTTTCTTAGTGATATTTGTAATGTTAGCATTACCAATGCTAATCATATCATTATGTATCAATATTTATGGTTTCTAATGAAAGTTATGTTGTGTGTTTGATGAATTTTCATGATTATCGGTTTCATACTCGTGTCATTACAGATATAAATAAGCCCACTTATTTATAATTCGTTATTTACATAGAGAGGCGTCCCAAACAATGTAAATATAGAAATATAAACTTATGGTTCGGCGCTTTACAATTTCTTTATTTAAATAAAAGGCATCCCAATCATTCAAATAAAGACATTGTAAACCATCCTACTTAAGAATTTCTGATTTTACACTCGTACTAATCCACAAAATAATCCATGCGCGGATTTTCCGGAAATACAGGAAAAGTATTTCACACGCATCTATAAAGATGTGAGTAGGATAATTAAGAATGGTTGGTATAGTACTCGAAATAGTTGGTGAGTATATATATCAATATATTAAAGTGTTGGTGTAGCAAAACTATCTAGAAGTCACATGAGCGTCTGGCGGATGGTAAGCACGGAGAGCGAAAGGCTATAAAATGTTTTGTTTGTAAAAGTAGTTATAGTTCGGACCTCATTTAGACCCGTTTCTCTATAACTGTAGCTCTGATACCAATCTGTACCACCCCCAATTTCGTGATATGCAGCGGAATTTAAATTGGGTGTTACTTCATGGCACAACAGTTGAATAGTAGAAAACGATCACCAATTTGGTCGTTTTAAAAGATTTATCATTCGAATATCAGAGTTTACAAAGTAAGGTCCCAATGGTTTCAAAATTTATCAAATAGGTTTTCGAATGATATTTATAGCCTTCATAAGTATCCGTGCTTCTCCGTGCCATCCGTGCTCATTATAGACCTGAGATAAATACATGCTAAAAGCGTCAACACAAAGGTTGGTAAGTTCATAGAGTTTGTAAGTAAAACTGTTGATTTCCAAAATCAAAGAGTTTTGTGAGTAAATACTGTTGATTTCCAAAGTCAAAGAGTTGGTGAGTAATTACTGTTGATTTCTCAAAATCAAAGAGTTTGTGAGTTCATAGTAGTTGTAGATAAATAGTTGATTATCAAATCAAAGAGTGAGTAATACCATAGTGTTTATAGTTAAACCAGTTGATTTGTCAAAATCAAAGTGTGAGTGAATCCATAGAGTTTAGAGTTAAAACAGTTGATTATCAAAATCAAGGTATGGGTAATTCCATAGAGTTATAATTTAAACAGTTGATTATCGAAGTCAAAGATGTGAGTGAATCCATAAAGTTTACATAAAATTAGTTGATTTTCAATAGTTCAAAGTTTAGGTAATAATTGTAACAAATACAATTATTAAATAAATAAGCGGTGGGTTACGATATTATACACCCTTAGTTGGTTCGTTATAAAACAAGTAGTGGGTTAAGTTGTTATATACCCATAGTTCGTTTGCTTGCCCTAACCGGGTCAACACAAAATAGTTATCGTTTGCCAAGTAGTGATTTTCTGCTATATAGTGATAACAAGTTCAAGTTTAATAAAATAGTGGCAATACTGTATCATGACTACAGTATCGTTTTCTATTTCTCTAAGTCTCATGACACTCAACGCTTAACAGGCATCAAAAATGATGTAAAGTATAAAGGCCCTCGTGATGGGTATTTGCCAATAACCCATAAGTTTGTTTAAATAAAGTGCGCCTGGGTGGCTCATCCTAGCAGACCCAAACGGGGATTGTCAGTCCCAAATAGATCTATTCACAATTATTTACGTTCACTCGCAAGTGATTAAGGTTCATGATGTGAGGGACTTCGAACATGGCAATAAAGGTAAACTTAGGCAATAGTGGATCAGGTATAGCATACAGTTGAAAATCATTTGTGATCATGTTTATAGCAGGTATCTCTCCATGAGATATAAAAATGTATAAAGTGGATTTATAAATTCATAATCGTTTGTAGAGGTTTAAAAGTACTTCTAAAAGCAAGTATTACGTCTCAGTAATGAGCAGAGCGTTTCATCAATTAAATATGTTGTTTAAAGTAATCCAGTAAAGTTTATATGTGAAGCGAACATGTATCGCCTTCAAAAGTAATTCAGAATAGATAAAAGAGTAGTCTATGGAACTCACAGTAGTATGTAAACAGTTAAAAGTACTTATGAATAAGTATGAAACATTGTATTTGAGCATGTATCTCCCCCAAAGAGTTTATAAAACTGTAAACAAGAAAATTGGGGCTATGAACTCACCTGGAATGTAGTGTCGTAAGGAATATAATGGTGCCAAAGAGCATGGCAGAATAGTGTAGGAAGTATCGCACAACGATACAGAATTAGCGTAACCTAATGAATATAAGTTTGTCTCAAAACATAATACGCAGAAAGTAATCGATACGTATGAGTTTCAAAAGATAGAGTGTTGTAGTTTTCGTGGAGTATTTGTATCAATGTTTGTAAAAGTTTAGTATCTTATTCGTGTGGTGGTATAAAGTCATAGACTCAGACAAACGCACGCCAAAGCATAAAACATATAGCACAAGTATAAAAAGAAAATAAACACGTAAGAATCAAATAACAATTTGGCAAAAGATAAATAGATGTTTAATCCCAAATAGTTCATATAAAACATTTATGTTTTATAAATAATATGATTTTCATGTAATAATTCATAAAAGTATCTATATAATTTTAACATAATTTGTCTGTTTATACAACATTTCAAATAATACCTTTAAACCGTTTGAAACTTGATTTAGTTAATAATCTATTTTGGAATTTAAATGAGCTATTGAACTTAATATCCCGATAATAGTCCAACAAACATTTGTCCAATATAAATAGTCCATTAAGTATTTCTAATAGTCCAACATATTGTGAGTCCGATAGTCATATATACGTCAACTTGTCCAAATAATATTAATTTGATATAAGTTTCATATGTCTAGTCATAATCCATATTTATCCAAGTCCGTTAAATACTAGCATAGTCCGACATCGTTATATAATTAGTCTAATAACAATATTAAGCTTATCCATTGTGATACATATAATTAGTCCAATAACATGTTTCAAGTTGGTCCATTAACCTTGTCCAATAAGTGTTATATATTATGTCCATTAAGAGGTACATACTAATTAGCCCCATTAAGGTTTTAACATGTCTGGTCCAATAAACGTACAAGAGGTTTGGCCCATTGCAAAATATAATTTAGCCCAATGATAAAACAAACGTAATAGTGCAAGTAAAACATAGATATGCAGTTAACAATTAAACATTTCAAGATGAGCAACCTTGACTAGTTTACAAAATAGCAGCCACAAATAGGACAAGCAGTTACAATAAGCGGTATTCCAAATAAGCTTATACCAAATATCATCGTTAAGCACGAAAATAAGTCAGAGTATATAAGTCGAACCATAACACTGTAAAACCAATAAACAGCTTCAACCAAAATAAAATGAACTTATCCAAGGTTCACAAATGTGTTACCAAAATAAACTCAAGCATAAGTCACCAAAAGTCATATAAGCCAACACATAAAATCGAATCAAACAAACAAACAAACACCCTATGGGTGTCTTACCTGTGAACCAAGAATAACAAACACCCTATGGGTGTCTTATTGACCCGACGGCAGAATTCAAACGCACCCTTGTGGGTGTTTCTCTTGATCCGAAGGCTAACTAACACACCCTACGTGGGTGGTGGTTGAACCGAGACACGAGAAACACCAACACAACCACTCTTGTGGTTGTGTCGACTCGAGTCACACACAAAATACCCACATATGCGGCTTACTAGCCGACTCGAAACAAGAACCAAAAGTAGCCACTTTGGGCTCTCGGTGGTGGTCGAAGACCAAGGCCAAGACAAGCAAACACACCCTCTCGTGGGTGGTTTTTGAGTCGACACAAAACATATCCAAAATAAATACTCATATTTTTAACAAAAGCAAAACAAATGAACCACCCTTGTGGTTTTGTTTACTGTGCCGAGAACAAGCAGAAAAACAAACCCCTTATTCCTTCCCTTTATAAGTCGAGGCCAACAAATCCAGAACAAGCACTCCTCGACTAAGACTGAACCAAGACGCAACATACAACAATAATATCAACTCCTAATGAAAACCGAATTGAAAGAAAACCAAACAAGCACACTAATTATCTCGTCTCATAACTCAACACAACCGAACTAAAACCAATCCGAGACCAAGAGCTCACAACCTTATCGAGACCAAATATATAAATAACTAAATCTAAAGATCAATCCAAGAATCATACTTGGGTTATATACCCATCTCGTGACCACATAAACCAATCAACAACAATTTCAGGTTTATCACACTCACCGAGTCAACTCGACCGAGTTGACTCGACTCGATACAATAATCAACCAAACACCATGATCAATTAAATCTTACCACAACACAGGTTTTTATACCACACGAAATATTCATAAAAATATTTTTAATCAAGTTTCAATTCCACGAAATATATAACAATCGTTTAATTAATCGGTGTAAATAAGAGTGATAACAAAATAAGTGATGTCGACATACCCTAAAAACGAGAAAGATCGAGAGGATTAGTGAGATGAAAGGCTGCGGTGGCGATGGTGGTGCGGCTGTGTGGCGGTGTGAGATGGCAGTCGCATCCAAAGAGAGGGAGGAAGAAGAAAATATAAAAGACTTATCATAATTTAAGTTGTGATTGTTTTTGAGTGTAAAGAGTGTGTGTGATCTCCTTCCAGTATTCGTAGATATATAGCAATACAGGTTGCAAGTGGTTTGTCATTTGTAGTTTAGTTCTTGTGCTTATGTATTTGTTTGTTGTAGCGTGAGGAATAGAGTGTGAGGATAGTTGAGTGTGACAGTGGAGAAATGAGTTTCTGCAAGATTGGAATGATGGTTTCTTGTGATTGTATTAGTCGGTATAAAGACCCAAGAAGAAGAAAACAACATAAGTTTAAGGGTGATTGTTTTGGTTCGGTAATGTATTCCAATGGTCAACAAAATTTCAACATGTGCTATTGATAATTTCTCATCATGTTAGAGTGTGGCAGTAGATTATTGCAAAAGTTGCAATGATGGTTATTGGTAGTATTAGTCGGCAGTAAGAACCAAAGGAGAAAGAGTCAAATGAAAGTTTTAAATATTTGTTTGGTGACATTAGAAGGTCAATTCCTTTTAAATCTTTGTCGTTATTGTTTGAGTATACAAGTTTCCAAAATGATGGAAAGAGTTTTAACACATTCGTCTCGTTTAGTAATAATGTTGAATAAAAGCAAAAATTTAGTCCGTAAAAACGGTTAATTAAATAGTGACGATAGATTACTCTTCGTTTACTATTTACAAATGAAAGGGAAATTTACGGGATGTTATAGTACCTACCCGTTAAACCGAATCCCGTCCCGGGATTCCAGTCTAAGGTGGTTGTCAGAGTTGTTTTGCAATGAGTGGGAGTCATTGGGATGAAGATTTCCGCATGATAAGTTGTTATGAAGTAGTATGCTGAGCAATACTTTATACGAGGTGCTGGAAAGAGTGTACGTATAAACAAAGGATTTCAAGCGTTGGAGTCATATAAATTTCGAAAGAGATGAATTTATTGTGGTACATGAGAAAATCACTATTCTTATAGTCAACTTGACTTGCGAAAATTTTCATTTTTGAATGAAGATTGTTATTTTATCGCGTTTTAAAAATCAACATGGTTCATACTTTTGAAAATCAAAAATCTATGGGGGTAACCTACTCGTCAAACAAAAGGGTTTGTAAGTAATAGATTTTAAACAATGAGAGTTTCGGATGGATGTAGAGATGCGTTAGGTTATTGTAGCCATAGGCTGAGGCCCAAACGTTTCAAGGGTAAGTTTGGTTTGGTGAATATGAAATGTTGAACACACGTTCCATGACATACATGGTTACGAGGTAGTTTCGAGATTATCGAAATTTCGTATAATGTCTGAGAGTTTCGAGAGGGCGTTAGGAGGTTTACTATTTCCTAGAGATTGAGTAGTCAAATCGTACGGAAAGTGTTATTCATACGTGGCACGTTCATGATTTTTAAGTCATGGTGTGGCGTGTTTAACGCGATCTGTTCCTGCCTCTTGCGTTGAAATGTGGAAGCCAAAGTAAAAAAAAATTTACCACGTATCCCAGAACTAGTTGCTAGTTTTAATAGACACAAATTTTGAAAGTTTTACCGTTTGAATACAAACGGTTATATTTCTTAAAATAAAATAATTGAAAAAATATTTTTCAGACCCTTATAAATACCATTGGTGTGCTTGTGTTATCCCTACACACACAATCAATGGCTTGTAAGTTACCACATACCGCTGAACAATTTCAATTGTTTATCAAGGCAGAAACTGAGGGTAGTGACGTGGATCGTCAAAGTGCTATTGTGAAGGTCATCCTACAGTTTGAGGCTATGAAGCAACTGAAACGACGACTTAGAGAAAGCTATGCCATGTGCACAGACATTTCAGATGATAGGAAGTATGTGATCGACACGTTTTTGTATGATGAATATTGTAAGGATGCTGCTGTCATCGAATCGCTGTGGGCTTGTGTTCATCAGATAGAGAACCAGATTTCCAACAAGGTCCGTTGGAGTTTGGAAGAGAATGTTGAAGCTGCTAGGGTTGAACATCAACGACAACAACAACAAAATCCACCACCACCACAACAGCAACAACAATCACAACTACAACAAGGTGCATCAAGTTCATCTACACCAAGGGTGGTTGTGCAACAACAACATTTGCCTCATCTGGATCACTTCCAGCCAAGTTTCGAGGAAAATGTGGCAGTTGATGATGGTGGTTGGACTTCTGACATGGAGCGGGATCTGAGTAGGTTGGAAGCTCAATGGGAAGAAGAGAAATTGACGAGTTTCGATCCTTATGATGACGGTTATGATTCCAACAACTCTCAAACCTGGGATCATCCGGACTACCTTTGAAGTCTAGGTTTATGTTTAAGTGATGTTTTAATCCAGTATCGTTTGTAATGTTTAAGTATTTCTGTCAAGTTTATTTGAATAATATGGTGTTTGAATTTAATTGAGATTACTGTAGAATTTACAGTGCCTGAGGTTGAAATATAGGGATCACTGTATCACTTACAGTGTCCAAGAAAAGTAGAGGCCACTGTTTCACTTACAGTGTCCGATAGGGGAATTAAAGATCACTAGCGTTTAGTAATATAAGGTTACGAAATAGTTTTGAGACCATTGTGTAGTTCATAATGTCTTAATAGTGGATGGAGTCATTGTAATCTCATGTGAAATTTACTATTTCCATAGTTAACATAACTTGGAAAAATTTCTTTTGGAATAACTATTGTTATTCTTTTATGAAATTTCACATGGTTTCCAATTACAAGAATCTGTGCGGGTAACCTACCCGTTAAACAAAAGAGTTTTGTTGATAACAGATTCTTACATAGAGATATTGGATAAGGATTCGGTGTATGTAGAGAAAATTGCTGGATTCCAGCTTTAGGGAATGAGAAATCTTGTTTGTCTTTGTGTGAGGAATAGTGAACGCAAGCGGCTAGAATAGTAGCCTCACTGCTACTCTTCTATATATGTGCCGGATTTCACTTCCTCACTACCCACATTTCTCTCACCCAACATTTACAAAATGTCTTACACCTACACCGTTCTTGTAATTATGTACGCTGCTGCAGCCGTCTTCTTGGCTTACGTCCCAGATGAAGATCTGGAGTCCCTGGCCGAGGTCATAGCGCTTCTCATAGCACTCGTGGTTTTGGCCGTCAGCGCAGATGAAATATGGAGGTAAGTGATAGTATTTAGTTAGGAGTATTGCCTTGAATCCGTATACTAACACCATGTATTAATGTTTTATTGCATTAATAACTTGTGTATTTTCGTCGTACAGGATATTCGAGGTGTTGCATCCAGTCGTGGTTCTTGCTCTTGCTGGAGTAGTGGTGTTTTTCATTGGCATAGCGGGTCAACCGATTGGTGATGTTATGCCTTTCTTAGTGATATTTGTAATGTTAGCATTACCAATGCTAATCATATCATTATGTATCAATATTTATGGTTTCTAATGAAAGTTATGTTGTGTGTTTGATGAATTTTCATGATTATCGGTTTCATACTCGTGTCATTACAGATATAAATAAGCCCACTTATTTATAATTCGTTATTTACATAGAGAGGCGTCCCAAACAATGTAAATATAGAAATATAAACTTATGGTTCGGCGCTTTACAATTTCTTTATTTAAATAAAAGGCATCCCAATCATTCAAATAAAGACATTGTAAACCATCCTACTTAAGAATTTCTGATTTTACACTCGTACTAATCCACAAAATAATCCATGCGCGGATTTTCCGGAAATACAGGAAAAGTATTTCACACGCATCTATAAAGATGTGAGTAGGATAATTAAGAATGGTTGGTATAGTACTCGAAATAGTTGGTGAGTATATATATCAATATATTAAAGTGTTGGTGTAGCAAAACTATCTAGAAGTCACATGAGCGTCTGGCGGATGGTAAGCACGGAGAGCGAAAGGCTATAAAATGTTTTGTTTGTAAAAGTAGTTATAGTTCGGACCTCATTTAGACCCGTTTCTCTATAACTGTAGCTCTGATACCAATCTGTACCACCCCCAATTTCGTGATATGCAGCGGAATTTAAATTGGGTGTTACTTCATGGCACAACAGTTGAATAGTAGAAAACGATCACCAATTTGGTCGTTTTAAAAGATTTATCATTCGAATATCAGAGTTTACAAAGTAAGGTCCCAATGGTTTCAAAATTTATCAAATAGGTTTTCGAATGATATTTATAGCCTTCATAAGTATCCGTGCTTCTCCGTGCCATCCGTGCTCATTATAGACCTGAGATAAATACATGCTAAAAGCGTCAACACAAAGGTTGGTAAGTTCATAGAGTTTGTAAGTAAAACTGTTGATTTCCAAAATCAAAGAGTTTTGTGAGTAAATACTGTTGATTTCCAAAGTCAAAGAGTTGGTGAGTAATTACTGTTGATTTCTCAAAATCAAAGAGTTTGTGAGTTCATAGTAGTTGTAGATAAATAGTTGATTATCAAATCAAAGAGTGAGTAATACCATAGTGTTTATAGTTAAACCAGTTGATTTGTCAAAATCAAAGTGTGAGTGAATCCATAGAGTTTAGAGTTAAAACAGTTGATTATCAAAATCAAGGTATGGGTAATTCCATAGAGTTATAATTTAAACAGTTGATTATCGAAGTCAAAGATGTGAGTGAATCCATAAAGTTTACATAAAATTAGTTGATTTTCAATAGTTCAAAGTTTAGGTAATAATTGTAACAAATACAATTATTAAATAAATAAGCGGTGGGTTACGATATTATACACCCTTAGTTGGTTCGTTATAAAACAAGTAGTGGGTTAAGTTGTTATATACCCATAGTTCGTTTGCTTGCCCTAACCGGGTCAACACAAAATAGTTATCGTTTGCCAAGTAGTGATTTTCTGCTATATAGTGATAACAAGTTCAAGTTTAATAAAATAGTGGCAATACTGTATCATGACTACAGTATCGTTTTCTATTTCTCTAAGTCTCATGACACTCAACGCTTAACAGGCATCAAAAATGATGTAAAGTATAAAGGCCCTCGTGATGGGTATTTGCCAATAACCCATAAGTTTGTTTAAATAAAGTGCGCCTGGGTGGCTCATCCTAGCAGACCCAAACGGGGATTGTCAGTCCCAAATAGATCTATTCACAATTATTTACGTTCACTCGCAAGTGATTAAGGTTCATGATGTGAGGGACTTCGAACATGGCAATAAAGGTAAACTTAGGCAATAGTGGATCAGGTATAGCATACAGTTGAAAATCATTTGTGATCATGTTTATAGCAGGTATCTCTCCATGAGATATAAAAATGTATAAAGTGGATTTATAAATTCATAATCGTTTGTAGAGGTTTAAAAGTACTTCTAAAAGCAAGTATTACGTCTCAGTAATGAGCAGAGCGTTTCATCAATTAAATATGTTGTTTAAAGTAATCCAGTAAAGTTTATATGTGAAGCGAACATGTATCGCCTTCAAAAGTAATTCAGAATAGATAAAAGAGTAGTCTATGGAACTCACAGTAGTATGTAAACAGTTAAAAGTACTTATGAATAAGTATGAAACATTGTATTTGAGCATGTATCTCCCCCAAAGAGTTTATAAAACTGTAAACAAGAAAAGTGGGGCTATGAACTCACCTGGAATGTAGTGTCGTAAGGAATATAATGGTGCCAAAGAGCATGGCAGAATAGTGTAGGAAGTATCGCACAACGATACAGAATTAGCGTAACCTAATGAATATAAGTTTGTCTCAAAACATAATACGCAGAAAGTAATCGATACGTATGAGTTTCAAAAGATAGAGTGTTGTAGTTTTCGTGGAGTATTTGTATCAATGTTTGTAAAAGTTTAGTATCTTATTCGTGTGGTGGTATAAAGTCATAGACTCAGACAAACGCACGCCAAAGCATAAAACATATAGCACAAGTATAAAAAGAAAATAAACACGTAAGAATCAAATAACAATTTGGCAAAAGATAAATAGATGTTTAATCCCAAATAGTTCATATAAAACATTTATGTTTTATAAATAATATGATTTTCATGTAATAATTCATAAAAGTATCTATATAATTTTAACATAATTTGTCTGTTTATACAACATTTCAAATAATACCTTTAAACCGTTTGAAACTTGATTTAGTTAATAATCTATTTTGGAATTTAAATGAGCTATTGAACTTAATATCCCGATAATAGTCCAACGAACATTTGTCCAATATAAATAGTCCATTAAGTATTTCTAATAGTCCAACATATTGTGAGTCCGATAGTCATATATACGTCAACTTGTCCAAATAATATTAATTTGATATAAGTTTCATATGTCTAGTCATAATCCATATTTATCCAAGTCCGTTAAATACTAGCATAGTCCGACATCGTTATATAATTAGTCTAATAACAATATTAAGCTTATCCATTGTGATACATATAATTAGTCCAATAACATGTTTCAAGTTGGTCCATTAACCTTGTCCAATAAGTGTTATATATTATGTCCATTAAGAGGTACATACTAATTAGCCCCATTAAGGTTTTAACATGTCTGGTCCAATAAACGTACAAGAGGTTTGGCCCATTGCAAAATATAATTTAGCCCAATGATAAAACAAACGTAATAGTGCAAGTAAAACATAGATATGCAGTTAACAATTAAACATTTCAAGATGAGCAACCTTGACTAGTTTACAAAATAGCAGCCACAAATAGGACAAGCAGTTACAATAAGCGGTATTCCAAATAAGCTTATACCAAATATCATCGTTAAGCACGAAAATAAGTCAGAGTATATAAGTCGAACCATAACACTGTAAAACCAATAAACAGCTTCAACCAAAATAAAATGAACTTATCCAAGGTTCACAAATGTGTTACCAAAATAAACTCAAGCATAAGTCACCAAAAGTCATATAAGCCAACACATAAAATCGAATCAAACAAACAAACAAACACCCTATGGGTGTCTTACCTGTGAACCAAGAATAACAAACACCCTATGGGTGTCTTATTGACCCGACGGCAGAATTCAAACGCACCCTTGTGGGTGTTTCTCTTGATCCGAAGGCTAACTAACACACCCTACGTGGGTGGTGGTTGAACCGAGACACGAGAAACACCAACACAACCACTCTTGTGGTTGTGTCGACTCGAGTCACACACAAAATACCCACATATGCGGCTTACTAGCCGACTCGAAACAAGAACCAAAAGTAGCCACTTTGGGCTCTCGGTGGTGGTCGAAGACCAAGGCCAAGACAAGCAAACACACCCTCTCGTGGGTGGTTTTTGAGTCGACACAAAACATATCCAAAATAAATACTCATATTTTTAACAAAAGCAAAACAAATGAACCACCCTTGTGGTTTTGTTTACTGTGCCGAGAACAAGCAGAAAAACAAACCCCTTATTCCTTCCCTTTATAAGTCGAGGCCAACAAATCCAGAACAAGCACTCCTCGACTAAGACTGAACCAAGACGCAACATACAACAATAATATCAACTCCTAATGAAAACCGAATTGAAAGAAAACCAAACAAGCACACTAATTATCTCGTCTCATAACTCAACACAACCGAACTAAAACCAATCCGAGACCAAGAGCTCACAACCTTATCGAGACCAAATATATAAATAACTAAATCTAAAGATCAATCCAAGAATCATACTTGGGTTATATACCCATCTCGTGACCACATAAACCAATCAACAACAATTTCAGGTTTATCACACTCACCGAGTCAACTCGACCGAGTTGACTCGACTCGATACAATAATCAACCAAACACCATGATCAATTAAATCTTAGCACAACACAGGTTTTTATACCACACGAAATATTCATAAAAATATTTTTAATCAAGTTTCAATTCCACGAAATATATAACAATCGTTTAATTAATCGGTGTAAATAAGAGTGATAACAAAATAAGTGATGTCGACATACCCTAAAAACGAGAAAGATCGAGAGGATTAGTGAGATGAAAGGCTGCGGTGGCGATGGTGGTGCAGCTGTGTGGCGGTGTGAGATGGCAGTCGCATCCAAAGAGAGGGAGGAAGAAGAAAATATAAAAGACTTATCATAATTTAAGTTGTGATTGTTTTTGAGTGTAAAGAGTGTGTGTGATCTCCTTCCAGTATTCGTAGATATATAGCAATACAGGTTGCAAGTGGTTTGTCATTTGTAGTTTAGTTCTTGTGCTTATGTATTTGTTTGTTGTAGCGTGAGGAATAGAGTGTGAGGATAGTTGAGTGTGACAGTGGAGAAATGAGTTTCTGCAAGATTGGAATGATGGTTTCTTGTGATTATATTAGTCGGTATAAAGACCCAAGAAGAAGAAAACAACATAAGTTTAAGGGTGATTGTTTTGGTTCGGTAATGTATTCCAATGGTCAACAAAATTTCAACATGTGCTATTGATAATTTCTCATCATGTTAGAGTGTGGCAGTAGATTATTGCAAAAGTTGCAATGATGGTTATTGGTAGTATTAGTCGGCAGTAAGAACCAAAGGAGAAAGAGTCAAATGAAAGTTTTAAATATTTGTTTGGTGACATTAGAAGGTCAATTCCTTTTAAATCTTTGTCGTTATTGTTTGAGTATACAAGTTTCCAAAATGATGGAAAGAGTTTTAACACATTCGTCTCGTTTAGTAATAATGTTGAATAAAAGCAAAAATTTAGTCCGTAAAAACGGTTAATTAAATAGTGACGATAGATTACTCTTCGTTTACTATTTACAAATGAAAGGAAAATTTACGGGATGTTATACAAGTTGCTAATATTCCTTACACCTTTTCACCACTTGACCAATCAAATCAAAGATATTACAATTAAAGTATTCAATAACACAAAAAGTGATTTTATTTCTTGAATATCTTCGATCAAAATAAGGTATGAACACCAAAAAGTGCAGATTTTTCCCAACAACCAACTGAGAAAAACTTACACAATCACAACCCAAGTCGTTAATACCTTAACAAGCACCACCTTGGTCATAAAACTTTGCTAACGATTTGAAGAAAACAAGAAACCCAACAGTTGGTTTTAGATAACACAAACCGAACACAAACTAACCTTCTACCTTGTTGATAGGCTCATGTATACCACTTGTAACACCACAACTTCCTTCTTTATCATACAAAGTAACCAAACACTATGACACTCATAAACATATAAAGAACAATAAGAGAAGAGGTGTGTGGATCATATGGAGTTATTTCAAGTCTAATGTTTATTAGCTTTGGAAGAAAACAAACAAAGACTTTTGGGACCTTTTACACAGTACACACACACACACACACTTTTTTCTTATGAATACAAAATGAGGCACACTTAGCAAGAGTGTGTGTGTGGCGTTGATATATGTTTCACAGCCAACAAAGTTAGACTTTGATGGGCTTTTACATATTTAACTTGGAGTGGGCTTATGTTGCACTACACATATACTTACTTTACAAATAAAACTAATGCCATAAGCCCACTAAACTAACTAAATATTGTACATGACACATTAAATTGTTAGCAAATGACCATCACTTTATATTAACATAAAATGATTGCTAACAATATGGTTGTTGTTGCAGAGATGGGTTGTTGTTGTTTAGATGTACTTGCTTCAGGTTTTTCTTCATCATGGACTGATTTTTCATCATCACTGTTGTGAACTGAGAAACCATCATTCTTACTGGGATTTTCTAAGCCAGACATGTTGCAGGGTTTAGGTGAATGAATTTAATGTTTGGTTGTTGTGTTTCTTCAAACTCAGAGTCTCTTTAGGCTCTGATACCACTTGTTGATCCACACGAATTATGGATCTCTAAGTAGCCTTAACAACTTAGTAGATGACTTGAATAAATCAAATCAATCTAAGTGAGACTATAACACGAATTGAATGTTTATGCGAAATCTAAACAATCAACTATGAAGAACACAATAAAACAATAACTAACTTCGTATTATTACTAATTGCTTTATGAATTACAATCTTCGTCATTATCTCTAAACTAATGTGTTAGGGTTCCTTTTATACACCAAGGAAACCCTAGATACAAAACTTGTAGAAGGATTTACGTATCTTCTCCAAAGATAAGTTCGTATCCTTTCCTAACTTATAGCTAACCGACTTCCTAAATATCATGACCAGACTTAAAGACTAAAGTCAAACAGACTTAACTTTACATTTACTCTACCTGACTTAATAATAAACGACCAGACTTAACTTTGACAAGACTTAACTAATAATACTAACAGACTTAATTCTGGTCTTCATATTAAGTCTTCACACGTATCTTGTGATAATTCCCAACAAACTTGACTAACGAGCCCGCGGTGAGTTGACTAACGAGCTCGCGGTCAATTCATGGTATTGCAGACTTCAAAGATTTGTTTTTCTATTTTTCTATAGTGAAGTCTACAATAAAACTTGACCATTTGCATAAAGACCATCTTTTATGGGAATGCCATTTGCATAAAACTTGACTAACGAGCCGCGGTCAAGTCATGGTATTGCAGACCTCAGAGATGTGTTTTTGGAAACTTTTAAGGTCCTACACGTTGTGTGCTCCAACATTAGGATAAATGGGTATTTAATGGGCTTACATTTGTAAAACAATTGTGCCATTTTTTTTAGCATTAACAAGAATAAGTTGTATGGGTATTTACACAGATTACAAAAAAAAAAAAAATAATAATAATAAATAAATAAAAAAAAAAATAAAAAAATAAAAAAATAAATAAATAAGTAGAAGTATTTTGTGTGCTCTTTGAAGGGAAGCATCACTCGAGGTTTCTGAAATAGTTGTGCTTCTCAAGAGTGAAAATTGATGGTTTGCTGTCCTGATAGTAAATTAATGGAATACTTTCTTTTAGGTAACTTGTGTTTTACTGTTGTAATATGGACATTTTCGTATGTTTCACATGTTTTGTATGTATCACTGTAGGCTAACCTCATAAAAGGTGATGCTCCTTAAACGGTTTCAATGAAGGTGGCTAAAAGTAAGCAATGCAAAAGAGATACTCAGGCGAAGAAATGTTCCTTGCCTATGTTTGTTCATGTGAGGATGAATACGAGTATTTTTGTGAAGATTAAAAACTTTTTAACTCGATCTATTAAACTACCGTATTAAATGTTTTAGTGCCTCATTATTTCTTTTGTCTTTTTAATTTCTTTTATGATACCGGGGTGTTTGATAGCATTTACGTGCATACTATTTACGACTATTAACCTTTAAGATGGTCTCAACTATCAAGTAAGGGGATTTTTGAGAGTTGAAGCTATGAATTTATGATTATTACTCTATTGGACGCTTGATCTCATGTGCAAACAATTTTTTGTTTATGAACCTTTAGCTTAAATAGCCCATAGTTGAAAAGAGAGCATGTATATTTTAGGTGAAAAATTATATGATTGAACATAAGTATGCCATATCAATTAATGAGAATAAAAAGTACGTTGCTACTCTATTTCTCACAAGCATTGCATGACCGATTATTAAACTGGCTTTAATATTTCAAAAAATTTCAAATGCAAACTTTTTCAAGCCATAATCTAGAATTGAATCATGAAAGATGAATAATAGACAAATATACATCTATATGAAAGTCCCATTAGTAGAAGAGTAGCTTTAAAGATTGGTCTTCGAGTCCGTGCTGTATGGTATGTTTGTGCATTTCGGTTTCATTCGCCATGACAATAAACAAGAGCCAAGGGCAATCGCTTTCAAAAGTAGGATTGTATCTGTCACGTCCTATTTTCACACATAGACAGCTATATGTGGCTCTTTCACGTGTTAAAAGCAAAAAAGGTTTGAAGGTTGTTGTTTCAGATGCGGATGGTAACCTATAAAAAATTATTACATGTTTTATGACATTTTTCTTATTTACACTTATTATAAATCCCAAACCGCCTTTACTTACATATTTTTTAAACTTATTAGGTGTTCACGTAATGGACCTTTTGTTGAAGTGTTAGAATGGTCACTACATACATTTGCTTCTGAAGGCACATATTGAAGACCAAGAGGTAATGAAATTTTATTACACAGATATTTACATGCATTGTATTTTATACTATCATTCACTTATAACTTATTATTCCGTTACAATAAAATTTCATAGCGTTTACGTTCATTGTTCTTTCTTACTTTATTCACGTACTTATTTTTTTAATGCAAAATCCCTCTAAAATCTCGTGGATTCCACGAGTCTATAAGCCAGTGGTTTACATAAAATTTGAACCTTGGTCTCCTCTGAAACTTTAAGAACATGAGGCGTTTATTTGACATAAGTTGATAAAACAGGGGGTTGAAATGTTATTCTTTCCCTTAAATAAAATTCACATCCGGATTTAAACACCTTTGCGGCCAAGGTTTTCTCTCTATCAAAGTAAAGGAGGAGGCTGTACTTCAGCCACAGATTTGATCTATGTAAAACCCTAATTCTCACCTCTTCTTATTTTTAGCCTGTGTAATTAGCTCTTCCTTATAAGTATAACAAATGTGCAAATTTTCATATATTCAACTTGAAATTATTAAGCAATTTGTGTTAACCATATGTTGAAAATGAGTATATTTTGTACTAGAAGTTTATGTTACCGTTTTCCTTTTGGCTAACAACAATTTTAACGTGGGTGTTTGTTTATGAGCTTATCTGGTTTCGGCTTATGTTTCAAACGCTCATTTTTCCTGGCTTATTTTGGAACTTTATATAAGCTCATAAGCCCATAAATAAGCTTAAAGAAACACCCCCTTAAGAACTGATATAGTTTTCCTAATGAGTATGAGATGAATTATTACTTGATTATAGTGGGTAGTGCAATTGGTTGCTAAGATTTGAAGTAGAGAATTCGCGTTTTGAAACTTTATAGAGACTGTTAATCCCGGTTTCCATGTTATCTGTATGTTGGTTTTGTCAACTTTTTTGACTATTGGCTTGCAAATAGACTATCGGCTCTCTCCAAAAGCTTTAAATTGGCAGGAAAACCCTGACCCCGGTGCACCCCTTTTGGGCGCCGAATGACCCTTCCAGACCTAGCCCCAGGCGATGAGCACCTGTGCAGTGACCTATAGCCAGGACCTGGGATTGAACCCATGACCTATTTCTCCAAAAGCCCTCCTTGACCGGTCAACGGGATGTTTGAGATGGAGTGATACCATAGTACATATATATAGTATCAAGTGCTCTCCATGTCTGTTAGTCCTGGTGGAAATAAAACCTGAGTGGGATCATTCTTTAGTTCTGATACTACCCAAATTTAGATCCTATTTGGCATGACGTAATAGCCTTATCACACAAAATTGTAGCTCACTGATCAAGTAGAAATCTAGCTGCGACTGGTACTTTGTGTAATTTGCTTTTAAATATAGAAACTGGCGACTTGTAGTTAGATTTGATCTTAGGAGACCCTTCTTAATCCTAGTTTCGTCCAATTGATAGGTTCATGAAATTGCTGATTCCGTCTAACTAGAGGGATGATGAAGTCTGCTGGACATGCTTTGCTTTCTTCTTTTAAACCTCCTTATTGTTTTCCCCCAAAAAACTGTCGCAGATTGCCTTCAAATTTAGTCTGTGGAATTTCAACCACTAAATCAAGGAAAATTCACGCATACCATCAGAAGCAGCAGCGACTTTCAAATTTTGAGATGGGTGCAGAACAGTATTTACCTCCTTGGTTCAGGTAGATATATATGAGATGTAATATTCTATAGATTCATATTAATTTTTTTTCCTTATTGGCTTTGACTTGTTTCTTTACTTGTTCTCAGTGTTGCCCCAATGATGGAGTGGACAGACAATCATTATAGAACAATGGCACGCCTTGTATCAAAACATGCATGGCTTTGGACTGAAATGCTTGCTGCAGAGACAATTATCTACCAGGAGAAGAATTTGGTACACGAGTGTTTCAGTTGGTTGCTTATGTTTTCTGTGAGAATTGAGTGGAAAAATCTATGAGTGAATGTTGTAGAAAAGCACTGCAAACAGGGATATAAACGGAAAATAGGGATTGGTTATGGGTGGGTCAACCAAAATTTTTTTTTCTCTCTAAAATTTGTTTTCTATAAAAGATTAGTGTGTCAAATAAGATTAAAAAACTTGTATCAACAATATTACAATAATATTTTGTTTTGTATAAAATGATTTAGGCGTTTTTTATGCATCATATACACTTTTGGCAACTAACCACCACCAAGGTGCCATAGTGGTCGAGCACCCTGATGTCCTTACAAGAGGTTTTGGGTTTGAACCTCATTAGGTACACATCTTGGGGTGGTCAGGGAAAGGTTTGGAAACGGTCACGGGGATACCCCAGTTAGCCCACGTACAATTGAGTCAAAAGACTCGCTCTTCCTGGTAACCTAAATGGGGAAAACCTCATCCGTTTATCCGTTTATACACTTTGGGCAACTCTTGACTAGTGTCTGTGTTAGCTTCTTCTTCTTTTTTTTTTTTTTTTTTTTTTTCCTTAAATTTATTATTATTATTGTTATTATTATTATTATTATTATTATTTTTATATTACGCATATCCTAGATTGGCCCATACATAAGTAATGGGTCAAAATTGCCACCTCTATTACTCTTTGCAGACCTTTGACTTATGTTCTTTATGATTGTCAGGACAGATTTCTTGCCTTTAACCCAGACCAGCATCCTATAGTACTTCAAATTGGTGGAAATAACTTGGAAAATCTGGCAAAAGCAACTCGACTAGCAAACAGTTATGGTTATGATGAAATTAACTTAAAGTGCGTTCTAATCCATAAACTAACTCTTAAGTTGCTGTCTTCATACATTTGTATGTTTACTTTTATTTATTTATTTATTAATTAATTAATTATTTTCTGTCAGTTGTGGATGTCCCAGCCCTAAGGTAGCAGGACATGGGTGTTTTGGTGTTAGTCTTATGCTTGATCCAAAGGTTGGAACTGCTTTTCTTAGCTAGATGTTTCTTTAGCGCATGTAGAAAACATGTTTGTGTGTACAAGTTTTATCTTACTTAGGCTGGTTTTTGCAAGGGAAGTTTGTTGCTGAGGCTATGTCTGTCATTGCTGCTAATACGGATGTTCCAGTTAGTGTTAAATGTCGTATTGGTGTTGATGATCATGATTCATACAGGGAACTCTGTAAGTGTTTTATTCTTTCTTCTGGTATATATTTGTGTATGGAAAAGATTGAGATACTACATTCTGGATCATACCTTAAATGATATGATTTTGATGTAAAACCAGCATTAGTTGGACAAAGTATGGTGTAACTTGAAAAGAAATACTAGTTGTACAACATTTATATAAATTTTTAAAGGGTTCACAATTTGAAGTGTTAAATTAATACAGTAACAAGTTTCTATAGTCAGGTAGGCAGTGTTGTTTGGTGACAGAATGCATACTACTATAAATTGCACGTGCATATTTATAAAAAATGTTTATACACTGGTGTATATAATTGATGAGTGTCTTCATAATTTATGGGACACTTGCATTTTGCAACTGTCATAATCTTTGGATTTTCATTTGCAGGTGAATTCATACACACAGTTTCTACTCAATCACCAACTAGGCATTTTGTAATACATTCCAGAAAGGCATTGCTGAATGGAATTAGCCCTGCTGATAATAGGAAAATTCCTCCCCTGAAGTATGTAACTCAGTCAATAGATAATCTTGATCTGTTCATGTTTTTTTTCCCTTTTTCTTTTCTTAATTGTAAAACGTTAAGTAGAGTGGTAACATGTTTTTTTTAAAGGATATCAAGAATGCTTTAAAGTCGTAACACCTTCACATTCATTCTTTTACTATATCCTTGGGCCTTGATATGATGTTTATGGCTTTATATTGTGCAGATACGAGTTCTACTATGCACTTCTTCGCGACTTTCCAGACCTCCGTTTTACCATTAATGGAGGCGTAAATAGTATTGATGAGGTGAGTATTGTGCTGTTTTATATATTCATGCTGATTATTTTATTAATTTATAGCTAATAGAAATTGATCTACTTATCGTGCTAGACAAAAGTCTTAAGGATAATAGTTATGTTAAGTTTGTTGAAGACCGTGCTTAATAATTATGATGAAAAGTTTGTATGGGAAAATCATGTTAGTAATTCTGTTAGGTTTTCATTCTTTCTCCATTACAACATGTATCTTATAGTTTATGTGTCGCTGCACGTGGGCGCGTTATTCACCATTTAATATAAATTTTTGTATAGCTGCCCTAAGCCTATGCTTGACTGTAAAATCATGTTAGTAGTTTCACTAGGTTTTCATTCTTTCTCCATTATGTATCCATCGGTTATAGCTTCCTTATAAAGCCTTAGGCACCCACTATATACAAGTATCCCAATTGCTGAGTGAAACCCAATTATATCAAAGGTTACAAAAATATTACAGTCAAAATTCTAATGTTTATAGCGTTTCGCTTAGCTTTTCTATATCTTACATTTCTCCTATTCAATTACTAGGTGCGTGCAGCACAAAATGAAGGAGCACACGGTGTTATGGTTGGTCGTGCTGCCTATAATAAGTAAGAATATTTAGACAATAATAATTGAATGTCACTTGTACTATACATGATGTTAGTTGACATTTACTGAAGTTGTGCTTAAATTTTTTGACAGTTCATGGGCCTTGTTAGGGAATGTTGATACTGCAATTTATGGTGCACCACCCAGTACTGTCACTCGTCGTCAGGTTCGTCCAAGTACTGTAATTCATTATATAAATTTTCGTATATAAATGCCTTTATTTCCAAATATGTTTTTGTAGGTTTTGGAGAAATACCAGGTCTATGCTGATTCAGTCATAGGAATCTATGGAAATGGTAAACCAAGTCTGAGGGATATAGTTAAGGTATGAGTGTTATATGTCTTTTTGGTAGTAAAAGTTAGAAATGGCAAGACGAGTGGGTCTGGTTAACCCGTGACTACTTTTTTTATTCATTATAAGGATCTTCCATATATAAAATAGAGCCAAAACGATATTCTTACCCTAATAATCTAAATCTTTGAACAAAAATTATTAAGGAGGTTTTATGCGTGTTAAAGTTTTCGATGCGTGACTTTCAACCCATTTTACCTCTTTCCCTTTTAGATAGCTCTTTTACTTGACCTGTTTGTAACAAGACACAACCTAACTAATTAGATAGCTCTTTTACTTGACCTGTTTGTAACAAGACACAACCTAACTAAGACCAGTAGCAATTGTAAAAGAAGCTTCCTTTGCCAGAAAGATTTTAAAAAGTCATGTTTACAGTCTTTTTTCATTATGAAGATGTATCATGTCATTATCCGTTGCTAAAATTATGAAATTTTGGTAAGGATTGCCACCTCTAGTATAATTATTTTTTAAAATGCAACTTCTAGGAGCTTTTGTACAGTAAAAAAACATACAAAAAGAACATGAGACTTGTCGATGTGCTTTGTAGATTCATGCTTATTAATGTAAGATGGCTGTTGTCATACAGGCCTGTCTTTGCCATATTCTCTGAGTTTTCTTATTTTGGAATGATATAGTGCATGTTGCTTTCGTGATTAGCTACAAAAATGTGCCTAACCAGAGATAGAAATTACCATATGAATCATAATTTTGTGCTTCCAGGTTTGCTTGTAATAATGATACGGAGTATAAACTTTGTTTAGTTATAAGGGTTCAACTTATAATCCCTGTAAAATGCAAAATGTATACGTACTATTTTATCATCCAAATCCAGAAATCAATCTTTTTCCCTCGGAAATTGACTAGAGAGCCGTTGTTATTATTTATATATTTTTGAAATACTTTAATCTCTCATTTGCATACCACTTGCTCATTGTGCTGCAGCCTCTATATGGTCTCTTTTGGGGGGAGAAAGGAAATGGCGTGTGGAAGCGGAACGCTGATTCTGCCTTCCATCATTGCAAGGTAACAAAATTTTAGCATATAGGCTTTTAATTGACGAGTTTAAATATGCTCTTTAGTGTCATAATAAATGAGTTACAATCGAATTCGTAAGACAGTCTAATAATTGCAACTTCAAACAGCAAAAACATGTCCAAACACTATTTTCTACAATCGGCTTTGTTACATTTGATTATCTATTTCGATTGCATGATCACTTTAAAAATTAAACATGTAAACACCTCTTTTATCTTTTTGTGTTTAAGTTTTGTTGTTAAGTCCATAAGCTGTTTATTCATTTTGTGGCAAGATCATCTCATATCCATATTAATAAACATTACGTAGTATTTTCTTATGCCATCAGGCAAATAGGTTAATTCACCCTTAAACATTTTGTCCTAAAACTAGGAAACATCGGAGTTAGCATATCACGTCACATATTGGAGTTAGTATAGCACATATTTACTTAGTATGTTCAATTTCTTTGTAGACATTCAAATCTCTGATGGAGGAAACAATATCGGCAATGCCTGATAGAGTTCTGGATGCACCTGTTGTTGATGCATATTCAACCACTTCCATAGATAAATTTGCTAATTCGATGAGTCTTCTACCGTTGCCTTATACAGCCAAAGAAGGGGAACAACAAGAAGAAGAGTTGTTGTATGCTTAGTTTGTGATCACTTTACAAAGTTTTTATTGATATATTACTAGTGTACTTGATCACATATTTTGTGCCGTAGGTGACATTCTTTTGGTAAGTAGATACCATATAACTGTAAGTTAAAGAAAACCAACGAAAGTGGAATGTTAATCTTATGGAAATCATGTTGTTGCATGTTTAGGTAGACTCGAGGCTTCACTTGTGAGGTTATGGCTGCATCTTTCTACTGCTAGTCTGGTACTGTGGTAGTTTAGTTTGGAACAAATGACCTAATGGGTATTAACATTGCATTAATAGTGCTTGGTTGTCATTGAGTAATCATTTTCATTTAAGTATTTAACTGATAAATCAAAAGCGCAAAAAAATTGTTATATTTTTCGGATAATAAACAGGTTTTGAAATTCATGTGACTAATATGAGATCTACCAATCGTCATTCGTTTGTATTAATCACATCAACCAATTTTAAATATAAAATTTGTTAGCGAGAGGACTTTTGTATACTTCACGAGGGTGCAATATATACGGTTGATCAATAATTGAGAAAAGTCAAAATAATTATGGCTTAGATATACGGAGCAAGCAATAAACCTTTTTCCAGGATTATCTGGTGTCCAAGCCGTTTTCACAGTCAAACGATGTCCACACTTACAAAAGGGTTGAATGTATTGGCCAATTACTCGAGGAGTGCCATTTGCATAAGACATTGTGTTGTTGGTGGTGTTATTAGTGGTGGGGATTTGATCTGTTATGAAAAAAAAAGGAAAGAGATACGTTTATAAAAGAGAAAAAAGATAGATCGGTTGTGAGTGGGCAAGAGGTCAAACAAAGAAAACTGAGTCAATTATGGTTAACCATGCCACCTCAGCAAACAAACGGGATAACCTTAAACATTGCATAGAATAGTACGATTAGTATGATGTTTGTATTGTTTAAAAAAAAGGAACATACACAACTTAATAAAAAATATAAATTCGATATATTTAAAAACAATTATCCTGTATAAAAATACAACGATCTAATCCCTATAATAAAGTGTGCCAATATAAAATATATATATATATATATATATATATATATATATATATATATATATATATATATATATATATATATATATATATATATAGTGAGACTTTCTTGCGAGAACCATTTTATCTGCGAGAACTGAGAGAACCACCAAAAACATACATGCACGCCTTCAATAATTGTATTTTTGCACATATGTTCTAAAAACAACATATATGTTTTTAAAAAAACATAGTTGTTCTAAAGAATTTGATAAGAAATTGGAAATACAACATTTTTCTTTGAAGGTGTGCATGTATGTTCTTATAAGGCTGGCAACGACAATATTGCGGCCTTGTGTAAGGTTTTTGTGAAAAAAGAGGATGAGTTCATGATGATATTGAAGAACATAGGTGGATACTTACGATTATTGATGATTTGCATGTATTTTTATTTTATTTTAAAAGGCGTGCATGTATGTTTTTTGTGGTTCTCTCAGTTCTCGCAGATAAAATGGTTCTCGTAAGAAAGTCCCCCTATATATATATATATATATATATATATATATAGGCCTGCAAGAGAGAACCTGGCAAACTTCAAAAGTCATCTTTGTATCAATTCACTATCACAATTAGGGGTGGAAACGAGCCGAGCCGAGCCTGCCAGAGCTTGAGCTCGGCTCGTTTATATTCTAGAAAGCTCGAGCTCGAGCTCGGCTCGGTTCGAGCCTTAAGATTTGAGCTCGAGCTCGGCTTGTGTTATGCTATATAAGGCTCGAGCTCGGCTCGGGCTCAGCTCGTTTATGATGTGTTTGTGTAAAGCTCGGCTCGTGTTATGCTATGTAAAGCTCCAGCCTTAAGATACTAGTAGTATATATGCATACATATACACTTATATTATGTATTATAAATGTATATACACAAAATATACTAGAGCTCGTTTAGCCTCGCGAGCCTAATCGAGCTCAGTATATAAAGCTCGGGCTCGGGCTCGTTTATTAAACGAGCTTTAATTTAGGCTCGGGATCGGGCTTGAGCTCGTCTAAGCTCGGCTCATTCAAGCTTTTTATCGATCCGATCCCGAGCTTTTTACGAGCGGCTCGGCTCGTTTCCACCCCTAAATTCACAATCTCTGCCAAACATAAATAGATTTGAAAATATTTGTTAAAAAAAGAGCCGTCTACTCTTAATATCTCTACAAACATACAGGAAAAGAGTTGATAAAACAAAAAATAAATCATCAAATAACGGAGAGTGATTCGTCACCGGATACAACTTTCCGACTATGACCACCATCACTCCTCCTCCATTGAGCTCCTTGGATACAAACTGGACCATCGCACGTGGATCACTCGACTCCGTTGTCTCCTTCGAGTCATTAGATTTCCCGATCCAATCAGAAGATTCCACTCATCGGAAACCACCACTCCTTTTAAACCCACCTTCTTCATCTCAATTTCAGCCTTGTCAGATCACACGTACGTTACTTTTTTTTTTTTTTTTTTTTTTTTTTTTTTTTTTTTTGTTTTTTTTTTGTTGGTAGTCTGTTATAATCAGATTAGCTTAGGGGCTGTTTGGGATTGTTCAGCAGAAAGCACTTCCTAAGGAGGGTGTTTGTTTAAGCTTATACACCGGGCTTATGGGTGGCTTATGTGGTTTTCGGCTTTTGTTTCGTAAGCTCACTTTTTTGGTTTATATAAATGACATGATAAGCTCATATAATCCAAAAAGTTTCATTATAAGCCACAAAAAATGAGCTTATGAACCACTCAGGGGTGGCCTAGTGGCAAAAGGACTTTTAACTATCACTCGCTGCTAGGTGTAAACAACCCTCAAGTGGCGAGGGCTTTACCTGATTTGAGTATGTGTGGCGGTGGGTTGAAACCCCATGGATTAGTCGGCCAAAAGGTCGGAAACCATGGTTAACCCCACCCCCCAAAAAAAAAAAAAAAAAAAAAGAGCTTATGAATCATAAGCCGATAACCACATAAGCCATAAGCCGCTATATAAGCTTAAACAAACACCCCCAAGATCTTTATCCTAGACATAAAACCGATAACCACATAAGCCATAAGCCGCTATATAAGCTTAAACAAACACCCCCAAGATCTTAGTTAAATAAATTTAATTGAAAATTTGAACTTTCTATCAAATTATTATCTTTACGAATATATTTGCGTTTTTTTACAGAATAAGCAAATCCAAACACTAGTTCTAGACGTACTTAATTTGAAGAATATCTTTCTGAATCCTGTATCATTGTCAATATGTTTACTTCATCTATTCAATACTTTCCCACCTACTTATGATCTAATTTTCTAAAGTGCACAAGCTTCAAGGATTTGGTATAACAAGTTAATTAGCATAGCTACACATGTGTTAATGCACAATGTGCACATCCTTCACACGCTTACCATCTTCATTATGTGTATGCTTGCTTGTTTTTAGGAGGTGAGTTGTATCCTGTTATACCTTATAACTTATAAGGTATGCTTAAATTTAGGGATTAGGGCACATGGGAATAGAGGGAGAGGGTTCCTTGGTTCTAATGAATAATAAGACTTTTAGGTTTTATTGTTTCTTAGGATGCAAGTCTGATGCTGATCCCTTTGTCTTCTGTAGGAGGAACCTTTTAGTGCTGAGATATTTTGATTGAACACACATTATATGGTTTTATGTCTAGGATAAAGATATGCATTGGATGGTTTTATGTCTGTGCTCTGTAGGATAAAGATAGAATAGGAGAATCGCAGCAAACCAAAAGAAGTTGACGGTTTAGTAGACTATTAGAGGACATGATCAATCCTGATGTACACCTGAAATGTATTGGAGGGAGAAATGATCTTTGGGAAAAGTTTGTGTACTCTGTAATAACCTGAGTAGAAAAGTTTGTCTTAATATTTGTCTGGACAAAGTCTTTTTTGTGTATTTAGTTTTTTTTAGGTAAAGGCCTCTTGTTCTTTGTGACTTATTGTTGTTTCCCTTTTTTTGTTTATTTTTTAGTATTTATTTATTTTTTATTTATTTTTGGGTTTAGTTTTATCTTTTTGCAAAATGCATCTCTTCCAGATACCTTGATGCCTTTATCTGACATTTTGCTGACAACTTGATTGTTCTTGCAGTAAATTTCACTCAAAAGCATGAAATTCGTCAGGTTTATGTCAGAAGTACAGCACGTATATATGAAATATATTATGCACCTGCTTTGCAGAGTGATGACGAGTATCTATGCACTGTCCGTTGTAGCGCTACTTCTGTAGAAGACAATTTCCTCCCTGAAACTGATTTCAAGGAAGTAATCTCTGTAAACCTGGGGGACCCGGATGACATATTACCAAAGACAAGGGTGGCTAGTGAAAACAAAGTTGGCACCCAAGAAGATGATTGGGTGGAGGTTAAACGTCCTGCTGATCGAGTGGATGATGGAAATGTTTATTTGCCAAACCAACAGGTACATTTAAAATTGACAGCAATAATATCAGATTTGACAAACTAAGCCTTTTCCAATAATGTTGGTTTTTATTGTATCATACAGGATTACTATGAGGCTACGGCAGAAATCAATGATTCAGAGCCTTGTATGTCTCTCACACTTCGTTTGCTATCACTTAAAAGTAAAGGTTGTGTTTATGTTGATGAAGTGTATGTGTTTGCTGACCCTATTGATATGGACGATTCTGAAAATCAGACAGCTAACACAACAAACTCATCCAATAGTTCACTTATGGCTATGGTACTTCCCGCATTTCTAGGGTTAAATAAATCTAGATTTGCCCAGTTGCACGATCAAAACAATTCCAATCATGTGGGATTATCGATTGAAGCTGAGTCAGGTCCTACCACTTCAACGAATAGAGTTAATCTTGTTGAACAGCAAGATGGAAAGGTGCCGTATCAGGGTGAGGCCAAAGTGCCATCTTTGACTCCAGATAAAAATAAAGTATGTGATTCCACCCTGAATAATGCCTTTTCATATAACCGAGCTGATAGCTTACTGGAACAACTTGTATCACGAGTAAGTAGGATTGAAGATATTTGCTTGAGATTTGAAGAAAAGATGTTAAAACCAATAAATAGTATTGAGGCAAGACTCGAGCGTGTAGAGCACCAGATTGAATTACTTTCCAAGAACTCCCAGTCTCCAAGAATTGAGTCAAATGTTGGGTCAACAAGCAATTCTGGTGACGATTCTCAACTTTGTGACGAACCTGGAGCAGAAAATACAGGATCTTTTTCAAATGGGACGCACAAACCACCTGAGGATACATCTGTGGCTGCATATACTCAGGTTCACGAAGATCTGTTGACTGATGAAAAAGAGGAGGCAAATGATGTCTTAGAATTACCAAAAGAGGAGAAACCTAAGAAAACTTTTTCAGCTGATGATGCTTTGGCTGCAGCACTAGCTGGATTAGAATCATCAAAAGAGGAGAAACCTAAGAAAACTTTTTCAGCTGATGATGCTTTGGCTGCAGCACTAGCTGGATTAGAATCACCAAAAGAGGAGAAACCTAAGAAAACTTTTTCAGTTGATGATGCTTTGGCTGCAGCACTAGCTGGATTATCCTCTTCTACCAAAGCCAATGACATTACTTCAGATGTACCCCTTGAATCTTCAGAAGAAGAGTTTTTGAAAGCAAAGCAAACATCTATAGATACAACTCTTGTTACAAATAGTAGTGGTGATGCTTCAGTTTCTTGCGGATCTTTGAAAGCAAATGCTCTTGAGTTTACAGGGGAGGACACTGATGGTGAAGACAATGTCGTATCGTCTACTCCAGATTCAAGTTTGGTTGAAAGAGGTGACAGTTTTGAGCCATTTACATATTAATGGGTCATTTTGGGTTGTATATTTCTCAACTTAGTTGTATCAAAGGGTCAATAATGGTTTTAAGTATTTAACCCTCAAGCCTTTATTCAATCTGTGGTTTAACTCTTAAACTTTATTTCGCAATGATCCTTTTTTGCCTCTTCTAATGTTTAATTTAACGAATTAACTTCTGTTATTTCATTAACTAAATCTTGTAACTTTGTATTTTTCATGGTCTAATCCCTAAACTTTTTTTTCACTTATAGTAAAACTTTGAAAAAAAGAAACTAAAAAAGGTTGAGGCACTAAACTACTGCGATAAAAAAGTTTACAGGTTAAACTGTAAATTTAGTGAAAGTTTAACATCAAACTTTATTAACCCTTGAATTAAAAAAAGTTGGTATAAGGGAATGGGTCAAACTGATTGAAAGTCTTAAAAAGTCTATTTTTAATGCATACAACCTTAAAGTGTTATAATCAACGATATAATTACTTTTAAAGAAAATCAATTAGCGGGTCAATCTAACATTACCCTGTCCATCTTGTCAGTTGTCACCTCTAATGGTTGATGTTTGTATTGTGCAGGAGACTTGACCACAACTTCTCGTGATGCTTACACTGAGATTCCGGATCATATCTTTTGCTCACCTGAAGCATCTGAGGTAGTTGATGAAGCAGCTATGAGTCCCACCACCAGTTTTAGTTGTTCCTCACCTCACGAAAGTTACAAAAGGGATCCTGAGCTTATCAAAAACGACTCTAAAGTGGTCAAGACATCGACTTTTGACAAAGCCGACATTCTCAAATACTTCCCTGATCAGTCCCCAGATGGCTCTTGTAGTCCAAATTCCGGAGAAATAAACGATGGGTTTGAATCTAAAGTCGATTTTGAATCTCAGATCCTCGAAGTGAAGTTTTCTTCTTTGGGAGGTGGTAGTGTTTCTCATCTTGAAGCCCTTTTGTCCCACACAAATGATTCTGCTAATAATAAAGACGCTTTTGTTGCCCCAGAATCGAATGAAAAAACTACAATTATTAACAGTCTATTGGTAGATCTTGATACTGATGATGTCGGCGAAGGAGTGGAGCAAGATCTTCCGCCTGTCGAGCAGGAAGCATCTTTTGCAAGTCTCATTTGATGCTCTTTTGGGTAAGGAGTATTTCCTATTGTACATACAACTCTTATACGACTATTTACATCACTTATGCTACAAAACCTGTGTTCTATGTGTTACATTAGTTTAAAGCTAGATGTTGCCTTTGCTAGTTTATAAAGTCTCGGGCCTAAGAAACTGGTATTCAGAATTTAAAAATGTTTAACCCGCCTACAGCTGTTAATTTCGACCCGTTTACTTATAAAATTGTTAATTCGAGTTATGTTACTTTTATCTCGAATGGGCGCAAAAACTAAAAAGAGAACATGCTTTAAGTTGCCGAAAGTGTCCATTCTATGCATAGTTTATGGGAAGAACATAATTTTTGTTTCACAAATATTTGTATAGACATAACGTCGGGATAACAAGTACTTTGAGTCTTCAAGCTGACCCGCACGAAAAATTAGGGTTACCAAAATCTATGCTCTTCTGAATACATTACCCAACATGCTTTACCTGTCCGTTTTGGCACCTACCCTTACGGTTGCTTTTAGGCTATGGTCGAGTTTCACACCACCTTGAATATCGAGTTAGGGTTAGCCCCGTAAAGTATGGTATCTAACATCATATGCACTTAAAAACTTCCAAAATATATTTGCCTAATATTTCCATAGCATATCAAGTAAAAAGGTGCTTGGGACTATTCGTTGAAGAACAATGACACCATTCAACCTTAGATGAATTAAATGATTCCTTGCAATGGGTGTTTAACATTTGCATAAGAGTAATATAACTATGGTGGGGGTTTTAGAGCTAGGAGGATAGGCTGATCTTCAACTTCATGTTGAAAAGACAAAGATGAAAATTCATTTTATAGCATTTTATTCAAGATTTATCTGATTTTAAGTTTTTAACAATCAGTTCAAGCCTTATTTTATTTTTAAGAAAAAAGTTAATAAATCTTTTAACTATAATCATCTCTCTCTTGAAAATGCTTGAGATGCATATATGTTTATGAGTTTATCTAATTATCTCTCTTGAAACAAAAACTTATGAAAAAAGTATTTGGCATTGTTTCAAGTCACATGTTGATGTTATATCGATTCACATCTATCTTTTCAAAAACTGTACATCACATCTTCATGACCGAAATCTTAAATTCGCTAGGCACTAAAAAGTTACATGGTTCTTAAGAGATGGTCGTCCATATTGGTTTTCGTAAACTATGCATATAAAATCGTGACCTTTTTCCTGTGTGTTTAAAATTTCTTAACTTTTTACAAAGACACGTAGAGTGTTGTTTGTTGGGACATAGGTATGCCATATAAGAACGATACTTTCAATTCCCTGAAAAAGTTATCATGTAACAAAATTGCAAAAATGAAAAGCTACGGGCTTTTAAAGTTTGATATAATCCTGCAAAAATGAAGTCAAAGAACCTATATCCATAGTAAGCAATAGTACATAAATATTTCCTTGCAACAAGCCGTTCAGATAAGAAATTTAAGAAGTTCAATTTTATCTTCGACCATGGATCTTAATAATAATCAATATATGGTATTGGATTACCCCATAACCTGCCCCTTTATCTTTTTTTTACCTCATCATTTCTTTTCCTTTGGTCTGAACCAACTTAACTAATGTTTTGTGCAACAAGTTTTAGTCGATCGTGCATAATTCTTAAAACAACCTTGATTGAACACAATAACATCCATCAACCATGGATATCTGATGCTAACTTGCTAAGTAGCAGTGCGCTCAAGCCTCACTACAATATTTTATCCATTTTAGGTTTCATGGTTTGGCTTATCTACCTTCCAAAACTAAAGCTCCTATAACATAGTTTTCAAGCACATCGCATCAGTTCAATAACAGGTGTGGCAAAGTTGCACAATGTTCTAGCCAAGTAATGGTTGTACGTGAATGTTGTCAGGTTGGGTGAGGTAGTAGAGGATGCCTGAGTTTCATATATGGTAACTTTGTTTTTCGGATCTCTGTCTTTCCATCTGTGGATAATTTATTACTGTATTACTTACACACAAGAAACTCACGATACTAAAATAAGGCTAAAAAACGAAAGGTATTTTTTTGACGCTGTATTTTAGCATTATTGTCACTTGATTTGAAGTTTTGACCTGAGCGAAACCTCACTTCAATAAACGTAGTATAAATTTTGAAGCTCTTAAAATTTGGAGATTATAATAATTGCACATTTTGCACGTCCTCATAAATGCCTCTGTATAAATGGTAGATCAAACCATTTGCCTAATATATGACATGCAACTCATATACTTGTCACAATTGATGTTTTGCTCATAGTTGTTAAGATCTCGATCTAGCTTTTAAGATCTTCCGGTTTTACGATCTTGTTAAGCAAAAACGATTCGATTTTTCATAGGATCATAAAAGGCATATGATCTTAAGTAGGATCTCAATCTTACCGTATGATCGTAACATCTAGACCCGATTCGATACTACTTCCCTATAAATGAATGAGTTTTGTTAAAGTAAAACAATAAAGCAAACGTTGATTATTATAAGGGTGTGTTTGGTTTGCAGAATATTTTTGAAGGAATTGTAATTTGAAGGAATTGTAATTCAAATAATTGGAATGTGTTGCAATTGTAATGTGTTGCAATTGTAATTGATAAATTTATCATTGTGTTTGGTTGACTCGCAATGTAATGTAATTCAGAAAAACATTAATAATAATAATAATAATAAAACAATAATAATAATAATATAAAATAAATAATATAATATAATAATATAATATTAATATAATAATATTAATAATAAAATAATAATATTATTAATAAAATATTAACAATAATAAAATAATAATAATAATATTGTTTATTAAATAATTAATAATATAATAATAATAAATAATAATAAATGAGTTATGAGTGATATCTCTTCATTCTTGGAGAACTTTATGTAAAATTATCATGTTTATAATAAAATTTGGTTCATAATAATAATAATAATAATAATAATAAATAATAATAATAATAATAATTTATAAATACTAGTGCTTTGAATTACTAAATACTCAATTACAACGTAATTCAAAACTTTCCATCCAACTTGCTATGTAATCTGAATCCCCTTACTTGATGTAATTGGAATGATTGAATTAGCAAACCAAACATCATACGTAATGTATTTTAATTACAATTACATTCATTATGCAAACCAAACACCCTACGTAGTGTAATCAAATTACAATTACGCCATATTACAATGAACCAAACGGGGCCTAAAAGTTTTATAAGAGTAAAATATATAGATTTTTAGATTAAAAAATCTAACGTCCTTAATCACCGATTATATATTTTAGTATTTTAAAACATTACGCATTGCATTTTTATACTATTATAACTTTTATAACTCTTATTTCTTTATAAATTTGTTATATAATCAGCTTTGAATATAAATTACTAGGCAAATAAGATTTTTAAATATTTGAGTAAGATCTTACAATCTTGATCTGAACTTATGATTCTAATCTTGCAAAGATAAAAATAATCCATAGTAAGATCTCGATCTTAACGCCTTTTGGTTTTGCTAACAAAATGTCAAAGAAGATTACAGGGATTTAAGATCTTGGCTAAAGTTAAAAGGGTCGACATCAATAACCCAATAACAAACCACCCCACATAATGATTTGTTTTCTTTATGGTCAATGGTTAACAACATAGAAGTTTCTTCCTATTTCATGGAACCTCAAAAAGACAAATCGTAATAATACAACTTAATGATTAAAGATATTAGATAATGGGATCTCAAAGCTCCCCCACGTTAGATTAAGCCTATGTTGGGCAAAATTAGCTGTGAGCAGTAGCAGTAAGCTGTGAGCAGCAGTCACTGCTCACCGCTCACCGCTAATAGCTTCTTAAAGAAACATTGAAAAAATAAGTTTTCCTAAAAAATAGCAAAGCTCACCGCTCATCGCCTCAAAAAGCTTCAAAATGCTCAACTTTGCTTTATGATGTCATTTTCTTATAATCAAAATGGAACCACATCCCCACCACAATATATATCTCAATAATGTTCATACACACACCCGATTGATAGAGTGTCAAACTAGGCTAGCACTTTGAAATTTCAATATCAAGAAGATCAAACAAGTTTTGGTACATATTTTATAACAATATTGATTTATATATGTGCTTTAAGCATAAAAAAACAATTAGCTTTAGCTTACGATTGAATATTTCAACATCAAATATATCTGAGAAGATTGTTTCCCACTTGCTTGAGACTAATGATGATTAGTCCATTTCCCAATTTTGCTTAGGTACAACTGATTCATGCACCGTGACATATTCCTACAAAATACATAAATGTCGATGTACAAGTCTATCATCAAGCTATTTCACTATCGTAATTAGTTAATAACAAATTTAGTTAATATTCAATGTTAGAGATACGATAATAACTTATATCTTACGAGTCTATCAATATGCATGTATCTTTAGAAATATCTGAGTTGCGTTTTCGGAAATGGTTTAACATCAAGAGGTTAAATCCGTTATCATTTGAATGATAGTGATCATATAATCTAGTTAAACATACAATTTGAGTTATATTTGTTACTACTTCGTATTTGTCTCAAATCGTATGTTCACTATTATTATCCTATTTATAATAAATAGTGTTAATATACGAGGACATATGGTAACCAAGCAGAGATAGTAAATTCATTATTATTTCATTAAAGAACACTACTAGAATCAAGAGAACTGCTTACGGCAAAAATCCCGACGACACTTTTTTGGTCGTCGGGAAACATCCTGAATGTACTAGTGGAAGTTTCTTCTCTTAAACATTAAGGTAATTAACAAGCGCGTCATTAGTTATAAACATAAGCTAAGAAGTAGTAAATGTTTAAAAAAAACTACCTCTATTTTAGTTAACAAGTCTTGTACAGTAACTGCTGAAACCATAATTTTTCTTTCTGAAACTTTTATGAATCCTTCATCTACCCCTTTGTCAAAGAAAGTTAGTAAGCTATTATAGAATCCATCCACATTTAACAACCCCACCTGTAGATATGTATATGATTAGCAATTCGTATCAAATAAGAGTGACATATATATTGTCATTTGGCAAAAACGAAAGTCATGTAATGCGGTTTCATTACTGAACTTATGGTCATGCAATTTAGAAACACAATGAACCGTTGTTATAAAAAGCAAAACAAGAAAGTCGATAGTATGAAAAGTTTCTTAATTTTAGGAATTGGCCGGACTTACCCACACCCCCCCAAAATCCGAAATCCACAACCCCCCCCCCCCCCCCCCCCCCCATTTTTTCATTTTTTTTAATTATTTTTTTATTTTTTATTTATTTTTATAATTTTGTTTACATCAAAACGCTATAAACCTGAAAGTGCGGAACAGAAATACGGAATAGAAACTGACAAAAACTATAAAACTGTAAGAAATACGGAACAAAAACTGGAAACAACTGTCCCAAAAAAGAATCTTTGACCAAATAGTGGCACCCCCTGATTTGACATCCTAAGGGAAGTTTCTATACAAGAGGCCTTTTAGGAATTGACATAAACTTTTATCCAAGCAGGCCTATATCCATCAGTCATATTGTCAAATGACGACATGTTAAAAAGGTGGTTGGTTTTTTGTTTACTCAGTCATCTCAACCTATGGAAAAGATACGAGTAATTGCTAAGTAGCATTACACATCAAGGATTAAAAGAAACATTGTTTTATCACATCTCTCTATTCTATTAATTTAGGGCACGTTTGGTAGAGAGAATTTCAGAAATTAAAAATGAAGTAGAGAATAGAATTCAGAGAATAGAAATAAGTAGAGAATTATGATAAATTATAGTGTTTGGTAACCACAAAGAATTGACTTGAGAATTAGCATCAAATCACTTCTTATGTTTGGTTAAAAGAAAATAAAAAAAAAAAAAAAAAATCTTTTCTTCTCCACATTCGAATAATCAACAACTCTGACTCAAATTGGGACCAACATCAAGATCTGGAATTTATTGATCGAATTAATTACCCAATCGTTGTATGCTTCATGAACCAATTAATTACCCAACATCAGATTACCCAATCGGGACCAACATCAAGATCTGGAAAAAAAATGATGATTCATGAACCAATTAATTACCCAATCGTTGTATGCTTACAAACTGGAATTTATTGATCGAATTTATTAACTGATAAAGACATTATGATTGAGTAGGTTAGCTTTTTTGAAAGAAAGATAGATGTATATGAACAAAACAAAACAACCTTTAACAAATGCAATTGACGAGTTTCTGTTATATATGAAGTGATTAGTATACCAACAAAACAAAACAGCTTTAAAAACAAATGATTTTACTTAACCTGGTTAATTGATTTCCGTAAATGGACGTTTTTTCCCCAAATCGCATGTGGCTAGGGCTTTGTTTGAAAATTAAAGAACTTTGGTGGAATGTGCTTTGCACGTGAGTAAATATTTATACCCTCCCTTTTTGAAATGGCCCACAAAAAAAAAAAAAAAAAAAAAAAAAAAAAAAAAAAAAAAAAAAAAAACACGGAGAGTTTAGAAGGCAACTCATTTCCAAAACAAAATGGATGGAAATCAAATTGTAAAGAGACCATTTCTCGAGAAATATGATATCTGACTATATCTCCGCTTTTTTAATTCTTTGACAAACCAAACATGAGAATTAAAGCCATTTCCATTTCTCTACCTTTATTTCTCTTAACCAAACACGCCCTTAGAGTAAATAGAAAAGATCATCCCTGTGATTTGAGCAAATTGCAGGTTTCGTCCCTGACTTTCTAAGGTGCAACGATTGACCTTGTGGGGAACTTTGAGTTGCGCGTTTCGTCCTACCTAAAGTGAAATGACTAAAATACCCTTCATTTCATTTCTTTTAAATTTGTGCTTTTATTTTATGAAAAATATCTCTCACCTTCATAATTTTACCCAGATTCATCAAACAACAAACATATAACAAAAACTATAAAGTAAAACAATAAAAACACATACACCATCATTCTTACAAACCTAAACAAAATCACATTACTTATTCAATAATTTCCCCGATTATCACAAATCAATATCCTATTTCCAAATCATAACAAACCAGATAAAAATTTAAATTAAAAACTATCAAGAAATCCAATCAAATCAACAATAACATCAAGGGAAAACCAACAAGGTAACAATTAACTCCACACAAACAAAGAGACAAAAACAATCATTTACACACACACTAGTGGCGGAGGGTGGCGGTGATATGCGTTTTCCAGCGGAGGGGTGTGGAAGGTAGCCGGATCTGAGAATATTCCAACGACTGGAACTAAATATGTGGATATTTTTACCGAATTTAGCAGATATTTGAACTATGGATTTATATGTTGTGATTATGTGAAGTTTCTACAATGATACAAGGAATTTGTGATCAAATTAAAAACAAGAGAAAAAAAAGAAAGAACATGTGTGGTGATTGTAGGCTTCAAATCTTAACTGTTGTTTTCAATTTTTATGTCTTTCATGTTTTTAAATATGATGAATTTGAATTTGTTTTAGCTTGTGTTTGATGTGTGTTATGTGTTTATGTTTTATTTTTATTTTCTTAAAATAAAAGCTATTATAAATTTGAGTGGAAATTCACAAGGTAGCAAGAAGAGGGATGTTAAGGTCATTTTACTTTGACATGTGATGAAAAATGCAATATAAAGTTCTTCACATGGACGGTCACTGCATTTTCGGAATGTCAGGAACGAAACCTAATAGGGATGACTTTTCAATTTACTCATTAACATACTATATAAAACTAGCAACTCATAGTAAGAACTACAAAAATCATCCATGCGGTTTGTCAATTTTGGCACTAATCATCTCTTGCCGATATTATTGACACTAATCATCCCCTAGATGGTGAAACGTTTGACACAATACATCATTCGTAAGGGTAAAATAGCCATTTCAGCAGGTAAGGGGTCTAATGTGCAAAATTATTAAAAAAGTACGTAACCTAGTAATTTTGAAAAGAGTGTTATTAACTTCACAAAAATAAACTTTCACATCTTTGAATATACGTACAATCCATACCATGTAAATCCCCCCCCCCCCCTTAAATATATACAACCCATGTAATCACGAAAGTCATCAAAAGTATCTTAGAAGCTAGTGAATCCCCAAGAATCGCCGTCGTATCTACTACACCACGACGATCCATCTCGTATCTCCAAGAACCTAAACCTTAAACCATAACCACTAACCAAAAACCTGGATATATGGTGGGGTTTGAAGTGTGTGTGATCGTTATCGGATATGTGGTGGATGGGTGGGTGTGTCGTTTAGGGAGCTTGGATATGTGGTGGTAGTTGGACGACTATAAGATTCAGGAAAGAAATGGTCGGATGTGTGATGGGGTTTGGAATCAAAGGTGAAATTTGAAGCGTGTGTGTAGATGGGCAAAAAATGGGTGTGGTGGTGATGGTGATGGCCGATTTTTACGGCGGCCGATGTTGTCGATAATGATGGACGTATATAATGGTGCAGATTTGGGTTACTCTGTGTTATTACTTTGAAAAATAAGAAGATAGGAAAAGCAAGCAGAATACGAGTATTAAAAGGGAAGAAGACAAGATATATTTATTTCACTTTGGCTAGGGATGTATTTTGTTAACCGTTTGACCTCTTATGGGTGATATTTGCTAAATTAAATAAACCACAATGGTGATTAGTACCAATAGTATTGGCGGCAAGGGGTGGCAATCGAGTCGTGTTTGTGTCGACCCACTCGGGTTGGCGGGTTGGTAAAGTCTCAACCTAAACACGACCCATTTATTAATCGTGTCAAAAACCTCAACCCTAACCCGCACACACCTAACATGTGTAACCCATTTATGACTCGTGTAACCCGTTTAAATAAACTAGTTAAAAGGTTTAATTAGTTTGAGTGTTGAAGAGTGTAAGTGTTCAAATAATAACACATAGATACTAATATATATTATAAGTAGCACTTAAGAAAACATAGATCCACATCCTAAATAAGTACATATATCATATTAGGTAGTTATATATTTTATTGATTAAAAGTTTATATATTTAAAACGGGTTCACGGGTTGACCTGTTTAAAATTACTAAACCCATACACGACCCATTTATTAAACGGGTTATACGGGTTAACCTGTTTTCGACCCAAACCCGTTTATCCTCGACCCAAACCCGTTTATCTTCGTGTCGTGTCCGTGTCGGTTAGCGTGTCGTGTCGAAAATTGCCACCCCTAGCGGCAAGGGATGATTCATGCCAAAATAACAAATCACATAGATTATATTTGGAGTTTACTCTTTGATTAAACACATAGTCAAGTGCTAATTTCTTAGATAATTACACGTATGATTACATGGCAAAAGTTCAATATAGATTTCATATTTTTCATAGATCTAATGAAGCAATCCTAACCATTCATTTTTTTGATCAAAACAAAAAGTATAAGCTTTCACAATTTTTCTAAAAATTAAATATCCCACAAAATGTTAATCGTTACGCGAAAAAAATCATACCATCTCGACGAGAATTAAATTATCTTTCTATAGATATGCATTATTATATACTTTCGACGAACTTTTTTTTTCAAAATTTAAGCCCAGAAAAATCACACGTGATTTGTAAAAATCGCATGTGATTTGTAAAAATCACATGTGATTTGATTTTTACGAATCACATGTGATTTTTACAAATCACATGTGATTTTTACAAATTATATGTGATTTTTCTGGGTGAAAATTATTTAAAAAAAAAAGTTCGTCGAAAGTATAGAGAAATGCATATCTATAGATAGATAATTTAATTCTCGTTGCGATGATGTATTTTTCGTAGCTTGAAGATTTATCGTTTGCAAGATATATTGTTTAAAAAAAATGATGAAAATGATTTTTTATTAATCTAGATGAAAAATGGATGGCTAAAATTGGTTATTTTGATATATGACAAATATGATATCTATATTGATCTCAACTCATGATTACATATTACAATTTGTTGTTCTCTATTATACCTTTTCGTATATAAAATTGCAACAATTTCTGATTTTTGAATTTATAAATGAAATTAATACAATTACATCATACTTTATGCTTATATAATTGTTTTTCTTTCTTCTACTATTGACTTTTTATTTACTATGTATATTTGATCTTTGTACGTATATGTCACATTGAAAATTGTAAACTGAATTTTTAGTATATATGTAGATACCATCATAGTAATGATTGTTGTTTAACCATCTAAAAATGGCACAATTCTGATAAAAAGAAGTGTGTGCTTTTTCCAGCTTTCGTGTGTTCATATTGTAATTTCAGTGTGTTAGTTTTCTTGTTTTTGTTATATTCATTACTCGATCTAATCTCATGGGAGACTCGACGGCTCTACACAACCGCACAAAGCAACGCCTCAATGTGGTCATTTAAACAACCTTTGGGTTTTACGGAGATATATGAATCGAGTTTGCTTTAATCTCAAACCACTTAGAAATGACACCCTCGTGGATGACATTTAGTTTTTTTTTTCTTCTTCGAGGTTTTGTCATAAAAGGAAATAAATTGTCTCCTAATTTGATCGATTGGATTGGTGATCCGATGTCATGTCGTTATGTGAACTTATTGTAATTTCCTGCTAGCATTTACCGAATTACCGTTAAAAGAACAAACGTAACTTAAAAATCTAATCTTGACAATGTGACGTATTGCTAACTTTTTCGTTAGCAGAACAAAGGTAGACCAAGCTTGATTTTCAATAGTATAGAGCTAGCAATCAAATCAAAATTTAGCAAATTTATATAGATTTTAAGGTTTTTAACTCAGTTTTATACTCTTAAATAAAAAAGATTCAATCTAAATTTTAAAAATTCGTTCGGCTTTCACTTATTTTAGTGACCGAGTGATAAAATCTCGTGCACCTCACATTGTAAGGTATTTGGTTAGGATATTGTATCATTTGCATTACTGATGTGATTTTGTTGTATGATTAACGATGTGATAAGTTGAAGGGAGCATTGTACTGATCGAATGAAATAAAACAACTTACTGGTTTGTCATGAATTCCAAGTTGCGACCAAGTGATCATCTCCGTTAACTCTTCCAAGGTTCCGTAACCTCCTAAACAAATGATTGACTTTTAATAATGGTGCATAACATGAGGACAATGAAATATATTCATAATCTAATAATTAAGAATGATATAATCATTGTATTAAAAACCATGTAATAATATTATATCATACAACTATCACATTAATTAGCTAAAAATGGAGTAGGCATGTTTAAGGGTTTTTAATGACCAAGAAGTAACTGATCGGCAATCATAATCATTAAAATATTGACAAAAAATAACGTATCAACTTAAATTAAAAGAGTTTGTCACATTTGTGTGCTTGTTACTTGTTAGAGATCATATTTTTAAGGGTTCTTAATTTATCAAGAAGTGGGTGCAAACGACAGTTATTTTAAATATTTTAGCTAATTAATAACACAAATAATCCGGATGAACTGAGGAACTTGTTGTAAAACGTACTTCACACCTTAATTGACTTTCTTGATTTGAATGAGAATCATCGATTATGATAAAGAATTTAGCCGGCGATGCCTATAATAGTGCATTCTGGTATGCACCTAAGTAAGATTCGGCATTTTTTTCTCTCCAGAGTTTAGTGCATATATGCAATATATATACTTGGTGTACAAACGTGTTCAGTGTTTTTCTTATATGTTTTGCTGTTCTATAAGCTTACCAGGAAGTGCGATAAACGCATCGGCATTTTCAAACATTATAGCCTTCCTTTGATGCATACCTGAAACTATTCTAAGCTCCCCAACACTTTCTCCAGATATCTGCATAAGACACTTTTAAATATGTTTGCAATAATGAGAAAACTAAAACCTTGCTAATTTCCATATTTTGAAACTTGAATTGAGTTCGCAACTATAATTTAAAGTGAATATACCTCATTTGTCACTAGAGCTTTAGGGATCACCCTGCACAAGGAGAGCAAGTAAAAGACATAAACCATAATATGTATTTAAGGCAAAACCCTAATGGTATATATATGTTTATGACATGCTAAATGTGATATTCATACAAAAAATATGTGGAAATAATATGTCAAATTTGTATATTTTTGTGTATATATTACCCAAGAACATGGCAACCTCCTTTGAAGACAGTTTGAGATATCAATCCCATCAAACCAACACTTCCTCCACCATACACCAAATCAATCTTTCTTTTAACCTGAACACACAATAACATGTAACGGAAATAAATCAAAAAGACAAAAACTGTTCTAGCAAGCTAGATAATAGAAAATAAGTAACGATATTACATCAAGTTCAAACAAGCTAAATTGGATCACAGATCCACTCTAACCCGATATGATCGCAAACATAATTTTTATTACAACTTAAAAGTTAATCTTTAAGACAATTATCTGGAGATCATGAGTTCAATTCATGATCTACTTTCTCGTTAAAGAAAGCGAAATTCGGGTGTTAAAGAAGTCTTTATCATTTTATCAAGATATATATAGAAAGACATATATGCATGAATATGTATTAATTACCATTTCTTGACCAAGTTCTAAGGCTGCATCAGTGAATGAAGATCTTAAACCAGTTCTACTCCCACAAAACACACATATTCTTTTCAATTTTCTTGATCTTTCTACTCCTTTTGAAGACGTTCCTTCTCCTTCCATCTTCTATGTGTGTTTGAGTGAAAGACTGCCTTTAATAAGCAACAAGACATACCCTTTTTGTCTCTTTAAAAAAAAAATGTATATATGGTGGTAAGGCTTGAATATCAAAGATTTATTTAATATATTTTTAAAAGCAAATAAGATAAGATTTTATAGAGTAAGTTAAGAGATTCTAATAATTGGATACTTGATATGGAGTATTTTTATTTGAAGACGATTCTGTATTTGTGGTTTACTCACCTTGTCCTAAAAAGGTGTCAATTATTCTATTATTTATTTTTGTAACCCGGTAAAATATATTACTTCAAAAAACAATTAACTACATAAAATGAGGGTGAATCTCACACCTCAGCTCGTTATAGGCAAACAAACACACTTATTGTGCTTCAAACAAAAACTATCATAAGAGAGACATGCCAATCTTATGAACATACCAAAATAAAACGCCAACAACAAAACTAGAACTACTTCCTAACTCTACCACGGATATAGATATTCCACGCGTCACAGAAAGCAAGTTGTTCCTCAGTTAAGTACATATGATGTCTTAAAGTAAATGATCATTTTGTTTCTTAACTAATTAAAAGAGACGTTAGTGAATGAAGATGTCCTTTTATCAGTAGATGTTGTTCCATTTAGAGTGATCACAACTTATGATAACAAAGTTAGATCACTCTCCATGGAATCTGATGAGGTGTTTAAATAGTTTATGGTAATAATACGTGAAGCAGTTTAAACAGACAATACACAACAACGTTTTTCAATGTTAAATTAAAATTCTTATTAGAATTTGAGATAATTGTTTGTGAAATAACAATCCTAGTTGAATAACAATTGAGTTGATCTCCTCTCTAACTTAAACACAAACCTAAGTTGTGGTTTAAGCAAGAACTTATACTTACTCGTTGAATTGTTCAGCAACCTAAGTTCCATTTAAAGAGTAAATGCTATTAAATATGTATCACATTAATTGCAAGAGATGCCTTTACTCCTTTACAAACATTCTCATTTATAAGAAATCATCTTGTAAGAATATAAACCATTTTTCTTCTTTCTCTCTCTACGCGATTTTGGCGAAATCGTCTTCCCTACACATCAATTTCTTCCATTTTTGGGGAAATCTCTTGTGTTTCTTCGCTGTAATTCATCTTGTATCTTCTCTTCTTAAATCCCTTTTGATATGCCAATCAAAAACAATAAACCCCTAGATCCACTTATTATGGAATTTTGTGAGCTGACTGGGATGTCAGCTGATAATCTCCGACACTCGGTGGTTGATGTTCCTGCTTCTAAGGGGAAGGAGGGGAAGACCAGAAGACACCGTCATGGAATCAAACTCAAGGTCTCTACTCCTGGATCTGCATCTGCTGGTGCTAGATCTGTTTTAAAGAATTTGCGGTCTTCCAAACACGCTAGTAAGTCTAGGAAACATGGTGATTCATCCCCTATTGATAATAGGGGAGGCAAGCATCTTATTCATAGTACTGCTGGAGATGAAATTAGTAAGGTTTTGTGCAATTTGAAGTCTGGTGCTATTGACTTTAACCTTAAATTTTCCATAGGTAGTAATAGTGTTTCTGCTACTGCCCATAAGTCTGTTGATTCTCATGTTGTGACTAATGGCAATGATGGGTCTTTTATTAAGCTTCCTTTAGATAAGAGCCCTTTAGATAACACTAAGAGGGATCCTGTGGCTAAGAGTAGTGGTCTTGAACCTGGTCCTATAAACCCTAGTATGAGTGATGTAGGTAATACTATGGGTGAGCAGACTAGTAGTAGAGATGGCATTGCTGGTGCTAAGACAGGGAATGGTATGGGTAAGGCAGGTTCAAGTAATTGGAATGAACATACTAGTATGGAAGATGTTGTTAGTACTGGTATTGATTCATCTAAGGGTTTGGATGGTATTGCCAATGGTAAGGTTGGAAATGGTTTTGAATTTGGTAGAAATGATAAGGGCAAGGGTATTCTCAAAAAACCTATTGGTCCTTTGTTCTCAGTCCAATTTGGTAAGAATGATATGAATAATCCTTTTGTTAAGAAGCCTTTGAGTCATATGGGGAGTGCTTGGGATTCTAGTGGAATTAATGGCTTTGGGAAACCTGTTCTGTCTAATCAATATACTGTTGATGTAGATAGATTTGCTGAGAAGCTGAAACAGGGTAGTGAGGAGTTGGCCTTAAAAATGGAGTACACTCCTAATACTGTTTCTAAGGGGGGTAATGGCAATAAGAGAATCCAATTTTCAGCTGAAGAAGTGTATAAGGTGGGGGCAAGCATATGCTTTGCAATTGCATGGGTATTTTGTTGGGACTTCTATGGATTATAGGGTGGTTAGAGGTAATCTTATGATAATGTGGAGAGTCCATGGAATTGAAGATATTACTAAGACTAGTTCAGGGATTTTCTATTTCAAGTTCAAAAGTGAAGAAGGCATGAAAACTATTGTAAAACCCGAAAATCTAAAACATGCAAAAATTACCAAAATGCCCCGGAAACTTTAAAATTTAATTAAAGCTTAATTAAAGTTTCGAATCGATCCCAAACTTCTGGAAACGAGCAAGATATGATACCAAATAATTTTGACAACTCCATTTAATATTTTTGCAAGCTATGAAATTACAAAAATACCCCTAGATTGCCGAATGGAATTTATATCATCATTAATATGTTTTAAGGTGATTTAAAAATACATTAAATAGAAATTTAAGCCCAATTAATTCTATAACTGAAAATTTCCGAAATATTAGTCCACCCCTCCCCCTATGATCGGCACATTCCATTTTAAATATAACAAACTCATTTTATTATCCCTAAAATACTTTTCCGATTAAAACCAAACAACCAAACAAATTCGTTTTCTTCACATCCGAATTTCTGGAAGATCAAGACCAATTTTACTGTGTTCTTTGGCATCTAAAGAAGTCTAGAAAATTAGCCATTCGAATTATAGTGACCGGATTTGATAGGTGTCGAATTTCCTTGTTCTATTCCACACGTAAGGTAATAATTCGTCCATAATTCATTCGACCATTTAAAAATTCGTTTCTTATTTTTCTGATGTTCTTCACATTGATTATGATCTGGTAAAAATAGCTACAAAGTCGTTGGATCGCTATTTTGGTCGTGGAGAAATTGTTGATGTCGAGCGAATAAAACCGAGAAACCCTAAATCACTATAAATCATTCGATCGTTCTAAATTGATTCTGGTATTTTTCTAGCTTTCTTCTCATCATATAAGTCGTGTATAAAATGTTGGAATCGAACCATGCAAGATATATGAGTAGTATTCGAATTAAAGAATTATAAACCCTAAAATCGAATTAAAATCCTAAATAATGGCATACGAATTTTCTTGGCATCAAATCTATTTTATTTAGACTCTATGTAACCCATATGAACTGAGAAAAATGATAATTCGAATTATAGAAGCTTAATATAATTATTTCGAATTTATTGGATTAATCGGGTTTTGTAATCTATAAATCGTATATATGGATTTAAAAATGGAACGAATGGTTTAAGGTTCTTGATATTATATAGATCTGGTCTAAATAATGTTCTAATAATGTTCTAATGATTGGAAAGTGTTTTGAAAAATTAGGGTTTGATTTTGGGAGAAATACATGTTTACCGATTGGATTTTAATTGTTAAAGGGTGTGTTTTGTAACTTTTAAAAGTCGTGGGCTATTTTTGTAATACTCTATAAATCAAGGACAATATAAATAAAATATAACTTGAGGGTGCTATTTGTAAAATATGGAAGATTTGGAATTATAATGTAAATTAGTGATTATATGTGTATCGAATTGGAATTAAAATGAGGGACTAAATGTGTAAATTACCAAAACTTGTGGGCTGTTTGTAGCATGGTAATATTGAAGGTTATTTTCTGTAAATTGAAGAAATAAAAGGACTTGATGTGTAATATGAATATTGTAAAGGTTAAACTGTAAAATATATAAGTATAAGATTTATTTTGTAATTAATTAATTAAAAGGGTGTAAATTGTAAATTATGAAACTTGAAGGCCATATGTGTAATTCTGGAAAGTATAAGTGTTTGAATGGTAAAACAAGTTATTAATAATAAGACGATTATGAATTCGTGTAGATTCGCTGAAGAAGGAGTTGCTTCCGATCGTTATGATTTCTGTTGTGTTTTCACTTGCGGTCTAAGGTACAGATATTCTGACCTTCTCTGTAAGGTTTCCTATGATTCTTTTCCGATCTGTTAAATCTCTGATTTGATACTCCGTTACGACCCTTTGCTATGACACCTTTGCTTCGACCCTTGATCTCTGATTTTGAACCTATGATATGAAGACCTTTTTGATATGAGATGGAAATGTTTTAAGTAAAGTATTTTGAAAGGGTTTTTCAAGCATGATATATCGACTTTAAGAAAACTATTTTGAAGTTCGTTTTATGAAAACTATTTGAAAGACCATTTATGAAAACTATTTTGAAGGATTGTTTTAAATGAACCTTAAGAGAAAACCTTTTGAAAAGTACTTTTGATATTAAACCTTTTGAAGGTTTGACCATCTGATACTTTGACCCTTTTGGATATTGACCTGGGATATTCGATCTTCTGATATGAACCTTCTGATATGACCTTTCTGATGTGACACTCTGATTATGATATGAACCTATGACCTGGACCTTTGACTCCAGTTTGATACCCGAGCCAAAATATGTTCCCTAGCCATGAAGGTAACATGGCCGTGTCATTGATGCACCAATGGCATGACTAGTGTGTAGCCCTAGTGATTTGGTTACACCGTCCCCATTATGATATGATATGCGCGCTTTATGATTTGTTATGGCCAATATGATTTGTTTGGGGGGCGAATGGATGCATCCTAGATATGATCTGATATGATATGTTTTGATATGATATGATATGGTGACTGGGGCTGGGTGCAATCCACTCCTTTCACAAAATATGGGAGCTAGCTACTCCACCTGAAGAATGAGGACACCCCTCATATTATCTGATTATCTGAGAGGTCTCCCCTCTATATGATTATGAAGATATGTTATGATATGATATGTGATATGTTATGATATGGGCTCGTGGTGGATGACTGTCCTAAACCTTACTCTTTATTTCCTTTTTCCTATTGCTCACTCATTATGATTTGCCTGTTTATTTCTATTTGCTTTTGTTCCCGTTCATTATATATCTGATCACTGGGCTTTTTAAGCTCAGCCGCACGTTTTCTTTCCGTGTGCGGCAGGTTTTAGATGGAAGCTGGGTATGAGTGAAGAGACCTTTGGACTTAGAAGACCTTGATAGTTTTCGGAAGTAGAAGAGTTTAGAAGGATTTGCATTGACAGACGTAGTATTTAGTTTTGTTTCTCATTTGTAACCTTTTAGTTTCAGTATATCATTTGTAACCTTTGAATTTCTATTGTATTATTTAAGTCGTATGTTATGCTTGCCTTTGATATGTCACCATTTGCGTGACACTTCTACCCTTGCCGGGTTGGGGTGTTACAACTATTCTAGATTGTGGATCTTGGATGGTTCAAAATGTCCCCCTTGTACTTAATATTTGGGAGCCTGGTATATGGTTGGATAAAACAAAACCCACTTCTATTCCTATTTGGGTGTATGTATACAACATCCCTATGGAATTATGTAATGGGAATGAGATTGGTAAGATTATGAGAGGAGTTGGTAAGCCCATGGTGATGGACAAGATGACTAAAGAAAGATGTCTTAAGAAGGCGGGGAAATTGGATTTTGCTAGAGTTCTTGTAGAGTTTTCTACTAATGAAGAACTACCTAGTGTATTGGAAATTGAATACCCTCCTTTGGGCAATAGGCCTGCTAAAATTGGTAAGCTGGAGGTCAAGTACCAATGGAAACCTCCTCTTTGTACTCACTGTGGTACTTTTCGGCATACTACTTTTGCTTGCAAGGTGAGACCCAGAATTGTGGAAGAAGAGACTGCCAAGAATGCCAAGATGAAAGATGTGGTCTCTGGTGATGATCAGAAGAAGGATGGTAAGGGTGGAATGGATAATGATGGGTTTGTAACCGTGGGAAAGAATAATAGGCCTGTTGGTGTTACTTCTAAGACTGATAGTGGTATGCAGAACAGAGATGGTCACAATGGTAATAGGCAAGGGTTTTTCCAAAAGAAGACTTTTAACATGCAATTTGGTGGTGCAAAAGGGAATGGGAAGAGTACTTCTGCTGGCCAAGGTAACAATGTGAATCAGAGCAAGGACCAGTCTAAAACCAAGAATAGTTCTGTGATGAACAAAAGATCTTATCAGGGTGGGGTGCCTTCTAATCCTAACACTGCTTCTAAATGCAAAGCTGCTTCTAAGAAGAATGTCAAGTCTGCTAATGAGCCTAAAACTCTGCAACAGCTTAGCAGAGATCCTAATTTTAAGCCCAAAATTCTTGTAAGGGGTTTTGGTTCTAAAGGTTCTTATGAAGCTGTGACCAATGAAACCATCCCTGTTAGTAATACCATTCAAGCTCTTGAAGATCAGGATATGAAACAGTGTAATGTGGAGAAAGATGTTAATGATCAAGAGGAATTCTTTTCTAAGGTATGGCTTGCTCTCAAAGAAGAAGTGGATATTTTAATGGAGGCTGGAATATATCCATCTAAAGCTATTAGGCTTGACCGGAACATACACTAAATGGATTATTTCTATAAAAATTGTCATAAATTTTAGTTGGACCCTTCTTATGAAGATGATGATATGGAGTCTGATGTTGAGGGAATTGCAAATGGTATGAAATCTGAGTATGATGTTGATGTTGTTGGTAATAATGGTGATGTTGCAGCTCCTCTTTCTAATGTTTCTGATGGGGTTTAAAGCTTTTTCTTGGAATGTAAGGGGTCTGTGCAACACCACTAATCAAGATCAGGTAATTGAATTGCTTAGGGAGGATAATTACAGTCTTTGTGGGCTCTTGGAAACTCATGTTAAGAAGAATAAGCTGGCTAAAATTTGTAGGAAGGTCTTGGGCAACTGGGATTGGGCTTCTAATAATGCTAGTTGTTCAGGAGGTACTAGAATAGTTGTTAGATGGAATCCTAATTCTATTAACCTGATGGTTTTGGAACAAACTCCTCAGGTTATGCATTGTTTTGTTGAGTCATTGAATGGTGTTTTAAGATTTCATTGTTCTTTTATCTATGCTCATAATCATACTACTGGGAGAAGAAGTCTTTGGAAGTCCCTTCAGAAATTTAGTAAGGTTGTTAAAGATTCTCCATGGATCATTCTTGGGGATTTTAATGCTACTCTAGATCAATCTGAGAAGTCTTCTGGTGGATCCAAGATTACCATAGCTATGAGTGATTTTAGAGATTGCATGGCTAGCATTGATATAGAGGACCTTGCTATGAGTGGGCTAAGCTACACTTGGAATAAGGGGCCTGGTGTGTCTGGTGGTCACCTCAAGAAGTTAGATAGGGTGATGGGTAATTTGGCTTTTGTATCTGCTTTTCCTACTTCTCATGCCCAATTTCTTCCTGTTATGACTTCTGATCATAGCCCTGCTTCTTTTACTATCCCTGAGGTTTTGAAATCTAATCCTAAGCCATTTAAATTCCACAATTACCTTTCTAGCAAGGAGGGTTTTCTTGATACTATCAAGGGAGTTTGGGACCAAGAGGTTTAGGGATTTTCTATGTTCTCTATGGTGTCTAAGCTCAAAAGGCTGAAGCATCCTCTGAGGAATTTGAACTTTAACTAGGGGAACCTTTTTGATAATGTGGTGAATCTCAAAAAAAAGCTAGCACACATCCAAGCTTCCATGGTGGCTAATCCTCATTCCATGGAGCTTAGAGAGGCTGAAATCTCATGTTTGAAGGCTTATAAATCTGCTCTCAAGGACGAAGACTCTTTCCTTAAACAGAAGTCTAAAACTACTTGGCTTAATGAGGGTGATAAGTGTTGATCCCAGTTGAGCACTTGATTGAATCCCTTAGCTTGTAAAGGTTTAGCTATACTAGATAAATCTAACACAACTAGGTATAGAAACTATCTTGTGGTTTATCAAACACAATGCGGAATCTTGTATTTGATTTTAAGAAGAACTTTATAATGAATGAAACAATTAACAATGAATGTCAAACTAAACACTTCAATATTATTAATAATACGAATACTCTCTGAGTATTAGGGTTTACAACCTTGAAGTTTTCTATCTTAAAGTCATAAAGTCGTATGTTCATCTATGCCCTAGGTCCTCCTTTTATAGACTAAGGAGTCCTAGTCGGCTTACAATAACTTTCTTTACAAGATAAATCTTTATAGAATCTTTTCTATATTTATCTAAACATACTATACATAATAACCGACTCTAATACTCTAGCAACACTAATAACGTATTAGCAGTACTAACTAAATATTCTAGCAGTATTAATCTTGTAGCAACATTAATCTTCCATAAGCAGCATTAACTTCATAACCAGCAGCAGTAATGACTTGTTGTATATCCTTTGTAGTTCCTGAGCAGTCTTAATAATACAAGCAGTAGTAACTTCAAGAAACCTTTAAAACCCAACAATCCTCCCCTAAACTTGATATTTTCTTCCAAAATCATCAAGTATCAATCTAAGCTTGAACCTTCACCAGGAGGATGTTTCCAAACACTTACTTTCTCATTTTCTTGTAATCAGCCCCATAAAGTTGTTTCTCCATTTTCTTGAGAAGCTGATATACCATTTCACTTCAATGATCAGTTTGAAGTTTAACAGACCCATTAAGCATCATATCAAGTGTAGTCTGTGCCAAAGGATAGTCTTTTTCTACTAGCATGTAGATTTGAAGTTCTTTCATCATTACAGTGTGAACTCCACATGATTGAAAAAGTCTCCAGAGGATAACTTTACTTTTGTATTGCTCATGCCAAACTCTATCTTCATGATAGACTTCAAACATAATCTTCAAGTCTCCCCAAAGAACTGTATCCAAAATATTTTCTGGCCTTGTATCTCCATATTTTTTCTTGATTAATGCCCATAAGGTCTCCAAATCTTCTCTATCAAAATTTCTGAGCATCTGAGGAAATGTTACAAACCTTTGAGACTTTCCATCAGCTCTGATTATCTTCCACCAAGGAGTTTGACCATTATAACCAGTCTTCCAATCAATGATAGGAACTTTAGTCTGCAAAGGAACAACATCGACAAATGTATCATCACTGTCTACAATTCTAACCATTTGTTGTAGATTAGCACTCTCTTGAAACTGCTCTGTCTGCTCTTCTGTTTGCTCTGTTTGCTCATCTAGTTTCTGCTTCTTGCTGCTTTTAGATTCTAATTTTTCTCCAGACCTCTTAGAAAACGTCACAAATTCTTCTTCATTCATAGCAATGAAAGTGTTAACCCTTCTGAAAACTATGTCAAACTCTTCTTTGATTCTGTTATAGCTCATCCCCTTGAACTGAGCTTGTTTCCATCCACCCATATTTTTCAGATAGGTTTGCATAATTTGCCTTTGCTGTGCCATGGTAGGTGGTCTGTTCCTCTTTTCTTCAGTTCTTTTCTGTGCAAAGAACTTCTTCTTTTGAGCCAAGAATTCCATAAAGAGCTTTGACTTTTCTTCCATAAAGAGCTCTTCCTGTTCATCATCCCACATCTTCTGAGTTACCATGTGATCTGCTTCACATTTAGCTTGAATGTCATCCCAGGAATTAATAAGTTCAAGACTTGCTTGTTCTTTTTCATGAGCTTGCTTTCTTCTTGCCTCTTCTTCTTCAGCATCAAGATCAACTTGCACTAGTGTTGGGTCCGTTAGTACCTAAGCGTCCTGAAAACAGGATTTGGACACAAATTAGCCAAGTGTTAATCAACCTTAAACACTCTCAAGTCACTGAGTGAATAGTCACTCAGTGAGTTACCTTCAGGATGCTTAAGACGAGTCTAAGAAGAAAGATTCACCACTCAGTGAGGCGGAACTCCCTGAGTGTCACTTAAGCCAAAGAAGAAGGTAATGGGTTCAGTGAGTAATGACAAGAACTCACTGAACCCCAGTCTCCTCAACAACTATGATGATTGAAGACTGAAGACTGAAGACCTAGACTGAAGACCTAGACTGAAGAATCTGAAGTCTGAAAGAAAGGCGGGATTAGGCGGGAAGAGTTTGAAAAGATAAGGAGAAGTCTTATCGGGCCGAAAGCAAACTTTCCCTAAAACGGCTTAAAGTCAAGATGTGTCATAGCTGGCACTCGGAAAGCACTTTTAGCTTATTCCCAATGCAGATTCTTGGAAATGACAAATACTGTTGTATTTGTCAAACTAGCTAGGTTATTCCTTTTGTACTTCTAGAAGGTGCTCTTTTATACTTGTGTATAAATAGGAACAGATGGGAGAAAAATGAAAAGAGTTTTGTGCATTAAAAGTTTAGACTTTCACAAAACCAGTTTTCTCCTCCAAAGAGCAACTAAGTCCCTGAGATAGCTCAGTGGTTCATTATTGTTGTCACTCAAGAATAACTTGAGTTTAGAGAGGAGAACACACCATACCTTGTCTATTCGATCCCAAGTGTTTATTCCACAAACACTTGGGTAATAGATTCTTTTGATTAATTTCTAATAAGAATTTAAACGTTGAAAAACTTGTGTTTTTATCTTTATGTTTTACTTATCTGTTATAATTAATCAATACATAATCTCAGTCAAGGAACACAATTAGATTAACTTTGTAGTTACTTCTACTTGTGTAACGGGAACAACAAGTGGTATCAGAGCCTCTAGTTTATAAAATCTTTTCAAAAACTAAGAGTGCTCAAGGTTTTTAAAACCAAGATCCTACTATGGCTGATATTAATGTGCCCAGCTCGTCGATAAAAAGGGAGGAAGCTATTCAGCTGTTGCTCCCCGACTCGAAGCTGGAAAATTTAGCAAGTGGAAAAAGCGCATGCTTTGCTACTTGACTGGTATGGAACCATACTACATCACTTGTATCAATGAAGGTCCTTATGTCTCTAAGACTGCTGAATGGTTACCTAAACCTAAAGCTCAGTGGACCATTGATGAGAGAAAGGTGGTCAATCAAGACCAGTGCCTGAGAAGCATAATTATATCTTGTCTTCCTGACGATATAATAGAATCCGTCATTAACTGTACATCAGCCAAACAAACTTGGCTTGACTTGGTCAATAGCTTCGAAGGTCCCTCAGATACCAAGGAAAACAGGATCATGGACCTAAAACTTGAGTATAACATTTTCAGGGCAAAAGACTCTGAAAGTCTCTCTCAGACCTATACCAGATACAAGACACTAATAAATGAATTATCAAATGATGGTGTAGTTTTGTCTAAGCATGAGATAAATGTTGGCTTTGTCAACAGTCTCCCTGAGAAGTGGTTAAACTTCTCTCAGGGCCTCAGGAATGCTAACCACATTCAGACCCTTGAGCTCCCTGAGATATATGGGAAGTTTGTATATGAAGACAACTTAATCTCTAGGAGATACCCAGAATCAAAGAAAGCTCTTGAGACCAAAAAGGCCCTGACTTCCTCACCCATATCAACTGCCTTTTACTCTAATGGTGTTGTGCAGGATTTTCAAGAGGATTCTGATGATGAGGTCGATGAAAGAACTAGTAATGAGTACCTAAATGATTTAAACTTGGAATTCCAAGAAAGGGCACTCCTTGCTAATTCAAAATGTTTTATCAAAAGAAATCAGTCAAACTTTTCAAAAGCTAAAGCAAATGAAACCACTGAATATTTCAAATGTGGTAAAAAGGGTCATTTTGCTAAAGACTGTTATTCAAAAACCATCTCAGAACCCTCTTATAAATTTTCTAGAAACAGTTCTTCAGGAACTAACAAGTTTCAACTTAAAATGCTTCAGTCGACCCAACATTTTCAAAACAATAATGTTCAAAAGGGTCAAAAAGATTTTGAGGCTAAATATAGGAAAGCTAAGGCTAAACTTGCCCTCCTTGAAGCTAATCCCTCAATGTCTCAGGCTGCTCAAACTTCCAAACCTGTTCAGACAAAGAACAAGGTTCTTGTAGCCGAAGCCTATGACTGGGATGAAGAAGAGGTCTCCTCAGAAGATGAGGAAATTAGAGTGAGTGCACTGATGGCATTTTCAGAAGGTGATCAGCTGGCTGTTGGATAAAGCCATGCAAGGAATGAAGAATGGGTCAACATAACCATGAAAAAGGTAAATATTTTACTTTCAATGGATGATGATTCTGATTGGCAGTCTTATATGAATTACATTTGTGTAGATCTTAAGTTTGTAGAAGAACAAAGGCTTAATTTGCTTTCAAAATATAACAATCTTGTGTTAGAATTAAATAAGTGTAGAGATGAATTGCTTGTATTAAAACAGGCCAAGTTAGAAACTGTTACACTACAAATTCAAAACACTGAGATTTTGAAACAAAATCAAGCTCTTCAAAATGAACTTAACAAAGAAAAGGCTGTCATTGAAGGCTGGACTAAAAAGAACCCCAAAGTCTATGAAACTTTGAGCCTATTCCTAGTGAAAACAAGAAAGTTATAGGAATAGACCAACTCACTGAAACCTCCAGTGAAAGTCACAGAGAAAAGGCTTTTATTCCAGCTGGCATATCTTTTGAGCAGGAAATGCAACCCAAGTTAAATGACTGGATTGTCAGGGACAACCCAGTCAGTAAGTTACCAAACTTTGAGACTGGGAAAATCTTGCTTCCTGAAAGTCAGGCTCTGAAAAATATGCTTGGACTCACTGACCAAACCAGTAGTACTACAAAGGGACGGCGTCAGACAACACATGAAGGCGTCAGAGTTCTTAAGCGACGCCGTCATAACGGCGACTTGGAGAAGACGAAACCCTAATTGGAGGCGAGCTGACGGCGTCACACTTTGCAAGTGACGCCGTCACAATTGTAAATCTATATGTACTTTCGCATGTTTTCATTAATTCGTGTAACACTTTGGAGAGGCAAACCTAGACGAATTTTACAGCTTTTGTAAGGCTTTTACAGCCTTGGAACTTCATGTTTCAATAGAGATAAGTTATTCCTTTGATCATTTGATATGTCTATGTATTGTTTGATTAAGTGTTTATCTTCTTTTTACTTTAACATGCTAGCTTAAGTTATTAAGTGTTTGCTTAAATCTATTGAAACCAAGTTATTGATCATTGATTTGTCGTCTCTTGTTTAATTGATTGCCTTGCGTTAGTGTGGAAAACTAGAGGGGGGGGGTTGAATAGTTTTACCGGTTTTTAATTAGTTATAAAACTTTACTTGTGAAAAACTTAGATTCGATTCTTTTGTGAAATCAATCAACACCAATATGAACACTAAGCTATACTATCTAATATAAACAATAAGTATAAAGAAATAAGATGGAAAGATCAAACCGAGACAGCGAGATTTATAGTGGTTCGGTCACGAAGCTCTTCTTTGCCCTACTCCACTCCCCAAGTACCAAACTCGAGAGTTCTAAGCACTATGTCAACAAAGCTCCCTTCAGGCGGAGAAAACCGTACAACGTCGCTTATCCTTATTTCTGACAATAAGCTAAATGTCGAGTACTAATCTTAGCTAGCACCAATCTACCATGATCCTTACTAAATCACACAATCAACTCACTTGACACGATCTACCCGATCTACCCTTAATCCACTTGATCAACACTCAAGCACACAAGCTACAAGAGATCTCAAAGATCTCAACAAGATCACAATGATCTACTCTCACAAACTACACAAAAGAAAATTCAACTTGGTGTATGCTAGGATACAACAAGTGTGTAACAAGTGTTACAAGTGCACTAAACTATGACGACAACACTTTGTGTCTTCTTGATACTTTGTGTTCTTCTCTTGCACTAGTAGAGGAATGAAGGTGATCACTTGGTTAGATAATAGGATCACTCTTTAAACAAAAGAAAACTAAACTAAATGATCAAAGGAGAGAAGATGAGATAAGAGTTTTAAACTCAGAAAGTTGTGTGTGAAAAAGTATGCCCAAAAACTGTGAAGAGGGCTGGTATTTATAAGCAGAAGAAATTTGCCCATTATAGGGTCACAGTACCACTAAATACCACACGGTACCACTAAATTTAGTGGTACCGTGCCAGACAAGGACGCTCCAATTTTTGTTTTTAGTGGTGAAAGTTTATTTGGGGAAGTTTGGAGCTAATTTTGGGGGGAAAAATAGCTGTTATAATTTTTAAACTTATTTTTCCAAAAAAACATTTCTTTATAATTCAAAAATAACTTGTAAGGTATATTTTTGAAAAAATGTTTTGTCACATTAAAAATGTGAAGTTTGAAACACAAATTCACTTATTTGATCATATGTCAAGTTGTAAATTTGTTTGTTTATACCTAGAGTAATTTACCTAGACACGGGATATTTCGACTAAAAACATGTTTACGTTAATTTTGACGTAAAGTGTTTTCACATTTTGTTATCATCAAAACGTGGAGTTATCGAAAGATATAAGTAATGTTTTTAGAACATTATTTGCATCAACAATCTTCCCTTTTTTGATGATGACAAAACATAAACTCATTTTAAGTTAAAGATTAATTTTAACAAGTTTTTAGCATGAGTTTATATCCCATTTCTCCCCCTTTTTGTCGAAGCAAAAAGGTAGCAAAGGCTACCCCTTGATGTATACTCCCCCTCATTTGGAGGACACCAAGGAATCGAGCAATGGTTCTTGCTATAAAACAAAGTTAGATGACACACATACAATATCTTACATGTAGCAACCAAGACAAATATCCAACCATAAACCTAAAAAAGGGCTAGGAAGCCAAAAACCATAAAAGATAAAACAACCACACAAGAAGCCCATCTATTCATAGAGAGAAATGTCATACATAAACTATGACTACAACATAAAAATAAACTACAAGAAGCACATATAAAGCTTTAGTGACAAGAGGACCTAAGATTTGATTCAAAAAAGGGATCATAAATGTTTATTTTTGGAAACTAAACATCAATATGTTTAGTTAAATACGCTAGTGGGAGGTGGAGAGGGTGACATGATTGGAGGTGGTGGGGGTGTCAAGAGATGTTCAACATAGGAGAACATGAAGTGTAGCTCATCTCTCAAGGAGAAGATGAGGTTGCGGTTGTGATGGCAACATAGGCAATTTGCACTATGTATATCAACCGGATGAGGTTGGATAGGTTGGCCCATGATTGGAGATGGAGGTGGTGGTGAGTATGTTGGTGATGGGGTTGGCATGGCATAATCCAATGGGGTAATAGGTGAGAGTGTGTAATCCATGGAGGATGGCATGGTGTTCGAAGAGGGAGATGATGAAGATGTTGTTCTAGTAGATGATGTTTTGGAAGGAGCATTTGGCGGAGATGGCGAGTTAGGAATGCTTTGGGAAGGCGGTGTTGTGACTTCATCATCTTTGGTGAGATCAACAAAGAGAGATTTGGATGGTGGTCTCACGATGATCCTAGGTTTCTTGGAGATATGGGTTGTTGATCCTTAAGTGAAAGACATGGTGAGTGAGTAATGGGAGGTTGAAGATAAGATGCAAGAGATGCTTGCAATGGTGAGGCTTTAAATAGGCAAGAGTGGTGGGATTTGAATTAAAGTTGGTGGAAGTGTCCTATGGTGTAGTGAGGGAATCTTAAGGTGTATGAGAGTTTGCAAAATATTGCAGGTTTGAGGTTAGGGATGCAGAAATCTAGAGGAAACAGTGAAAATTCGTCAAACAAGGGCACGGTACCATTAAATACCACACGGTACCGTTAAATTTAACGGTACCGTGGCCTATTTAACGGTACTGTGACCTGGGAGTCACGAATTTTCCTGTGCTGCCTAGTTCTGGGCAGCTAAAAGGAGTTTTCTTGGTGGACTATTTGTAGGAAATTTTAGTGCCTCAACCCACTAAAGATTAAATTACCAAATATATCTCATATTTAGCTACTCCTAGCAATTAAAGATTATCATGCAACTATCTAAGATAAGCTATAACCATGCAATCAAAAAGGACAAAATAAGCTATCATCCAAAAATCACATAATTTAAAATCATGCAAGGTGATAGAATAAAGGTCAAGCATGCAAGATAGTTAGGAGTATTAAGCCCTAATATAATTTATCATAGATAAATCCTAATATAAGATGAAAAATCCTATTCTAATAAGATGAGAATAGTTCTATTGGCTTGAGTGCACCCTCATTCATCATCACTAGACGAGACATCATAGTAAGATACCGAGCTATCATCATGGTTCCCTTGAGATGATTTACATTCCCAATAGAGAGAGGTGTAGGTGTTTTGAGTTAGAGGAGCCATGGTGGGATTGACAAGAAGATATTGATTGTTTTGGAGGTGAGGAAACGAGTTCATGACAAAACGGTGTAAACGAGTTAATAACATGCCATAAGGTATCACCTTATTTAGTCGGCCCTTGACATTGACAATCCTCTTTGCCACAAAGTAGGCAAGATTGTAGGGTTGTTCGGTGACAAGACAATACAACATATGAGCACAACATCCGGGAGGTACACACGGTTGTGAGGAAGACAAAAGACATTTTCACGAATGACTTCTATCCATCTACGTAGATTTGGATGAACTTCATCAACATAGATTTTTAGTGGATCTAAGTCATAAACGGAACTCAACTTGACCGTTTTCTTTACGAAGACCATGAATTTTTTGAGGAAGGCGAATGTGTTCTTTAATCTCACATGGAGTGGGAATGAGGGTATTGTATAGACCATACTCATATCAGTGACTAGTGAGGGTTTTGAGAGACCATCCTTCCGTGTAGGCACATTGTCCATGGTTCGGAAGTTCAAGAATATGAGCAAATTGGTCAAGGGTAACAGAGATTTCTTGGTTTTGTATCGAGAATTGAAGAGACAAAGTTTGATCCTCGTTATGTACGAGCTTAACTTGTCTATAGAACTCAAGGACAAATCGAGGACAAATTATGTCATTAATACGAAACAAGCAATCGAATCCGATTTCTTGAAACATGGTTTTGATGTGATCATGGTTGAGAAAAGAAGACTCGACAATCCGTCCTTCATGAAAGAGACGAGACTCAAGATTACGAAAACTTTGTGTGTGAAAAGATGGAGTGTTTGGTTCAAGTAATGGTTTGGGAATGTACTCGGCTGTCAATTCATGATCATAATCAAACATATGATACATCTTGTTACCTATGAAAAATTTAAAAAAAATAAAATAAAATTGAGAATAGTTGTTTTGAAGACACGTGCCTAGTGTGTGCCTATATGCAAACCATGTGGAGGTGCGATAATCTCGACTCTAGAACTAAAAATAATGAGATTACCCAAACACTCCTAACTTCACTTTTGTTCAAACGGATATGTCAAAAAATACATATTAGTTATGTAATTCGATCAATATTCATGAGATTATGTATGCATGAGAAAACGTTTTTAGTTTGTATCAACAATGCACGAAAAGTGTTTCATGATCCTAGTTTCATGAAATTTTTCGAAAAACAATGGAATTAGGGTGTTTGGCGACTTCAAGGTTTTGGCGCCAAGAGTTTAAGTTTGAAGAATTTGAGTATTAATGACTTCTAATCCTAGTTTCAAGTACCCTAGACATGATTCCTCTTAACCATGCTTAATCTAGCTATAAAAACAAAGTTTGGACCAAAATATATGATTTAAGTGGGTTTATGCAAATCCTATGTTAAGGGAATCATGATTGTTATACATCATCTAACCCTAGTCCTAATTTCCTAAAGACTCAATCAAAATTGAAAACCCCCAATTCAATTTTCATGTATGAACAAACCCTAGACTCAAGATTAAAGAAAATTATAGTCAAATTTACAATTTATGTTGAAAAAGTGCTAGTAGTTGATGAACTTGAAAATTAAAGCCTCGAATTTGATTTTGAAAGGGTGTAATTGAATTTTGGGTTGTGAAGTTCGATTTTGAAAGCAATGGCAGAAGTTGGGAAAGTTTAAAAGTGAATAATGTGGGAAAAGAGGACTGAAATACGAGTTGTGTCAGATATACAGTACCATTAAAACTAATGGTGCCGTGCCACTTTAGAGGTGCCGTGATCTGCTGGGATGGATTTTTGTCCCATTTTGATTTTTGATGAATAAGTCTCGCTGTTTAAGTGAGACTTTTTGACATGAGGAGAGAATTTATACCTAATAAATTCTTTTAACGAGAGGAACTAGACTAGACGATAAGTGATGACTTTAATATTTCCGAGGAAATACGTTTGTAGTCATTAGGGGGATACGAGGGATGACTTTAATATTTCCAGTGAAATATTTAGATAGTCATAAGATTTATGGAATATGTTCCATCATTCCTAGACTAGACGAAGATAGTTGAAGGATTCTCTTTTGAGAGGTTTGGACAAGATGTCGGCGATATTGTCTTGAGAGGGAACTATCTCAATAGAAATGTTTCCTTTTTGGACGTTATCACGAAGGAAGTGGTGACAAATTTTGATATGTTTAGTACGAGAGTGTTGAACGGGGTTTTTGCTCAAGTCAATAGCAACTTTGTTATCACACATAATAGGGATGTCTTCGAGATGGATTTCGTAGTCAATAAGAGCTTGTTTCATCCATAGTGCTTGTTGACATGCCTTTTCGGCGCTTACGTATTCGGCTTCAGTCGTGGAGATCGCAAGAGCCGTTTGTTTCTTGGAGAACCAAGAAGTTAGACAACAACCCATGAAGGTACAAACGCCACTCGTACTTTTTCGATCCACATAATCTCCCGCATGGTCAGAGTCGGCATAGACAATAGTTTCTACACCGGTCCCCTTGGGATAGAATAATCCGAAATGTATAGTGCCTTTAATGTATCGAAAGATATTCTTAAACGCTTCAATGTGAGAGGTTTTGGGATCCTCTTGAAAGCGAGCACAAAGGCAGACACTAAACATGATATCGGGCCTACTTGCCGTTAGGTATAACAAACTTCCTATCATACCTCTATACTTAGTGCTATCCACAGACTCACCTTCTTCATCTTTCGTGAGTTTCGTTTCCGTGGACATGGGAGTTTTCATGGGCTTAGACTCTTCTAAACTAAATCTCTTAAGCATCTCCTTAATATACTTAGATTGATTAAAGAAGATACCATCTTCCATTTGTTTTATTTGTAGACCAAGGAAGAAATTTAATTCGCCCATCATGCTCATCTCAAACTCGTCACGCATGATCTTTGAAAAATCATCGCACAGAGTGCTTTCTTGAGTTTATAAACATGATTCGGTTTTTCAAAATCAACGAATCCCGGAGGTTGTGCAACGTATACCTCCTCGTTGATATAACCATTTAGGAATGCACTTTTCACGTCCATTTGGTATAATTTAAAGTCTAAGGCGCAAGCATAGGCAAGGAGTATCCTAATAGACTCTAATCTAGCTACGGGTGCATAAGTTTCATCGTAATCTATTCCTTCTTGTTGGTTATAGCCTTGTGCTACCAACCTTGCCTTGTTCCTAGTTACGACGCCATTTTCATCGAGTTTATTTCTAAACACCCACTTAGTTCCTATGATGGTTTGATTCTTAGGTGGAGGTACTAGATCCTAAACTTGGTTTGCAGTGAATTGATTTAACCCTTCCTGCATGGAAACTAACCAGCTTTCATCTTTAATTGCTTCGTCGACATTCTTAGGTTCTACGGTAGATATAAAACAAAAGAAATTACTTTTGTTTTGTGCTTGTGACCTAAGGGTTCTTTGGTTTAGGTTTCCTATGAAATTTTCAATTGGATGGTTCTTGGATTCCTTAATGTTGACAACTTCGTCAACCTCAACTATTTCATCCTCAATGTCATTTTCTAAGGTTTTCTTGCCATTAACCTTAATGGATTCTTCCTTATCTAAGTCATCATCCACCAAGGGTGATGTCTTAGTTGGTGGAGGACTTTCATCGAATGTCACGTTGAGTGATTCTTCGACTTTCATTGTTTCTTTGTTTAGGACAACATAGGCTTTGCTATTCTGGGAGTAACCTAGGAAAACACCTTAGTAAGATATTGGGTCAAACTTGGTGAGGTAGTCTTTTGTGTTTAGTATGAAGCACTTGCTTCCAAACACTCTAAAGTAATCCAGAGTAGGTTTTCTACCTTTCAAGATTTCGTATGGTGTTTTTCCTAAGATTGGTCTAATCAAGATCCTATTAAGTATGTAAGTTGAGGTGTCTACTGCGTTACACCAAAACTTTTGTGGAATGGATTGTTCATTCAACATCATTCTACTCATTTCTTGTAGAGTACGATTTTTTCGCTCAACTACCCCATTTGATTGTGGAGTGTGTGGAGCTGAGAAATTGTGTGTAATACCATTAGCATCACAATATACTCCAAATTGCACTTCATTATCAAATTCCCGACCATGATTCGTCCTAATTGAGACTATTGTACACCCTAGTTGATTTTGGACTTTCTTACCAAAGATTTTGAATTCCTCAAAAGCTTGTGTCTTATCCTTAAGAAATCTAGTCCAAGTATACCTAGAGTAGTCATCAACTATTACTAAGGTGTAGTAATTTCCTCCGTAGCTCCGTACGGCGGATGGACCGAATAAGTCCATGTGAAGGAGTTCTAGGCATCTAAAGGTCGAGACCATATTCTTGGCTTTGTGACTAGAATGAGCTTGTTTTCCAACTTTACAAGCGTCACAAAAGTGTTTATCAAACTTAATCTTAGGTAGGTTTCTAACTAGTTCCTTGGACGCCAATGATTGTATTAAACGCATATTGGCGTGACCTAGTCTCCTATGCCATAGAGTGGAATTATCATCTATGGTTACTAAGTAAATCTTATCCTGAGGCTTATTTCATATTTTCATAATAAATAAGCCATTTTTCCTAACTCCTTTGCCTATGGTCTTACCATTCTTAGTGATCTCACTACCCTCTTCGGAAAATATAACTCTACATTTATTGTCAACCATTTGACTAATACTAAGCAAGTTAAATCCTAAGTTATCTACATGCTCAACATTTCTAATTGTGAGGGGGTCTTGAGTAATCGTACCTTTACCTATGATGTTGCCCTTAAGTTTGCTACCGAAAGTGACGTTACCTCCGTTGTAAGCCTTGTATGATGAGAATAGACTTCGGTTACCCGTCATATGATTAGTGCATCCACTATCCTTGACCCATTCATCGGGCTCCAAGTCGATTCCCAAGCATATCTATTGAATAAGACAAAGATTCAAACATTTAGTCCCTAATATCTCATGGGTCCAAATTTGTTAGTGTTAAACATCCCATGCATTAGTTGCATTTGGTTAGGATGTTGGAACGGAGGACAAATTTCCCATAGCAAGTAACTTCGTGGTTGAAGGTTATTCCAAGTTACGGGATAGTTACTTGGATAACTTGGTCTTCTAAAGTTACTTCTCGGTTGAGGAGTTCTTGACCGAGGTTTAGGAACATTTGTTTTTCTAGGTGGAGGAGTCTTTGATCTAGTATCGGGTTTTACAAAGCCAAGCCCGGGGGTTGACAAGGGTTTGTAAAAACTTTTGACCTCCTTTTTACTAGCAATAGGTATTTTAACATTGTTAACTACTATGTGACTTGGTTTAGGACTTAGGTTATTTTTCATACTTGACTCAGTTCGATCTTCAGCAACCCACGGTACAAGGTTGTACTTGACCACACAAATTTTTAAAATGTGGGTTTGCATTTTTGTTTTAATGGTACCGTCAATTCTTTCGACAGAACTTGTGGGTTTGACAAATTTTACTTGTTTCGTTTTACTTGTCGAAGCTTCATTCTGATTATAACCTAGACCCGCACCGACATGTTCACTATATCTAATATTATCTAACATGTCATTTAGTGTTTTTGTTCCTTTTTCAAACTTAATGATCCTTAACGCATTTTCTTTGAGTTTTTCATTCTCTACTCGAAGACACATGCATGACCTACATCCAATATCTATTTCTTTATTTTTCTCAAGTATTTTTACTTGGTCTTTTAGTTCTAAAATTTGCACTTCGAGTTCATGCAATGTTGCTTTTAGTGTTTTGTTTCTAGTTATGATTTTAGAACTTACTTCACATAGTTTATTATATTCATCATATAGTCTATTATCATCTATTGACGAATTATCATCACTATAGTAAGAAGAGTCGGAATGTACCTCATTTGACGCTTGAGCCATATGACATGTTTCGTCGTTGGCCTTCTTCTCTTCTTCTTCACCGCTATCACTCCAAGAGCCTCCTATGAAAGCTCTTTGGTTGTTTGTTCTCGGTGGTTTAGGACATTCTCCGATGAGATGATTAGGATCTCCGCATCTAAAGCATTTCCTATCACTCTTTCCTTTCTTCTCATCTCGGTTCTTTTGGAGCGACTTCTTTTCATCGCGAGGTTGTCTAACGAATCTATCTCATCTCCTAAAGAACTTCTTAAAATCTCTAATGGCTAATGCATATTCTTCGTCTTCACTATCGGAATCCGAACTTTCCTCATCACTAGACTCCTTTTTGGCTTTCAACGCTAGAGATCTAACTTTCTCACTTTTGCCTTTGACTATGTCGGAGTCTTTCTTGATTATCGTTTCATGAACCTTCAAGTTTCCTATAAGTTCATCAAGTGATAATGTCGCCAAGTTCTTTTACTCTTCAATGGCGGTGACCTTTGCTCTGCATTTGGGATGTAGAGCCCTAAGAAACTTCCTAACATAGTTCTTGCTAGAGTAACCTTCATCAAGAGCTTTAAGACTAGTAATAATAGTATTAAATCTAGCAAAGGCATTATCAATAGATTCATCTTTCGGAATGGAAAATTGTTCATATTGTTGCACAAGAAGATCTATCTTGTTCTCTTTGACTTGATTATTACCTTGATGAGTGACTAACAAAGTTTTCCAAATTTCTTTTGCCGTGTTACACATAAACATTGTTTCAAATTCCTTTTTTCGGCAAAGCATTATAAATCATCATTTTTGGCTAGTTTTCTTTTAAGGTTATCACTTTGTTTATTATATGGAACTATTTCATCCCTTTTAGTTTCCGGATTCTTTTCAATCGGTTGAAAGTCACCCTCGGTAATAATATGCCAAAGATCAATGTCTTTTAATTTCACATACGTTTCGAATCTTGTTTTCCAATATATAAAACAATCGGTTTCAAAAAGTGGTGGTCTATGCATAGATTGCCCTTCTTGATATTTGTCGAAATCCATTGATCGATTTAAGTTTTAAAATACAATTTATTTTAAAATCTAGCCTGACGTGGCTCTGATACCAATTGTGGAAAACTAGAAGAGGGGGGGTTGAATAGTTTTACCGGTTTTTAATTAGTTATAAAACTTTACTTGTGAAAAACTTTGATTCGATTCTTTTGTGAAATCAATCAACACCAATATGGATACTAAGCTATACTATCTAATATAAACAATAAGTATAAAGAAATGAGATGGAAAGATCAAAGCGAGACAGCGAGATTTATAGTGGTTCGGTCACGAAGCTCTTCTTCGCCCTACTCCACTCCCCGAGTACCAAACTCGAGAGTTCTAAGCACTATGTCAACAAAGCTCCCTTCCGGCGGAGAAAACCGTACAACGTCGCTTATCCTTATTTCCGACAATAAGCTAAATGTCGAGTACTAATCTTTGCTAGTACCAATCTACCACAATCCTTACTAAATCACACAATCAACTCACTTGACACGATCTACCCGATCTACCCTTGATCCACTTGATCAACACTCAAGCACACAAGCTACAAGAGATCTCAAAGATCTCAATAAGATCACAATGATCTACTCTCATAAACTACACAAAAGAAAATTCAACTTGGTGTATGCTAGGTTACAACAAGTGTGTAACAAGTGTTAAAAGTGCACTAAACTATGACTACAACACTTTGTATCTTCTTGATACTTTGTGTTCTTCTCTTGCACTAGTAGAGGAATGAAGGTGACCACTTGGTTGGATAATAGGATCACTCTTTATACAAAAGAAAACTAAACTAAATGATCAAAGGAGAGAAGATGAGATAAGAGTTTTAAACTCAGAAAGTTGTGTGTGAAAAAGGATGCCCAAAAACTGGGAAGAGGGCTGGTATTTATAGGCAGAAGAAATTTGCCCATTATAGGGTCACGGTACCACTAAATACCACACGGTACTACTAAATTGCCAGACAAGGACGCTCCAATTTTTTTTTTTAGTGGTGAAAGTTTATTTTGGGAAGTTTGGAGCTAATTTTGGGGGGAAAAATAGCTGTTATAATTTTTAAACTTATTTTTCCAATAAAACATTTCTTTATAATTCAAAAAATAACTTGTAAGGTATATTTTTGAAAACTGTTTTGTCACATTAAAAATGTGAAGTTTGAAACACAAATTGACTTCTTTGATCATTTGTCAAGTTGTAAATTTGTTTGTTCATACCTAGAGTGAGTTACGTAGACACGGGATATTTCGACTAAAAACTTGTTTACGTTAATTTTGACGTAAAGTGTTTTCACATTTTGTTATCATCAAAACGTGGGGACTTCGACACCTCCCCACGACCAATATTAAGGAATACAATGCTTCAATTAAAACAAAGACGTGACAATTCGACAAATCAGTAGGAGATAACTAGGGAGTAAAGATGTCTTATCAAACACTGCTTCTCCTATCATAAGAGTTACCACCAAATTTACCTTTTTCTTGTTATTAGTTTAATTTTATTTTATAATTAGTATTGAGTTAGTTCAATAGCAACTAATTCCGCCCACTCTTTCAAAACCTGAGATTTTTACTTGCTTTCTAAAAAATTATAAAAATACAAAAAGAATCATCCCTCACCTCTAGGCCTATCTCGACATACACTTCGACCTTTCCACAACTATTGCGAGACTATTCCTTTAGAGAACGATCTGTAACAAATGGTGATTTCCCCATTTAATAATAACCATTACTTATCAGAAAATGCGCATTATTTATTTTCTGACACCTGTTAATGAGAGATTATCTCATTAAATTACGTTATTACACTACGATAACTCAAACACATTGATACGAGATTACAATGCATTGGAACGAGCTCACACATGGACCACAAAAATCAATATTTCTAATAAACAACCAAACGGATTACATTACTATTCATGGCCCAAATTTGATCCTGACACTATTGAAGCCCAACCCGAATTACATATCTCATTTATTTCACTCGGTTTAGAACACCAAAGCTTTACCTCGATAACTTTTTATTTCGACACACAAACTATGCTATATTTTACCTCACTCGAATCTCCATGTATCAAACAATCGGGTTCGACAAATTTCTCTTTCTAATTCGAACATCTGACCTATATTTGATACCCAAAGTGAACCTCACTCGACCACATTTACAAGTTCATTCAATAATTATCAATTTCAATCCATTTCGATCAAACTTATTTTTACTTAGGTCTTATGAGTTTCTATGATCGAATATTAGTTTACAAACTTGTTTCATGCCTTCCTACCCAATTTGACACGTTAAATAAGTCATTTGACCCTTTTGGCTAGTCGAAACATATATATATATATATATATATATATATATATATATATATATATATTATATATATATATATATATATAATATATATATATATCACACAAATGGATACATAACCGAGCAACACATAAACTTCCCCTTAATATCTATGTATTCGATCATATACTATCCACAATCTTATCTAAATCTCTTCAAAAGGAATATAATCTCTCAACTTGCTATTATTTAAACAATACCAACTTGTATATGTGCATTTATATACACTCGAATGTACATACATACTTCCTCATTCGCTCTTCAACACCTTTTTCACTCTCATTTCCCTCTAGTTGCTCACTGCCAAAACTCTCAAAGAACCAGGAGAAATTCTATAGCCATTCGATCCTATTCCAAGTCGCAAACATTTTACTCGGAGAATTGGTGGTCACTCTTATAAGACACATCCATATTTCTCGAGTTCTAGTTCTTAAACACGTTAAACTCACCACCTTTAAGGTGTAGTAAGTCGACTTTAACTCATTTCCATTATTTCCTTTGATTATTGTCGTTCCATGCATCGTACTATATCTCACTCGACCGTATTTTCATTTTCATGCATTATTTACGAGTTCTTTAAATTATTTTTACGTATTATGCATTGACCTCCTTCATGGATGGCTAGATATACGATATATACATTCATTCGACATTTACATATTCATTTTATGGCTTTTCGAACCTCATTTTGTTCATTGTTTCATCGCATTTTTCATATAAAATATATATGTCATTTTTCCTTTTTGACCAACTCATATACGCAACTAAGAAAGGCTTTGTTAAATCGAATTTATGTACACAACCCATCATTTTTATTGCTTGTGCTATTTCTCAACAAGCTCATCTAATAAGCTGTATAAATAAGTCCTTGTAATAAGCTCTAGAAAGTCCTTTTTAATCCTCAAAGTAAAAGCTAGTCAAAAACAATTCTAAACATATATATTTTGTCGAGTGGGCTGGTAAGCCCAATAAGCAGTCCAATAAGCTTTTACGATAAGCAGTTGGTATAAGGCCTTTTTTTAATATTTTTAGGATGTTGAATTAAGCCCAAAACCAGGCCCAATATATTTTTAAACCCCTCGGATCGCTTTTCCTTAATGGGCCTATTAATAAATCATTAACGCCCATTTATCGCATAATAAGCACTTTTTGGAAAATAAGCACTTTTCTAAACTTTAATAAGCAGTTTGAAACTATTACGATTCTCGGAATTATTAATATACCATTTTTGGGATTTTTGGACATAAATTGCAAAATATACTTCATTTCGGGTTAAAAGTGTCACTTTCACAAAAATAGGTCTCAAATTGTCATTTTCGTAGCTTGAGGGTATACATAGGTTAAAACAGTAATCAGAAGTATTAAAAGGTAATATTGGAACTTTGTTGGAGTAAATATGTAACGTATACTAACCAAGGACTAACGATGCAAAACTTACACCGTTAGGGTAGAAAGTGTAAAACCTGTATAAGACCAAGGACTGAACAATAACTTTATTCCATATTCATTTTTATTTCATATTTTACACATTTTCATTTACACATATGCATTTTATCATTCGTTTCAATATATATTTACTTTCGTTACTTTTATAATTATATAACAAGTTTTAACGATTTACTTGGCATATTATTCGGCAACTTTCGAGGAAACGATAATTATGAATTCAATAACATAAAAACAAGATAATATTATATGTAATATTATTTTTTAACTTTAAGCATTTTAAGCATATCAAACAGACACATCACAAACCAAATCGTTATTCGTTACTCAGTTTCACGATCATTATTCGTATTGAACCAAAGCTATCAAAATCTCAGACTTCACTATTATTTAGGTCGTGTGTTGGAGCTGTTCCCATAACTTACTTGATTTCACATATTCACCTTTTCCAGTTACACTCAAGGTGAGTCATAGCCCCACTATTACTTTATTACTTTCTTTAAACTACTTGGGGTGAGAAACATGCAAAACACTTTTCAAGGAACAACACTATACTCATGTTTTATCAAACTATTATGCAATGATTAGCCTAAGCATTGTATCCCCTTCATGCCCAAACTCATGAACCGTCAATTCCACTTGGGAAGCGCGAATGCTATAAATAGATCTATTGGGGATGACACCCCCGTTCGGTTTGGCCAGGTTGACCAAATGCGAGCGTATAACATGTTGAAACACGAGTGTCTTGGGATAGACACTTACACGGGCCTTTATTTAACGTGCTTCTAGAGCATGCACATTGTCAAGCTTCGGTTTCATGAACTTAGTGCTAGTGTAATAGACATTTATATTGATGTGTCAATATTGTGATGGTCACATGCTTCACTTATGGTCCAACTTTACTACTTTATATAAACCTATGAACTCACCAACCTTTGTGTTGACACTTTTAGCATGTTTTTCTCAGGTGTTTAATTGTTGATATATGATAATGCAAGGCAGTGCTGGGCAGGGGCATGGGCACACTATTGGAGAGTACACATAACCAGGGTTTTTGTACTATGGGACAACAAATAAGCATTATGGGCGTTGTTTTTCGCATTTCAAATTATGTAAAACTGATGTTTTAATAAATGAAGCTTTTAAAATGAATTTGATAAATTCGTTCTCTATTACTTGTGTTATAATCTAATTAAGTAGCACCCCAAATATTATTTCCGCTGCGATCTGATTTGGGGGTGTTACAGATTGGCATCAGAGCTAAGGTTATAGAGAACTTGGTACACATAAAACCTAGACTATAACCGCTTTTTACAAAAACTCAACCTTTGACCGCCATGTGCCAGCCTGCCTTACTTGCCACCTTACTTACTACTCTACTTATTGTTTCAACAAGCTTAGCATATACTACGTGCTACTTTGATAACACATACTTTCGTGTTAATACTTAACAGATACTTACGTGCTACTTCGATGACATATACCTTTGTGTTAATTGTATGCATATACATATGTACTTATTTGTTGGCTTATACTTTTTAACCTTATATTTATACTATAAGTATCTTCTATATACTTACACACACACGTACACCATCTTTGTCACGAACGATGCCTTCCCTTATGAAATCTTACTATTCAACTCTGAGTGTAACCACTCGTTTTATTCCCTTGAAACACTTATATTGCTATCGTATAGGAAATCACCTATTTACCTGAACGCGACTTTATCCTATCACGCTATAACATGTCACCTGAAAGGCAAGACCTAAACTTAGTAGCCCTGGAATAACTCATAGCCCAACGAGTCGCGGAGGCTATCGAGACGGGAATCCGCATGGCATTGATGGGCCATGAAACACATCAGAAAACTAAGAGCACTAACCACAAAAGAAAGTTTGAAGATGGCTCAAAATCCAACCACCTGCCAAACAAGCGACAAGAGGTCGCTAAGGTTTACTCTGCTAGACCCAGTGACCAGAAGGTCTATGCTGGCAAATCACCATTGTGCAATCGTTTTAAGCTTCACCACAACGGACCATGCACCGTGAAATGCCGAAATTGTCGAAAGGTCGGACATATAACCAAGAACTACAGAACTCCCATTTATGCCACTGCTCGGAGAGCACCAGCAGCTAGTCAGAAAGCTCCTACCACTAACGACAAAGCCCCCATTACCTGCTTCGGTTGTGGAAAGAAAGGGCACTACAAGAATGAGTGTCGACAGAAGAAAAGCTCGCCAAGACTCGGACGTTAAGGGCAGAGGTTAAGCGTTTACGTCAAGGACGTAACTAATCTTAGATTCATATGTATCGTTTCTGTACCCACTAAACCGAGTAGTTTTCGGTTAGTGTCTGATGTATTTTCTAATAAGCTTGAAATTTTCAGAACTTGTAACCGACTTTTAATCTATGACAAGCTCATTTTGTTATAACTCTTTGTTGTGATTTAATCTTTTCTATCATGCTCTACTGAAATGCTATTCATTTATGTGATGACTTCTCATACTCTCATGCAAAATCTCATCATCTATTACTCTCTTTTATAGACAAATGGCTCCACGCAAATCAAACCGTACTCGCAACGCAGCTAATGCCACTCCTCCTCCAAACGTAGCCAACCAGCCAACTTTGGCACAACTTGTGGCACAGCAGGTGGCAGAAGCCATGGCCGCTGCTGCCAATGTAGGATCAAGCACTAATGCCAGTGACAGAGCCGCGAGACCACTAATGTCAGTCGGGGCTACACATACAAGGAGTTTCGTGCTTGTGATCCAGGAAGTTTTGGAGGTACTGAGGGAGCTGTCAGCTTGGCAGGATGGCTAGAAAAGTTGGAAACTGTGCTTCGCATCTGCAATTGCGAAGAAGAATCCAAGGTTAAGTATGCCTCGTATACTTTGACAGGCAGTGCTTTAACTTGGTGGAACTCTTACATGAAATCATCAAGGATGGACATTGCTTACACTATGGCTTGGGAGCAATTCAAAGCTTTAATGCTCCAGAAATATTGCCCTCGCACTGAGGTAAAAAAGATGGAGGCAGAATTTTGGAACTTAAAGGTTCAAGGCACCAACATTGGGGTATACACACAACGCTTCCAAGAGATAGCATTATTATGTCCCGAGTTGGTTGCTGCTGAGGCACGAATGATAGAGCGTTACATCAGAGGATTACCCTTGAACATCAGAGGGAATATATTGGCTGCTAATCCTATTGACTTACATAACAAAATCTCCATCTCTCACAACTTAATGGATCAGGTGATCCAAGATATGGCATAAGAGGGAGGAGATAACAAAATGAAATGGGAAGACAACTCAAGAGCCAACCATCAGCCAAACAAAAACCCCAATAACAACAACATCCAGAACAAGCGACAAGAGGTCACCAAGGTCTATACTATTAAGTCGGGAGAAAAGAAGGTTTACGCAGGGAAGTTACCCTTGTGTAACCGTTGTAACTACTACCACAACAGGCAGTGTGCTGGAAGGTGTCACAACTGTCAGAATATAGGACACATGGCGAAAGACTGCAGGTCTAGAGCCCTCGCAAGAGCACATACAACACCAGAGAATAATCGAGGGGTTGAGGTAACCTGCTATGGGTGCGGAAAGAAGGGGCACTAAAGGAACAAGTGCCAGGAAAACGTGGACAACAAGACTTGAACGTAATATCAAAAGGTCGACTGCCCTATATGTCGAGACCTAAGTTTAGATTCTCTTAAATTGTATCCCTATGAGGTTACATTAGTACTTTCCTACGAACTTTGTCATATTGTATGAATCCAGTGTACGTTTATCTTGAGTTATAAGCTTATTTGACTCACAACTATCTGAAAACTCATATCAACTAGATGTATCAACTGTCGCTCATTACACTCCATACTTTCCAGTTATTTTATAAACTATTGTGATTTTCATTTTACGAACTGTTTATCACAACCAATTGTGGCTTTACTACTACCTCATAAACAGAAATACCGGTATGTCTTCAAACCAAACCCAGCATTGCATCGTTGGACCTTGATTATACAAAGCCTGATCACCAATGTATAATCCCGGTAGAACCATACTATGCTAGGGATGGTTACCTTAAATTTTTATTAAAGGTCAAGTTTTCTATTTCCACTTTCGAGAACTCAAAAACTCTCATGTGTGAGTACATAAAATTAGTGCAACTTATGGGCAATCACACTAGTAAGCACCGTAACCAAGTAGATTTCTACACCACCTTACCGCATAAATTAAGCTTTACCCCACATCACTTTTAATCTGGAAGAAATCAAGATTGACAACCGACTACACTTTATCGAAGAGCCTGGACCAAGAGGTCAAGAGATTGAAACATAGTCGAAATTCAATTGTCTAAATTCGTTGGAATTCCCGAAGAGGCCCTGAATTCACGTGGGAACGTGACGATAAATTCAAGGCCAAATATCCCCATCTTTTTGTATCTTCTCCTAATAACACGAGTTGAATCTTGGGACGACATTCAAATAAGGTTGGGAGACTGTAACAAATGGTGATTTCCCCATTTAATAATAACTATTACTTATCAGAAAATGCGCATTATTTATTTTCTGACACCTGTTAATGAGAGATTATCTCATTAAATTACGTTATCACACTACGATAACTCAAACACATTGATACGTGATTACAATGCATTGGAACGAGCTCACACACGGACCACGAAAATCAATATTTCTAATAAACAACCAAACGGATTACATTACTATTCATGGCCCAAATTTGAGCCTGACACTATTCAAGCCCAACCCGAATTACATATCTCATTTATTTCACTCGGTTTAGAACACCAAAGCTTTACCTCGATAACTTTTTATTTCGACACACAAACTATGCTATATTTTACCTCACTCGAATCTCCATATATCAAACAATCGGGTTCGACAAATTTCACTTTCCAATTAGAACATTTGACCTATATTTGAGACCCAAAGTGAACCTCACTCGACCACATCTACAAGTTCATTCAATAATTATCCATTTCAATCCAATTCGATCAAACTTATTTTTACCTAGGTCTTATGAGTTTCTATGATCGAATATTAGTTTACAAACTTGTTTCACGCCTTCCTACCCAATTTGACACGTTAAATAAGTCATTTGACCCTTTTGGCTAGTCAAAACATATATATATATATATATATATATATATATATATATATATATATATATATATATATATATATATATATATATATATATATATATAAACAAATGGATACATAACCGAGCAAAACATAAACTTCCCTTTAATATCTATGTACTCGATCATATACTATCCACAATCTTATCCAAATCTCTGCAAAAGGAATATAATCTCTCAACTTGCTATTATTAAAACAATACCAACTTGTATATGTGCATGTATATACACTCGAATGTACATACATACTTCCTCATTCACTCTTGAACACCTTTTTCACTCTCATTTTCCTCTAGTTGCTCACTGCCGAAACTCTCAAAGAACCAGGAGAAATTCTATAGCCATTCGATCCTATTCCAAGTCGCAAACATTTTACTCGGAGCATTGGTGATCACTCTTACGAGCCACATCCATATTTCTCGAGTTCTAGTTCTTAAACACGTTAAACTCACCACCTTTAAGGTGTAGTAAGTCGACTTTAACTCATTTCCATTCTTTCCTTTGATTATTATTGTTCCATGCATCGTACTATATCTCACTCGACCGTATTTTCATTTTCATGCATTATTTACGAGTTCTTTTATTTATTTTTACGTATTATGCATTGACCTCCTTCATGGATGGCTAGATATATGATATACACATTCATTCGACATTTACATATTCATTTTATGGCTTTTCGAACCTCATTTTGTTCATTGTTGCATCGCATTTTTCATATAAAATATATATGTCATTTTTCCTTTTTGACCAACTCATATACGTGACTAAGAAAGGCTTTGTTAAATCGAATTTATGTACACAGTCCATCGTTTTTATTGCTTGTGCTATTTCTCAACAAGCTCATCTAATAAGCTGTATAAATAAGTCCTTGTAATAAGCTCTAGAAAGTCCTTTTTAATCCTCAAAGTAAACGCTAGTCGAAAACAGTTCTAAACATATATATTTTGTCGAGTGGGCTGGTAAGCCCAATAAGCAGTCCAATAAGCTTTTACGATAAGCAGTTGGTATAAGGCCTTTTGTAATATTTTTAGGTTGTTGAATTAAGCCCAAAACCAGGCCCAATATATTTTTTAACCCCTCGGATCGCATTTCCTTAATGGGACTGTTAATAAATCGTTAAGGCCCATTTATCGCATAATAAGCACTTTTTGGATAATAAGCACTTTTCTAAACTTTAATAAGCAGTTTGAAACTATTACAATTCTCGGTATTATTAATATACCATTTTTGGGATTTTTGGACCTAAATTGCAAAATATAATTCATTTCGGGTTAAAAGTGTCACTTTCGCAAAAATAGGTCTCAAATTGTCATTTTCATAACTTGAGGGTATAAATTGGTTAAAACAGTAATCAGAAGTATTAAAAGGTAATATTGGAACTTTGTTGGAGTAAATATGTAACATATACTAACCAAGGACTAACGGTGCAAAACTTACACCGTTAGGGTAGAAAGTGTAAAACCTGTATAAGACCAAGGACTTAACAGTAACTTTATTCCATATTCATTTTTATTTCTTATTTTACACATTTTCATTTACACATATGCATTTTATCATTCGTTTCAATATATATTTACTTTCGTTACGTTTATAATTATATAACAAGTTTTAACGATTTACTTAACGTATTATTCGGCAACATTCGAGGAAACGATAATTATGAATTCAATAACATAAAAACAAGATAATATTATATGTAATATTATTTTTGAACTTTAAGCATTTTAAGCATATCAAACACACACATCACAAACCAAATCGTTATTCGTTACTCTGTTTCACGATCATTATTCGTATTGAACCAAAGCTATCAAAATCTCAGACTTCACTATTCTTCAGGTCGTGTGTTGGAGCCGTTCCCATAACTTACTTGATTTCACATATTCACCTTTGCCAGTTACACTCAAGGTGAGTCATAGCCCCAACATTTCTTTATTACTTGCTTTAAACTACTTGGGGTGAGAAACATGCAAAACACTTTTCAAGGACCAGCACTATACTTATGATTTATCAAACTATTACGCAACGGTTAGCCTAAGCATTGTATCCCCTTCATTCCCAAACTCATGAACCGTCAATTCCACTTGGGAAGCGTGAATGCTATAAATAGATCTATTGGGGATGACACCCCCGTTCGGTTTGGCCAGGTTGATCAAATGCGAGCGTATAACATGTCGAAACATGAGTGTCTTGGGATAGACACTTACACGGGCCTTTATTTAACGTGCTTCTAGAGCATGCACATTGTCGAGCTTCGGTTGCATGAACTTTGTGCTAGTGTAATAGACATTTATAGTGATGTGTCATCACTGTGATGGTCACATGCTTCATTTATGGTCCAACTTTACTGCTTTATATAAACCTATGAACTCACCAACCTTTGTGTTGACACTTTTAGCATGTTTTTCTCAGGTGTTTAATTGTTGATATATGATGATGCAAGGCAGTGCTGGGTAGGGGCATGGGCACACTATTGGAGAGTACACATAACCAGAGTTTTTGTACTATGAGACAACAAATAAGTATTATGGGCCTTGTTTTCCGCATTTCAAATTATGTAAAACTGATATTTTAATAAATGAAGCTTTTAAAATGAATTTGATAAATTCGTTCTCTATTACTTGTGTTATGATCCAATTAAGTAGCACCCCAGATATGATTTCCGCTGCGATCTGATTTAGGGGTGTTACACGATCAATTCCCCGGACTTACCTATACTGCACTACAACGGTTAGGTACATTGCCTACAGGATTGTAAAACTTCCTTTGAGAGTTTCGCAATTCTCACATCAAGTTTTTGGCGCCACTGCTGGGGAACAGTTAATAATTTAGATTGATTTCTATTTTGTTTAGGTCTACTCACTAGATTCCTATCAAGTGAGATTTTTATTTTCTTTTTTGTAGCTTTCTTTAGTCTATCTTTTCTTCATTCCCTTTGTTCGTAATCTATATCATTCGCCATCATGGTGGATGATAATATCTTTGACCTACACCAACCATACCAAGAACCACCACAACAACACCAAGCCCCACCAAACCACCAAGAACAACCCAACCAAGACCCACCTCGAGCCCGTACTCTAGGTGAGTACTCCAAACCAAGCCACCAAGGCTATCGAAACACCATTGAGCTCCCCCAAAGAGCCAATGTGTCTCCCTTGCGATGCGACACCATCCGGTTGGTGCAAAGCGGATGTGCGTTCCATGGACTTCGTTCCGAAGATCCAAATCAACATCTCAAGGATTTCCTTAAAATCGTAGATTCCATAGACCTTGATGTTGCCACTCAAGAGACAACACGATTGCATCTCTTTCAATTCTCTCTACGTGACCAAGCTACTCATTGGCTTGAGCATTTACCCACGGGATCTATCACATCTTGGGATGATCTCACTTCTCGTTTCCTCGCTCAATTTTTCCCACCAGGGAGAACTACCAAGCTAAGGAATGACATCTTGATGTTCCAACAACGTCAAGGTGAAACTCTTTTCGAAGCGTGGACTCGTTTCAAGGACATACTCCAAAAAGTCCCTCATCATGGCATTGATCTTTGGCTTCAAGTCCAAATTTTCTATGATCATGTCAATCAATCCACAAGGCAAAACATTGACCAAGCGGCCGGCGGCAAGCTACGTGACAAGAATGCGAAAGAATCATGGGGAATCATAGAAGATCTTGCTCTCTATGACAACGAATGTTGGAATGACCCCCGCGATTTGAGCAAAACAGTCAAGGCAATATCCTTGCCTTCAAATAACTCAAGCATTCACGACCGTAGGATCATGGAACTTGAAGACAAAAGTCAAGTTTCTCATGAAATCCTACGAAGCTCTTAAACCTTCAAATCAAGTGAACAAAATTACTTCTTCGTATGAGTTGTGTAGTGGTCCCCATGACACTCGTGATTGCATGGAACTCCCCGAACAAGCTTTTGCGGATTATACATCCTCGCATACCGACGGAGCGGGAGACAAGTGGTTCATTTTCAAACCCGAGAAAAACTCCCTTGGTGATTCATACAATCCATCTTGGAAAAATCACCCAAACTTTAGGTGGAAAGAAATCAAAATTCTTCTCAAAACTGTTTTTCAAATCCACCTAATCGTTTCCAACCAAACGGTTCGTCATCGAACCGCCCCTTTAACAACAATCCTTCCAACAACTCCTACAATCTTGAAAGGTTAGTGTCCAATTTCATGTCATCTCAAGAAGCTCGTTTGTCAAAGTTTGAAGCCGATTTCAAGCAACAACAAAGCAAGGTGGCTAATAAAATTGACAACATGTTAAAGGTTCTAAATGATCGAGTATTGGGAGCACTCCCAAGTGACACCGTCAAGAACCCGAAACTAAATGTTAATTCCATATCATCGGTTTCGTCTCCTAGTTCTTGTCCTCAATTTTACTCGGTCAATGCAATAAATACGTATTTCAAAGAAACTCAAGTTTTTCAAAAAGACCAAGAAGATAAAACACCAAATAATTTGTCGGTCGACCAAATGATTGAAACACCATCCAAACAAGAATTCCAACTTAATCTCGATGATGAATTCAATGAACTTCACCTTGAACGTCCGGTTCATGATGTTTTGACTCGTGCTCCATACTACAATGCCCTCTTGGAAAAATATAAAGAGAAAGTTAAGTTGGGAAAGAATGGAACCGCTTTTGTTCAAAACAATTTGCCTACGAAACTAGATGATCCGGGCTTGTTTGTTCTACCATGTAGGATCGGGAACTCCAAGGCCTATGATACCTTAGCCGACTTAGGATCATGCATCAATATCCTTCCATTGTCCCTTTATAGGAGCCTTAACTTAGGTCAACTAGAAGCGACTGATTCAATTATAGGATTGGCGGATGGAAGTGTTGCTTATCCGGTAGGGATAATGAAAGACATGATAGTACACATAGATAAATTAACTATTTTGGCGGACTTCCATATCTTAGATATTTTGAATGACCTTACGTGCCCATTGCTTGTTGTTAGAGGATTTTTAGCAACCGCTAGTGCGATAATAGATTGTAAGATGACTAAGATAACGGTAGGAGAAAATGACACTAGGTCGATTTATGATGTCTAAAAGCATGAGTATGATAAGGAAGGGGGAACAAAGCCCGATTGGCTTGTTAGAGATAGAAAACCATCAAGATATGGCCCCTGAACTGATGATTTTATAGGACCTCAACGCCCATTTTCCTTAGAAGATGAGTTTGTAAAGAATGCACCTTACATGAAGCTACAGTTTTCTAGGGAGGAAGAGCTCGACCCATTTGAGGACCCTTTAGTGTTTAGGAAGATGGTTGAGTTCTTAGGATCATTACCGATTAATCTTTGTATGAATAAGTGGAAAATAGAGGATTCAAAGAGTAAATGGGATTGGAAAAAGCCACCGGAGGAAGGAGATGGCTTGTGGCACATAAGGATGACCATAGTAGATCCCGATGGAGTGAAGTTTGAAAAGTCATACCAAACAAAGCCTACTAAGAGAAAACTAAAAGATAAGTTTGACCCTAAAGATATCCTCAATGAGGAACCCACACTCAAAACGTAGACCATGACTTTGAGTCTAGCTACAAGACTCGTTAATAAAAAAAAGCGCTTCTTGGGAGGCAACCCAAGCTTTTTAATTGTTTGTTTTTATTTGTTTGATTTCATATATATGTCTTATCATCATTGCTTAATTTTTCATGTTTCGAATAAATTATGAAAATGCTTTATATTGTTTTTAACCTCGTCTTAATTGCATATAAAGGTATTTTACAAAAAGATAAGTGTAGGGAAGATCATATTTGTTTAAAGAACTAATTCGAACATGAAAGTTAACAATGAATGATTAGCATATATATTTGTGTGTTTGTTAGAGTCAAATGCTTGTATCGAGTCACAATGAATGTTTTTGCAGAACTTCCAGGTTTTAATACTCAGATTTTTCCAGAAACAAAATGTAAAAATAATGTCAGGTCATTCCTGACAGCATCAGGTTTTACAACCCTGCGGCGTCAGGCACTGTAGCAGCACAGTTTTCCTGGATTTTGTTTTTCTGCTGGAACTTAATTTTTGAAAAAATTTCAGATTTTAAATTTTCAGGAATCTGTAAATATTTATTTTGCAAGCATTATATCTTACTCTCTTTCTAGGAATTAGTTTTTATATATATAGTATTTACCGCCGATTTTATGTGAGGTTTTGTTAGGAATATAAATATTCAGATGAAGGCTCGGTCACCCCGAGCATCTATTTAGCATTCACATAGCTCGTAGGCTTATTAATATTAGCTTAGTAATATTAGTATTAGTATTATTAGTTTAGTCGTATTTATATTTGTGGAGTGGGTCGGGGCTTTCCCCACTGTCAGCTCACTCCACAGCCCACTAGGGGCACAATATTAGATACTATATATATAACCCTTCCCACACAAGGGAAGGGTGGAACTCTCATTCACATTAATCTAATCTTTTCTGTTTTTGAGTTTCTCCCACCTCTCTCTTAAGCTTCATCTCTCTAACTCAAGTATGGATCTAGTCTTCCATGAATCAAGACCACCCGAATCAAGCACACAATCAATATGTTTATATTCTACAATTGGTATCAAGAGCCATGGTTAGGTTCGGTTTGATTGTGTGTCGGTTTTAACTTTTGGTTCGAACATTTATGCTTAAACTGTGTCGCATATGTTGTTGTTCAAATCTATATTTTTACAATTTGCTCATATCACTTTTAACTGGTCTGTTCGAATCCATGGTTAGAGATCCAGATTTGTTTAAATCTTTATGTGGGTCTCCAAATGATTTATAATCCTTTAACAGTCATGTGTTGCTCGTTATTGTTTAAATCTTTATGTGGGCCTCCAACTGATTTATAATCCTTTAACAGCACATGTTTTGATTTGTTTAAAGTTTCAAGTGTTGCTCGTTATCTTACTATGTTCAAAGAACACTTTTGTCACTTGTGTGAGATGTGTGGTTTTTGAAAATATCCTTATGACATGAGCCTCTTGTGTTCCAAGTGGTCCTCAAACGTTTGAATTGAATATCAGTGTGTCACTACTTGGGTTTGCTTTTGAGGATTGTCTTTGACATTCCATTCGAACTCTTGGTCTATTCACGATAGTGTTTTGTGGCTTATTTGAGAAGCCAAAAGTGCACCTGGAAAAGATGTTCTTGGCTGTGGATTATTGTTCTTGCTAGCGGTTTTGTAAATCTAGGGATAGCTGTTTGGATAGTAGCTAAAACGGGATTGAATAGAAAATGGTGAAAGGGACCAACCTGCTGCGTCCTTGTCCTCTTGCGCCAGCGGTTTGTTGAGTTTGCTAAAACCGGAATGAAGACGAACTGTGTGAAAGTGACATTTTTGTCCTTTAGCAGTTTGTCATTTTGCTTCGGCGGTTTATTGACTGGCGTTCATTGACTGGCGGTTTATTGACTGGCGGTTTATTGACTGTGGCGGTTTATTGACTGGCAGTTTATTGACTGGCGGTTTATTGACTGTGGCGGTTTATTGACTGTAGCGGTTCTGACTTTTTGGCGGTTTGACTTTTTGGCGGTTTGCTATTGGCGGTTTAATCTTCAACGGCTTGGGTCTGTTGCGATTTAGTGACTATAGCGGTTTGCCACAGTTGACTAGTCATGAAAAGTCAAAGTACAGAAATGAAGGTGGAGAAGACAGACTCAGACTCGACATGGTATTCCAAAAACACCACAAATCGCTAACAACAATCATATTACAACAAGATTTTTAACTAAACTAAACCCATCGACAAACCATAACCAATCTGAACAATAAATCCATCCTCAGTTCCATTATCCCATCTCGACTACTACAACATTTTATCCTAACCCCACAGCCAATACTCACAGCCTATATCTCAATCACGTCGAGCCAAGCAGAATACTCTAACTAAATGATCTCAGCTCGTTATTTTTTCTTTTTCGTGATATTCAAAGGACCATCATGACTTCTCAAAAGTCAAACACACGAAAGAAATAAACAATCATCATCGATCTAATTTTTGAAGTTTATACTTCATTAATATCCGAACAATTAAAAGAATAATCAAAACAATTTAATGTTTTAATCTTTCTTTTGATTTGGTTATAAAAACACATGAACTTAAACTTAAAAACACACCTACCCGAGACCCCTAGGATCGTTAAGCCTTCGAATTGATTTCTAATTCGGATGGTGCCATAAATGATGACATAGGATCTGGATACGTGCTTGTTCAACTGTGATGGTTAATCAAATTGTGTTTGTAATGATGATTATGAGATGAGATGGGAGGATTTGTTGTTATCGGTGTGAGTTGGGTGAGAAGAAAGAGTGTGGTAGGCTGAGTAGAATGAGAATGAGATTAGGGTTAGATTTATTTGGGATTAAGTGTATGTTATATACACAAAGTTGTGGACTTATGACCGGGTTTAGTTTTAATAAGAGTTGACCTACGTTGGATTGGGCTAACTGTGGGCTTGAACTAGGTTGAGCATGGGCTGAGTTTAAGCAATATGACGATTGGGCTGCATTTTGTTTACTCGAGATTTGAACTCACAACAAAGAAACATAGGAGTAGTGTTTGTTTTCTCGAGATTATGAAGTTTGTTTCGTGCTTTGAACAGAGAATGAGGTGCATTTTGTTTCGTGCTTTGTTTACTCGAGATTGTGAATTGATTTGGGTAAATGAATGTCTACGGGATTCCTGTGTTGTGGATTTGGCAGCATTGTCATATTGGTGCCTACGATTTGAGAGTGCCTGCATTTTGACTTTTGCGATTTGAGTTACAGTTGACAAATTGCAATTTGAATAATTGTGATTTGTCAAGTTGCGTTTTGACTTATTGCGATTTGACGGATTGCGATTTGACCAGTTGCGATATGACGTTGCGACTTGACACTTGCGATTTGACTAATTGTGATTTGGTTGATTGCAATCTGACTTGTTGCAATTTTAGAGTCTGTGACTTGACTTGTTGCGATTTGATCAAGTGGTGATTTGACTCCTGTGACTTGAATTTCGAAGATTAATATTGCACTTCACTCTAGGCTATACTTGTTGATTTCACGGTTTCTCTTGTAGATTTTAGAAAATCCCGCGAAAGATTCGATTTCTCGGTTTAAATCTCAAGAGTAGTAAAATCCCGTTAAATCAAATTTGGACAAGTAGGCGGACATGGATTTTGACATAATAAAACTTATGGGGTTTGACTATGTTGTTTTCGGGATAAGTTTGTGCTATGAGATCAGTAGGAATTGGGATATTATGGTAGCTTGGTTGGTTTGTTAATTCACGGGTTGGTGGACTTAGTGTCACAAACATCTCGGGGTAGATGGATGCACGATGTTTGATGACCCTTGCTCGAGCGTATTTAGGTGATTAGACTTGGAGGTTCAAGAAGTGGATATATACAATAAAGGATGGAAGGTTGGGTATGTATCACTACCTATATTTAAAGGAGTTACGTTGTTGTGCTCAATATAGGTTCTAAATCACAATTTGCAATTTAAGGTGATTAAGGTGATTAGACTTGGACGTTCAAGAAGTGGATATATACAATAAAGGATGGAAGGTTGGGTATATATCTCTACCTATATTTAAAGGAGTTACGTTGTTGTGCTCAATATAGGTCCTAAATCACAAATTTAGTGCAAGTATAAGTCGCGAACTTGTCCTTTACCAAGCTTCATCAAGTGATTGTTCTCTCTTAAGCTTCTAATGGGATTGTAGTTCAAGATCTTCTCAAGAGGTGGTCAGACTTAAAGACGAGGTGGATTGTTTAGAGACGTGTCTTAACCTGTTATTCACTCTTAAGATAAACACATTTCATCAAGCGGCTTTGGCATATTACGAGCTTTAGTGACTTTGTTAATCTACTAAGCCGTTGATGAGGAGACAAGCAAGGGGTTACTACAAGAGTGTCTTAATCTCCATCTTCGTTGCAGTAATTTTATTTGTTTCTTTCCATGTATTGTGCCTGACAAATTCACAACCATCACGAACTTTCAATTTTTGGCAAAAAGGTCATTTCATGCCCTTTTTGAGGGGGATAATTAGCGCGAGTTTCCTAGCGGTTCCGTCTCCAGCGATGTGAATTTTAGCGGTTCCGGTTACAGCGGGTCAGATCGTATTGGTTCAGTCTCCAGCGGTTTATATACTAGCAGTTCCGGTTTCAGCGGGTCAGATCGTAGCAATTCAGGATTCAAGGGTTCAGTCTCCAGAGGTTTGAATATTAGCGGTTCCAGCTTCAGTGGTTTAGCTTTCAGCGGTTTGGGGCTTAGCGACTTGCTTAAGATTTCAGCAGTCTGATACTTACTGTTGTGCAGTTCATTCTTGAATTTATTTCTTGGTTAAATCTCAAAGAACTGTAAAATCCTGTACACAGTACGACATCTATTCCATGCACTGCATCTGATATTATCCAAGCAGCTGGGTCAGACCACTATGTTTGATAGGACTGACTATGATTCTTGGGCACTGCTAATAATTAGCGCTTGTTTCTTCTCTCTTTGACTATTCAACCGCACAAATTGATTACGAAGTTAATTTGATATTCCTTGCTTGAGGGTGAAGTTGGATTTCACGAAAGAGTCTACCTATTTTATCTTGAAATCGGGGATGGTTGGATGCATGATTTCAATGATAACTTGCTCGTGCTTATGATGTAAGTTGAAGACTTGGGTTATCTAGTTTCCAGAAGTCGGGGTGGATGGTTGAAGACCTGGTAAACTATCACTTAAAGGAGATACATTGTAGTACTCAGTGTCACACGTAGAAGACGTTGTGGATAATCGCAAGAGGTGATGAAAGTCTCATACTTTTTCAGGATAACATTAAGCACTTAAAGACTTAACACCGTTCTTCCAACAACAATGCAAGCTTAGGTAACAAATTTGAGTAATTCTACTTCATTTGCAATATGGGTATATCGGGTTTCCTTCATCAAGTGGTCACAACTAGTTGTTTGTGTACGAGGTTGGTTAGTTGGACAAAGGTTTTAAAAGTTGTGATGTGATCTGCAATTCTCACGAGATATTCTTAACCCAAACTGATGTTCACCAAAACCAAATCAGTCATGCCACATTCAATCTGTTACTGTCTCACGGTTTCTTCTTGGTTTTGTAAAATCCCGCGAAAGAACTTATTTCTCGGTTTAAATCATAGATTTGTAAAATCCCGTGATGATGAACTATGCGCTCTTGACCATGATCGGGTTAAAACCATTATCAAAGTTCAGCTATAACATCACAAATGGCTGGATCGAGGCATTTAATCGACAAGATGTGACTACGGGGTTAGTTCGGTATTATTTATTTGAGGCTGAAGTGAAATTTCATGGGTGCGTGTACTTAGTATCTGAAGATATCGGGGAGGTTGGATGAAGATTCTTCGAGATCCTTGTTCGAGCTTTCAACATTTACAATGACGAGGACTTGGATATCTAGTTATTTTTTCTTTCTCTCTATTGCAAAATAACTATCACTTTAAGGAGTCACGTTGTAGTGCTCAGTGTCACACGAAGTTGTGGATATCCAAGAGGTGATGTACGTCTTATACTTGATGGTTGGTTGGTTGAAGAGTATAGAGTACTTAGGGATTCGATGTTGCACGAAGTCTCTGCACCGCTCTTTGTCTCACATTAGTACAAGTTTAAGTCACAAGTTCGGGTTATGTTACTTCAGTCTCAAGTTTATCATATTGGGTTTTTCTCCATCAGTGGTCACGACATCAAGCCAACAAAATGATAATGGGGTTGGGAAGGAGTTAGATGAGAGAAGTAATAAAGAGAGAGATATGACGTCTGTACAAGTCAGTGCAGGCCTCGCTCTTCAACATAATGACGTCTGTACATGTCAGTGTAGGCCTCGCTCTTCAACATTATGATGTCTGAACACATCAGTTCAGGCCTCGGGCTTCATTATAATGACGTCTGAATATATCAGTTCAGGCCTCGTTCGTTAAAGAAAAGAAAAGTGTACGCCTCAGTGCGCTTTATCTTTGGAAGAAGATAAATCTTCTTATTTATGGCCATTCTCATCAACAAGTTTCATGCTCTTTCTGTGCTTATTCAGTCTTCAAGTGGATCGGCTCTCATCTTGGAGTATACTCTTATTCACTTATTCAACCAAAAATTGCAGTTGACAGGCATATGCAATTTTTGAGGGGGGAAAAGGGTGAATAAACAACATGTCAGTCTTCAAGAACCGTCAAGTGGAGCTTCTTACCGTTGATGGTATTCATATTCACTAGTTCAATCATCAAAAATTGCAGTTGGCAGGCATATGCAATTTTTGAGGGGGGGAAAGGGTGAATATTAATCTACATGTTGGTTGATGATAGAAGAATGGTCATACGACTCCTGAATACGTCAGTTCAGGAGTCGTACAAACCATGGTTCTCCAACACTATTCTTTCTCCATCTATCAAGGTGTTGTAAAACATGGTTATGGAATGCTAATCGACATCGTCTCACGGGCTGGTACAATTAGCATCAAAGGGTTTCTGGTCAATGCTTCATGTACACGTCATCAGGCTACATGTACACATTATGATGATGATTCCGATTAATAGTAACCATCATGGGGGAGAGAAATGTGTACACCAAGGACGCACAACAGGTTCACGTGATCGGGCTTTACACTTCTTGCGAGTTGAAGATTATTCCGGTATTGATAACCGCAGAGAAGATCAGTGGTTCAACGTGTTTCCTTGGTATTATCGTTTCGATTTTACGTCATGGGCTGATTAATCGTAACCATCAGGGGAGAGAGAATGTGTACATCAAGGACGCACAACAGGTTCACGTGATCAGGGCTTAATATCCAGGATGGATAAATACTATAGATGATCAGTGGTTCAACTTGTTACTTTGGTGTTATACTAAAGACTGAAGAAGGTCGAGTCGTCAGTCTATTCTCTGTTGTGTGTTATCATCTCATGTGTATACTGCGGGTTGATGAGTTACATGTAAGGTTACTGGAAGGCATTTGGTGAGATGAAGATGGTTGGTATTCTGTTCCTCCATATTGGGCAATCTTGAAGAAGGTCGAGTCTACAGTCTTCTCTACATTCTCCGATATGTGTTAGAAGACTAAAGACGGCACGCATTTGGTTATCAAAAGACTTCTTCTTATTATGGGCGTTCATCCAATTTCTTCCTTCTATTATGGGTGTTCATCAGAAAGGTTGTCAGATTGGGGGAGAGCACTAATTAGGGGAGAGTGAAAAGCCGGTATTAATCCCTAATTGAAAGTGCTCACGTTACTCTTCAGCAAGTTAAATGATGGAAGCGGAAAAGATTCAGGATGCTGAGGAGTAATGGTTTTCGGTTCGTATCCTTGTATATATTTTGATTCTTACATTCTTTTTCATATCTTATACCATTTTGTAAATAGATATATAGAAATCTTGCTAATTGTAAATAGAGAAACGTAAAATCAGAAAAACCATAAAAATTAAAAAATTAGAAAAGACCAAAAATAGTTTCACCTAGGCATGTCTTCTGTTTATCGATAACATTTACGGACTTAGAAATGTCATTCAATAATGGCACGGGTCTTTAAATGAAGCTCGAGCATAAGTTAAAATGGATGGTTAAAACATGCCTAAATGGCTTGCTATTACTTTAGATAGCAACCCGCGCTTCAAAATGGGGAAAGCACGTCGCCATAAAGACGGCTGTTCCTCCAACTGGGTGATGTTCACCTGGGCATGGATTACTTTATATCCATGTTTCTTCGATCTGATGTACGTTTCAGTGCATCATTTCTTGAAAAAGAAGAGAAATCTTCTTTGTATGCAAATAGTTTTCATTCTATGATTCTTCTGAAAATTATTTGTGAGACACTTGGTGGATATGTGTTGTATGAAATTTGTTTATACTTGGATTATGCATAAAATTTGTCACTCAATCAACGACTACAAACCTTTAACTAGGTCATTGATTGAGGGGGAGAGTGAATTCAAATTTTATATCATCAAACGGGTTTCTTGATAAATTCATAACTCTTTGAAAAGGTTTTGTAGTTAATAGGGTATTAATTGAAGAGGAGATTGCTAAAATTTATATCAAATGGCCAAATGTGTTAATTGCTAGAAAGTTTAGGACATTATGTGCAACTTGCTTATAGTTTCCTAGCTTTATGTATCTAGAAGGCTCATTTATGTTACTTTGGAATCCTCGCTTAATCCCTTAAATACTTTAAGACTCAAAACCTAAAAGAAGTAAGAAAACCAGTTGTGTTTGATGTTCTTGAATACTCCTATGACATTTATATGATCTGAATGAATGAGTTTCAAATGTTGTTTAACTTTGGTTAGTCGATTGCTGCTTAAGTGTTGTTGATATTGTGCATATGTTCTCAGGATTCGCTTAGGTATATAGCTATCATGATAGAATATTTTTCCTAAGATCCTGAATTGAATGATGAAATATGAGTGAATTGCCATGATCATGATTGCTGATTGCTATTCATGCTAGATAGTGGTTTGACGTAGTTCCTGATTGTGGTTTGATTATAAGATGAACTTGGTATTATAATGTGGCAAGCTGCTGAAGGGTAGCTATTAAGGAATAGTGTATCTGTATGTATGTATATCTGTTGATATTCTTATGCAGATTCCATAGCCAAAATGAATGTGCCAGTTCCCATTCTAACCATTTGATCAGACGTTCAAAACTCTATTAATTGGCTCAGAATTTACCACGACAACAACAACGGTAGCAACAACAACAACAACACCATCATCATAGTCGACTTGTGCATAATAAGCAGTGAATCTCCCTCTTAGATTAAGGGGGAGCAAAGTATGTTTCATCATCAGAACATGTTAAACCTGACCACATTTTCTCTCATGTTTTCTAAATTATTTAAATCAATTGGGATCACAAATCTCAAAAGGTTTGAAATTTTTGATCGGGGGAGAGAATGTGATTTAAATATGAAACCTGATGAAAATGTGATGTTTTGGATTTAAGTGTAGGCTCTCCCATATGTGCTAAACTCTTTCGTATATCGATGCACATATTGAGGGGGAGCAAATGGACAAAAAGGATTGGGCATCTCGTAAGAATGGCTCAGACTTCACCAATGAATTGACGATAGCTAAAGTCAGTAGTCGAAAGGACATGTCCTGGACGGGTAATAATTTCAAGCCAGTTTATCTGGTGATGTAAGCGTGTCTCGCAAAGGACGTGTCTGAGTAGAATGTACTGATTTCGAGCGATTTTCCTTGAATGTGATCTGGACGGGTAATAATTTCAAGCTAGTTCACTAGTGATGTAAGCGTGTCTCGCGATGATCATGTTCTTGGAAAATCAATCAATTCAAAAGTGTGAGCTTCACCTGGCATGTGCAAATTTATAAAACAATTATTCGAGCACATGTTGAGGGGGAGCATTTGAAAAATATAAAACTCTCAAGTGTTTGCAAAAATGTGTTTCAGAATCATGAACACTTTGAGAGATTTTTGAGAGATTTGGTTTATGGCAATCGTGAAAGTACACCAAAGACCGACCATTTTAATGAATGTATGGAGTTATAAGGATGGTTAGGTTAGGCTCAAGTTCCCACGATCCCGCCAGAGCCGGAGGGATTTACCCAGGGACAATCCACTAGTTAGTGTAGAAGTCCTTAGGTATGATTAAAAAGGAGAAAAGTGGATAAGGGAAAAGTGCCGACTGAGATGGAGCTAGTACTGGAACAAACCCAACAAGGTGCTAGTGATGAAGTCTCGGTAAGCACTGAAGGGGTTGAAGAATGAAAAAGAATTGTAAAGATAAAGGGTGAAAAGAAAGAAGCCCTCCTTACAAACTTAGGCAGAAACCGGGTCAATTCATATGCTGTCAGAATCACTTAGTTGATTGCTGACATTGAAGACAAAGTATCATGGACCCAGTGATACGCTGCACAACCCTCCCTAGCCACTCAAGGTCCCTCAAAGGATTATTGTTTCAATTGTCACGGAGTTCAATACATTTCTATCGTCTCTCTCACTCCGAGTTAGATGATATTGAAAAGGTGGCAGTTCTCTCTAGCCTTCGCTCACTAAATCAAAACGCACTATTGAGTCTAGAGCCACGAGATGCAAAATAAGATCTCATAGGAACACATGCTTCTTCTACAACTGGTTGGTCAACATTAAGGACACCAGTTGTAAACTTAAGAGTCCTACGCGGATCTTAGCAATCTACCAGAACATTTATGAGAGAATTTACAAATGTAATTCTCAGTGATTGAATGGAAATTCATGCCAGGGTCAACATCAAACAGCCCTGAAAGCAGGTCACTTCGGTAATTCCCTGTGGATTACGCTTAGTGATCGCGGCGGTTTCAAACGGTCTACAGTCGTGGAGTGATCTCCAGCGACTCACCTAATCGTTGATATACTACGGTACGATCTTAAAAATCCCTCTGTGGGTTTTCGATTAGGAACGGTCTTGGTAAGGATTAGAGAGAGTTTTCACACTATGCTGTTAACAATCTCGAAGTCCGAACCTGTAAGTACCGGACGTTTTATTGCTAACTGTCATATGCAGGAACACCTGGCGGTCGTAGCTGTAGAACACTGTAGCTGGTTGCTGTTGTAGCTGGTTGCAGAAAAGATGTCAATCCACTACCACATGTTCACACTACACCATCATTATAATTCAACAAAGTCATGATCAACCAAAAGACCTTTAACACGGCTTCTGCAAACTCTGATGCTAAATATCATGACATCAAATAGTGCGAGCATGTCGGCTCGAAGATTATCACATCACATGGAAACATACTGCTGAAAGATGACTTGGAAACTAATGTTGGATGATAAAGTCAAAGAATACTCAAAGATCATCCAAGACAATCAATCAGTCATCAAATGATTACTGCTGGATGCACAATGCACAGAGATACAAGACATTGAAGAATCAAAGACTACGAGCTATGAAGACATGTTCAGAAGACAAGAATGCTAAAACTCAAATTATTATTTCCGGGGTGACCTCCCTTAGGGGGAGATTGTTATATAAATATTCAGATGAAGGCTCGGTCACCCCGAGCATCTATTTAGCATTCACATAGCTCGTAGGCTTATTAATATTAGCTTAGTAATATTAGTATTAGTATTATTAGTTTAGTCGTATTTATATTTGTGGAGTGGGTCGGGGCTTTCCCCACTGTCAGCTCACTCCACAGCTCACTAGGGGCACAATATTAGGTACTATATATATAACCCTTCCCACACAAGGGAAGGGTGGAACTCTCATTCACATTAATCTAATCTTTTCTGTTTTTGAGTTTCTCCCACCTCTCTCTTAAGCTTCATCTCTCTAACTCAAGTATGGATCTAGTCTTCCATGAATCAAGACCACCCGAATCAAGCACACAATCAATACGTTTATATTCTACAGGTTTTGTGTTTGTTTTCTTAGTGATTTACAGGTTATATTGGACAAGAAAATAAACTTCACTAAGAGCTCATCAAACTTCAAGACGTGCACATTTTTTTATTTTCTTGGAGGAGGATTTAACCATGTTTTCACATCGCCCATGCCGAGCAAATCAGGAGAGTACTAGTTTCTTTCATCTATTTTATTTTTCCCTTTGTCATAACTTTGATACTTTTCAAGAACATTGGGGACAATGTTCAATTTAAGTGTAAGAAGAGTAAAATGGGATACCTTAGAAACTATAACTTCGCTTGATTTTTGTTTTCTTTTAGAGTAAATGTGTAATAAACTAAAATTACTTGTTAGGGCAATTTTAGCACCAAATTTAATTTTTTTACAACACATAGGAGTGAAACTTTGGTTTTAGTAAGCGTCTCATGGATAGGAATTATATAGCTAGCACAAAAAACCCTTCCACTCAAAAATTTTCACCCCAAAAATGTGAGGTTCGCCTTTAGATCTATAGGAAAGAGCATTCACTTTTAATACTTATGAGTGTACCGGTAGTATATAGATTCTAGAACTTGCGTTCGTGATGCATCCCGAGATCGCTAGTGAGACTACATTCGTGTAGTTAGGATTTACTAAAGGGATAATTACTAAAATAGCCCGATTGCCCAAGTGCTAAGAGTATCTGTCCCGATCTCAAAAAATTCCCCCCTTAGCCCAGGGAAACTCGTATAATCACGTATTGTAAAGCAGTGTTTTTTGGGCAACTTTTATTTGTTGGGCAACCATATATTGTACAGATGGTTTTTTTGTCATTTCACATATTACTCATACTACTAAAAACCCGGACTAGACCAAAATAAAAAGCATTTCCGCGCCCACAATTCACTCACCGAAATCAAATCAAACCAAACACCACCCTTCACTTCACTCACTCACATCGCCGCTGTAAACTACCATGTCCTTGGATACTGCTTACTACTCTGAGATTTTAATATTAGGAGGAAGATTTGCTCTTGGATACTGCTTACTACTCTGAGATGAAGGATGCGGGGTTTTTCGATTCTGAGTGGGAATAAGGATCCGTCTTCACCTGTCAACAATAAGTTGTTTTTATTATATCTTCACTTTGTAGATAAGGTATGGACATTATTATCAATTTAGTACGATTGGCAAAACACATGGTTGTCCAACTGAACGTTTCACTTTTATGGATCTGATAGTTGGACCTCATAGACTGAAACACATGTAGCTTTTGGATTAACAATGTCCTTGTGTGAGTGATAAAAGTTGATGATCTCCAGTTGACAGTTATCTTGCGATATCTAATATAAGGTATTTGCTGAGAACTTTAAGTATATGCTTTATGTAAGCGTGTTGTGTAGGGGAGGTAAACTGAGCAGGTCATGGGGGCTTAATAATGGTTAGATATTTTAACAAACTAACTAAAATATTTTTTTAATATTAGTTGTATATAGAGTTTAAACCCAATCGGATCAGTATATTGTTTATAAATCGCGTCGACTTGACCTGGCCTTTTATGGACTTCTAGTAAAAGCTTGCCCATTATCAAGCCCCCATGACCTGCTCATTTTACCTCCCCTAGTGTTGTAGAATTGCTCAGGAGTATCTCTTCTGTGTACTAGTTAAGTTGGGATATATTTCATCCGTAAACCATGAAATGAGCGTGTTAGAACTATTTTGTGCTTGTGGAGTGTTTGTAAGTTTGCGATTTAAAGTCTGTGTAAGTGCCCCACGAATTAAGTTTGCACAAGTCGTTTTGGAACCAAACTACGCTAATAACATTTGTGTGTTGATGTTGATTTGTTTGGTAATTTGGTTGCTGGGTTATAAAATGTCCCAAGGGACAATCTGTTTGGATTTGTGTGCCCATAAAAGTATAAAATGTTGCAACAAATGTTGGCAATACTACCTTTAATAGCCGGGTAACATGCATCATTGTGCTAAAAATGATATGAAGACAATTAATTTATAGTCACCTTTATTATTTGTGAAGAGCCTTCAGAAGAACAACCCGATATCTAAAATATGATTGAATTAGATACAAGGCCGCACAACTCCTAACTGTTGGAAACATCCATCTTATACACATGCGCCCTTTACAACACCCTCAACTAGTCTTCTAATAAATATATATGGAAACATCCATCTTATACACATGCGCCCTTTACCCAAAAGAAAAAAAAAAACAATGAGAAAAATACTGGCTCATGAGGCCTGCCTATACCCGTCTCACTTTATCTTAGAATTCATAGGTGGAGTTGCTTTTGCGATGTGCAATGTATGTAGTTTTTGTCTTTACAAATTAGAAAATTTACCGGGCTTGCTGATTGATTCATTTATTGATTCTCATTTGTAGGATCGCTGGTGACGTTGGTTTGAATAATACAGAATTATTGCCCGATATTGTACCTTTATTGATAACTCTCCTAAGAGATGGTACACCTGCAGTTGCTAGACAGGCGATCACCTCTGGAATCAGTTTATTCAGACGGGCTCTTACGGAAATTGCACTTCAGGTACATTCGCATCCTATCTGTTAATTTGATTTATTAAAGCTTTAGGCTCTGAGACCCGTATTAAGTTAGTAAAGATGCAATAGTCGTGATAATGTCAATGCAGTTTCTTTTTCTCGAATATGTAGCCCGTTGGAGCTTAAACATGTAAACTTTGATTTTCCCCGATGACCATGCATATCAAGTGTGATTTTTTTAAATATATAGCATTGTAGATACTCATAGCTCTAGTTTTCAGGGTCTGTATTCAAGCGAGGTGGATGATTCTCTCGAGTCATCATGGGCATGGGTGTTCAAGCTTAAAGATGAAATATATTCGATGGCATACCAGGTAACCGACAAATTCAATGATTTGGCACAACCTTTATGCATGATATATGCAGGCTAATTCTCTGTTGCTATGTAATTTTAGCCTGGAAGCGATGGGAGAAAGTTGCTTGCACTGAAATTCATGGAATCAGTGACTTTATTATATACAGCTGATCCTAGTGCTTCTTCTGAACCACCCGCAGATCAAACTTCTTCAGGTATACTTATAAATTCTTTGTTGTATCTTATTTTTGTGGGTGTGTGGTTATTGATGTTATCTGTATGACACTTGCCTGACAGATGAATTTAACATAGCATGGCTTCGTGGAGGCCATCCCATACTTATTGTTGGTGATCTATCCGTTGAAGCCAGTCGGAACCTGGGTTTGTTGCTTGATCAGCTAAGATATCCAGCTGTTAAATCACTCAGCAATATGGTGGTTATCGTGTTAATCAAGAGGTATATTTGTATTGGCCACATATGCATATGCTATGGGGTTTCCTTTGTAGAACTTGACGTGCACAATATTAATATCTACAACTATACTTTGTAACTAGTACATCCAATATTCTTTTGGATTTGGCCAGAGTCAACTGGGATTCATGACATGTGCAACTTTCATGTATGGCGCCTGTGCTTCAATAGGCTCGCACAAAGTTGTAGTAATTGTCTCTACTTTTAAAGAGTTAATAAGTAAAAGTTGAAAGAGTATTAGTATGTCAATTGTTTTAGGTTGTGGAAAACCGGATATAGGAGGGAAGAGGGATGGAGTGATATGGATTTTTGCATCAGTTTCATGGTCTCAAACTGTGATTTGGTAGTTATAAAATACTCAGTTATGTTGAAAAGCGATAATTGTAAATGAGTTAACTCCTTATATTATATATTTTTTCAGTATATTCACACACCACTTAGAAAATTGTTCTTTTTAAGCAACTAATGATTTTGGGATGTGAAATTTCTTACGACTTCCCAAATCCAGAAGTTGAACAGTCCAAGAATGAGCAGATTTGTCTTTCCTATAAATTTCGTACTCTTTACCATTGCTTATGCTTCTTAAAAAACACTTTCACTAATTCCTTAATCATGCTTTACAGTCTTTCAGCAATTGCAAAGAAAAGGCCTGCATTTTATGGGCGCATACTTCCAGTTTTACTTGGTTTGGATCCATCAAGTTCTGCTGTGAAATCGGGTCATGTTTCTGGAGTGCATCATACTTTAATGAATGCTTTCCTTTCCTGCTTGAGATGCACACACCCGGGTGCTGTTCCGGTAACTATTTCCTTTATTACAAAACTGGACTTAGATCAAGTTTCTACCCATATATGCTTATCCTTGTTTGTTGTTTCTTTGGCATAAGAACTTAATTCTAAGAAATTATAAATCAACAAGAAAATACTGTTTATATTGTGGAGTGTTTTTGGCTTTCATACTGTCCTTAAACTATGTTATATTCTCTTAATAGTGGCGGGATCGTCTAGTTGGATCACTTAGAGATATGAAAGCTGGTGGGTTGGCTGAAGAAGCCCTTCGTGAAGTTTCTCGGGGTAATTCGTCAATTGGCACAAGTAAGTTGCTTGTTTTGAGTTACCCATTTTGCTTGTGTACAGTCAAAAGTATTTATGTGGAATAGTGACAAGTGGACGGTCCTCTTACAGGATGTAAAACCCTCAGTAGAAGTGAGTAATTCTCCTGGTATAAGGAAAAGGTCTCAAGTGCAGGATGTTAGCAATTTGAATAAAGATGATGGTGTACCTGGAAAGCGTGCTAAACCAACACCTAATCTGAATGAGGACTCAAAGGGCAATGTAGTTGGGAATTCTTCAAGCCAAAAAGTAAATGCAGACAATGGACGGGTACAGCAGCTTGTTTCTATGTTTAGTTCGTTGGTTGCACAGGGTGAACAATCTGCTGGAATGTTAGAAATTCTCATTAGCAGTATATCTGCTGATTTACTTGCTCAAGTAGTAATGGCCAATATGCCAAATCTTCCTTTAGTTCGGCCTATAGAATACGGCAATGAAGAGTTGGTCAACACCGGGTCCCATCCTGCTACTACACCAGCTGATAATCTGTCTGCATATCTAACTGACATAATATCACGCTCCACCAATTCTCAGCTTACAGATTCTACTTTGGAAACACACACCGACGAGGTACACTATTTAATTTTGAACATAATCTCTGATGTTGCTTTTATTATGGATTTTAGTTAGGGCTGCATAACAAGATGAGCTTTAGCCTGACTCAGCAGTTTTTGCCTAATATAGAACTTAATTTGATAGCTTCACTAGTCTTGTTGACGCAGGCTTGAGCTCGTCATGATTAGTATTGAAAGCTCAAAGTATGTATTACAATTACTTTTGATCAAACAAGGTCATTTCGAGCTCGAATAAAATTGTACACCAATATTTGACGATAATTCATACTCACTCTGTCTCAAAATAAGTGTCAACATCTTTATTTTTGGATTGTCCTAAATTAAATGTCTACATCATCAGCTATTTATCAAGCTTCCTAATCTGTCCTAAAAGGCACCCAATCAAAAACTTGCTACGATTTATCTATAAAATTGTGTAGAGGTTATAGATAACATTTGACTACTAAACAGTGTAAATATTACACTTTTCTGAAATTGTGTGAACTTTGTCTAGTGGACACTTCTTTTGGAACGGAGGGAGTATCATGTGTTCTGAGTTCGGCTTGTTATAATGTGTTTTGAGCTCACAATTGTATTCAAACACAAACTCGATAAAGTTCAATTTGATCAAGACCGAATCGAGTTCGAGATCGAATTAATCATGAAAACCTTGACACATGCTCTGCTCTACTTCTAGTATTTGCAGTTTGCTATTGCATCTTATTATCCTGTAACTACCTTGAAAGTAATATCATAGAAACTGCATTTAATCAATTTGGTCATTCGTTCTGTACTTCTACTTTGACTCTAAACACATCAACTTTCTTTAGTTGGCTACAATTGGTTTGGCTGCAGCTGAGAACCCATTGGGCTTTGTTCTTGGAGGGATCTTGTAAGTTGATTCAGTCTATAGCTGACTATAACTTTGACTCTAAGTACACCTGGTTAACGGATTTGTGTCTTTGTTAGAGGGCAAGCTTTGTGTCAGACTGTGCTGTCTTTGGTGGGAAGAGTTTGGCAACTCAAATATCAGACAGATTTGTATTTCAATTTATTGATTTGTGTGATCATTGTCTTGTTCAGTCGTTTGTACGTTTGAAATAAATTGTTGGAATATTTCGTGCAGATTGCGTTATCGGGTGGAATACTTTTCATTGTTTTTGGAATCCAATCATTTTTCTCTACAATCGAATCATGATTCTTGCTACTGACAATGGTACGTGATCATCATCTTCCTCATATTAAGAAAGAAACAAAAAGAGTTCTTTTATTACAAGTTTGACTTTTGAGGTCAAAATCATTACTTTCCACCTTCAAATCAATATGGGTCTTTTATTGTTTTTCTTTTTGATAATTTGATAATGATATTTATTATGAAACACATGCTACAAGCCTACAACCATATTGATATTCAACTCGGAACTTTTATAATTATTTACCTTTAAAAACGCATAGGTTTGACCTCAAAAAGTCAAACTTGTATGATTTCCTTAGGATGGGAAAGTACTTGTGCTAACTTGATTTAACTACTATCTAACCATATGCATTACTTACTTTGTTGCAGAAGATAGGAAGTTGGTGCGTGAAGAAAAGATATTGTTTAGACTTTTGACACTTTGACCAAGCTTGAATTCGTAGAAATAAAAAAAATACTGATTAAAAACAGCACTAAGCTACTGTCATCAGAAATAGATTATATTTATATCAGTTGCATCTTTATGGTAATTGATGATGAAACACAATTTGCTTCAACTTGTGACGTTTTGCAGCATTTTATCGCCGTACATGATACATGCTTTGTAACTCCACATAAATCAAAATTTCTCTGTTGCCGTTATTCTTGTCTCAAATTCTACATGAATAAGTGCAAATGCATTCATTTACTACAATGTTGCGTTCGTATACATACAAATACAGCTTGCTTGTTTTGTTTCTGAGTCACTGTTTCGTAATGTGATTACATGAATATTTATCAGACACCACAAGATACTGCAGATAACTTTATAGACCAAACAAGTATGATTCATGTATATGTATCTAACCCTCTTGAGAGTTTTGTCCTTATGTTTCTATTACAAACACGCATTTCCAATATGAAACATATTATCGACTTGTTTTAAACATGTAGTCATAAATACAATACCAGTTAATCTGATAATTTACTGATAAAAGTCGTAGCTTGAGGAGTCAGCAATTATATTCCTGAACGCATCGATGGTTGATGCTAACATTATGAACACGCCGATGAATATTCCCACCTGTATACCCACAGGAATTATTAAAATAGAACTTATTTCATTTCTGATGTTAGTATACTTGGTTCCTGCTGGCAGGTATGATAGTTTCCTGCTGGTATAGTTGGGCAACTTTTGTATTTTTTGGAAAAGTTGCCCAAAAATTTCAAAAGTTGCCAAGTAACTTTTGTATTTTTTGGACAACTTTTGTATTTTTTGGTTGCAAAAAAAAGTTGCCCAAAAAATATAAAAGTTGCCCAAAAAATTACAAAAGTTATTTCATTTATGCTGTTAGTATAGTTGGTTCATGCTGACAGGTATGTAGTTCCTGCTGGTATAGTTGGGCAACTTTTGTATTTTTTGGAAAAGTTGCCCAAAATTTACAAAAGTTGCCAAGTAACTTTTGTATTTTTTGGAAAAGTTGCCCAAAAAATACAAAAGTTGCCCAAAAAATTACAAAAGTTATTTCATTTCTGCTGTTAGTATAGTTGGTTCATGCTGGCAGGTATGTAGTTTCTGCCTGTTGGGCAACTTTTGTATTTTTTGGAAAAGTTGCCCAAAAAGTACAAAACAAATAAATATTGTGTACTCCAAGTTTTGCTTTCTTGCTTTCCACTGTCCGAAGTCCAAAATCACAATGCAAATATTTGACTTTTTGCATGAAACCACATCATATCTCAACAGCATAAACCAATAACCATGAGCAGTAGTTCAAAGAACTCGCAAGCAGTAGTAAAAATACCCGAGCAGCAGTACTAAGGTTAGCAGCAAGGTTAGCACTTCATCACATAAACACAAATGTAAAACCACAAACACTAAGAAATGATGAATAACACAGTTTTTCTTATAGTTAGCACACATTTAAAGATTTGTTAAAGTCTTGCCATTCACAGGTTCCATATATTATAATCCATGAACATAGAGTCGTAAAATATCTACACAATCTTTGCGCCTTATATATTTAATACTATTTTGAGATAGCATTTTGTTCAAGAAAATGTGTCTTCCCAATCTCCATTGGCCACATCGTCTTCTTCCAAATTGATCAACTCCAAGAAATGTGAATGTCTGTGATCTTCATGATAGTATTCTCGTGGGGTTCCCAGCTTTATTCCGTACATCACGTCTGTTCTATGCTTCACTCTCATGAAATTGTAATTCCAAGGACCGTTCTCAGGAACCTAGGGCGCACAATCAATAACAGACATTAGTTACCAACGAGGTCGGCCACGACCCGCCGCGTTGCGGCGGAGCAATGATCTAAGCAAAGAAATAATGACAATTATGCTCTTAAGTGTACAGGCAAGTGATTAACTTAAGTTCTTGATAAGAGAAAAAAACAATCCAATTCAGAAAAAAAAATTACTTTACTGGTAAAAATAATATAAAGAACTTACACCAAAACGTAACCACAACTGCTATAATATGATCTCCCATGCGGGTCAACACCCAAGAAATCTGCTCCTCGAATAGATTTAGCCACATCAACTTCCAGATTACCCATCCCAACCAGGGGACCTGGTAACAAATAACAAAGCGACTATTAGAAACTAAAAACAGTAAAGAAATCAGTAACACAAACATAAATTAGTGGACTGCATACACACACAAAAATTGGCATACAAACCTTGTTGAATATTGTTGTAACGGTCAGCAAGTAAGGATACATGGCAAGGACGCACATTGGAAGTAGCACTGGCTGGATAAAAAGGTATGGAAAATAAATTATGATGAAAATGATAGGTAAAAAGAAGGTATAAGAAACAACAATAATGAATAAAATACTGAAAATAGATGGCAAGGACGCACATTGGAAGTAAGTTAAAAGTATATCAAAAAGTCGGCTACTAAAATTGGCGAACGCATAATATAAAAGAATATATCAGTAACATCAGTTAACGAATAAATCATGTAACTAAACTAAAGAGACCTAATTTCAGATTACTTTCAATTAAAGGTCACCATCAAACAATTAAACATTAACAGCAAAGCAATAATAAACGTACCACCAACAATCAAGTAAAGGCAGTAACGAAAGAAACCGATACCAAATTCTTCTTCTGCTGTTTACAATGTTTCCAGATACATAAACCTAAAGAGAAGTAATTTGAGATTAGTTTCAATCAGAGGTTACCACCAAACAATTAAACATGAAGAACAAAGCAATAATAAACGTAGCAACAACAATCAAACAATGGCACTAACGAAAGAAACGGATACCAATTTCGTCTTCTGCTGTTCACGAAGTTTCCAGACACATAAACCTAAACAGAAGTAATTTGAGGTTAGTTTCAATTAGAAGTTTTCACCAAACAATCAAACATCAAGAACAAAGCAATAATAAGCGTACGAACAACAACCAAATAAACCCAGTAACGAAAGAAACGGATGGCAACTTCTTCTTCTGGTGTTCACGATATTTCCAGAAACGTAAAAGAGATAACTATTAAAAAAAAAGAATGGCGGCGTCTCTAGAAAAAGGACAAAAAAAAAAAAAAAAAAAAAAAAAAAAAAAGGGAAAGGCCGGTTGGGCTCCAAAAGGGCTGGACTGGGCTCCCACTCAATGACGTAAGCTTTGCACCTAAATGACGAAAAAGAAACGGTGTCGTTTTAAACGAAAAATTATATATATAGTAATTATATATACTAGAAGTAATAAATACGATTAAATAAGATGAATGGTCAATGTCGTTTGCTCAAAATTCCAGAACTGGTCACTTGCCAATATAATTACGGATATGGTCTCTAGAAGCACTGTTGTTTTATTGCTTCCTCAAGTATGTAAAACTTTTCACTTTCGGTCCCTAAAGGGTCAAATGCGAGGCACCAAATATGAAAGCAAACAACATTTTTAAAGATTCATATTCGTAAGAGCAAATCATATGGACCATTTTTGTAATTTACTATAACAGTCTAACTATTAGAGAGAGTTTTTTACCATATAGAAACCAAAGAAACGGTCACTTAGAAGCATTGGGACCTTCTCATAATGAGTTGGAAGATACCCCTGAGGATTGCTTCTTGTATCCTTGTTTCCACGGCCCCATTCATAGCCGGATGGCGTAAGTTTATATGCAGTCAAGGAGCATGAACCCGGAGTGAAACTGCAAGTTACTATGATAGACTTATCTCCGTCCGATTGCTTGTTATTTTCCAAGAACTGAGCATGTAACATAATGTCCTGCAAAAGTCAAATCAAGTACAAGTCAACTACCCGTTACCAACAACATCTTCCTCTTCAGGCTTCTGTAGCATTTCTTTTGTCGCAGGCTGTTCGCCTTCCACTTCAGGCTTTTGTAGCATTTCCTAGATTGTCAGACAGGACATGAAAATTATCATATTACTTTCAAGGTAGTTACAGGATAATAAGATGCAATAGTAAACTGCAAATACTAGAAGTAGAGCAGAGCATGTGTCAAGGTTTTCATGATTAATTCGATCTCGAACTCGATTCGGTCTTGATCAAATTGAACTTTATCGAGTTTGTGTTTGAATACAATTGTGAGCTCAAAACAATTATAACAAGCCGAACTCAGAACACATGATACTCCCTCCGTTCCAAAAGAAGTGTCCACTAGACAAAGTTCACACAATTTCAGAAAAGTGTAATATTTACACTGTTTAGTAGTCAAATGTTATCTATAACCTCTACACAGTTTTATAGATAAATCGAAGCAAGTTTTTGATTGGGTGCCTTTTAGGACAGATTAGGAAGCTTGATAAATAGCTGATGATGTAGAAATTTAATTTACTTGAACAAACAAATACCAAAACTATAGTACTACAGATATAAAAGATTAAACTTACTTGAACAATCGATAAAAGATTAAACTTACTTTTTGGAAGATCAATTATATCATTATTATCATCTTCAATCTTTTAATCTTTTTGTTCCACAGCAACAGCTTGTTCTTCAACCTTAACCGAAACCACCTCCTCTTCCTTCACCAGGACCACCTCTTTTTCTTCCGTCACCGGAGGAGCTAGTCTATACACATACAATAGATACTTTACATGTTTAACCCGATTATGACATGCTAACATAGAAAGACGTATATGCAAATCTGGTAATCACGAAACGAAGGAGAAGACCGAACAAGCGACCACCACTGATCGAAATCTGTGATGGATCTGGGTTTTGGTGTGTGTAAATTTTCTGGGTTTTGACTTTGTTTGTGTTGTGTGTGTTGTTTTGGATTTTTTTGTGAGTGCAGTTTGTGTTTTTTTTGTTTGTGTATGATTTGTTATGCGTGAGAGTGATAGGGATTTATTTTTGTTTTGATTGAGAGCTAGATCTGAATCCATCGAGTTGTGGTCTTATGTTAATAACAAGTTTCTAATTTTAATGCACGTAAAATGACCAAAATATCCTTTTGTTCATGTATTTGTTGCCCAAAATTCAAAAGTTGCCCAAAATACAATACATCCCTTATACATCGTAGCAATAGTTGTTGAGGTATTTTGGTCGATGACGTGGCGTCCTGTGGTCCGTCGGATCAGTTGCCCTGGGCTAAGGGGGAATTTTCTGTGAGCGGGACAAATACTCTTAGCACTTGGGCAATCGAGCTATTTTAGTAATTATCCCATTACTAAATGATAAGAGGCATTAGGATACCTCTTGTTTTAAGCATGTTTATTATAATTACATTGGCTTCATTGGTCAAGTAATTTTCCCACACCTTTACGATGTGCTCATTTTTAGTACACGATACCCCTAGTACACCCCTCAGAGCCTATCATTTTCGCGGTTCTCGTGATATTTTGGTGGATTCCGAAATATTAATGAAGAGCATTGTTTACAATCCACCCCCAAATGTACACCCAAATCGCCTTAGCCTACCTTGTATGCACTCATTTTTAGTACATTATTGTTACAACATTTATGTTAAACCCTTTGTCAATTGTCTAATTGGTTAAATAGTTACTAAGTCGAGTCATATCTTGTAAATACAGTTTTGGGACAATTGAGACTCATGGGTAAAGTACTAGTTATTATGAAGTAATGGAGAAGAATTTCAATGTTATTACCCCCATATGTGCGTTAATATTTAAAGTACTCCACGTGTTTTGATTTTCTTAATTCGGGTCATTAGTTAGTTTCATTTATGTAAAAGTTCAAGTGTAGTAAGGTTGCAAGTAATCCCTTTGTATGGATGTATTATTTTGGATGGTAGGGCAAGATTGATAAAAAAAAAAAAAAAAAAAAAAAAAAAAAAAAAAAAAAAAAAAAGAAAAAAAACGGACTACCATCCCGTCTTTTATTTTTGTTTTAGTCAAGAAAGTGTCTTGAAAAATACAAAAAGAGTTAGTAGTTAGCGAGTCGAGTTGAGTCTTGGCTTAGCAACGCCTCATTGTACATTTAATTGACCAAGATAATTGACTTGCCACCAGTGAAATTCCCTTTATCTAACAAAACCGTGTTTTCCATACCCTTACGCCTAATGTTACAACCCTTTAAAAAGACCTCTTTGATAGTTTATCCTAGGTGCTTACGCCAAAGTGGTTATGGTAATCTATGTGCTATGACAGGTAGAGAGTGTTTTATTTTCCCGTTTTCATATGTTATATAACTTTATACACCCGAGAGATGTGAGAATCCAAACACTTTATGTGAGGTGCTAGTATATAATTTTCGTGCTTATTACGACTAACGAGGAACGATTGTATGTTGTAATTACTTTTATATTAATGTTAAATGACCCCTAACTTGTACATTAATTAGGATAAAAGTACATTTGCTTGAGGACAATCAAATTCCAAGTATAGGGATATTTGATGAGGAATTATTTGGTACCTTTTTAAGTGGTCATTTAAGGCCAAAATCGTATTTATATGATCAAATATTACCCTAAATCATTTCTTTTTGCATTTTAAGTACTTGGGACGAAAAATATGGAATTCGACATATTTATGGCTTATTTGGATGAAAAAGTGAAGAAAACGATGAAGTCCCAAATTCTGTCAGATAAGGGAGCCTTACGGTGTCACACATTACAACGTGACGCCATCACTTGCAAATGAAGATGGATTCTTGGCTCAGACTTAACAAGCGACGACTCAGTCAAATTTGAAGACCTTATAACCTGACGGCGTCAGGTGTATTTGAAGACCAAGATTTCGTACAAAGTTAACAAGAGACGGCCCATAACATTTACAAAGGGACGGCGTCAGACAGCACATGACGACGTCAGAGTTCTCAAGCGACGCCGTCATAACGGCGACTTGGAGAAGACGTAACCCTTATTGGAGGTGAGCTGACGGCGTCACACTTTGCAAGTGACGCCGTCACAATTGTAAATCTATATATACTTTCGCATGTTTTCATTAATTCGTGTAACACTTTGGAGAGGCAAACCCTAGATGAATTTTGCAGGTTTTGTAAGGCTTTTACAGCCTTGGAACTTCATGTTTCAATAGAGATATGTTATTCCTTTGATCGTTCGATATGTCTATGTATTGTTTGATTATGTGTTTATCTTCTCTTTACTTTAACATGCTAGCTTAAGTTATTAAGTGTTTGCTTAGATCTAATGAAACCTGGTTATTGATCATTGATTTGTCGTCTCTTGTTTAATTGATTGCCTCGCGTTAGGATAAGAAAACTGGCTAAGTTCTTATATATATTAGCTTGAACGTCTTATAAAACGCAACCATAGAGTGCACTATTGGTTTTCCTCTTTGTATTTATTGCGTGAATTGCGGCTTGTAGATCCTAGAAAATTTAATAGACTTTAAGGGTTTTAGGGGAGACTAATGTTCATAGAGTTGGGGACTTCGGCACCTCCCCACGACCAATATTAAGGAATACAATGCTTTAATTAAAACAAAGACGTAATAATTCAAAAAATCAGTAGGAGATAACTAGGGAGTAAAGATGTCTAAGTAAACACTGCTTCTCCTATCAAAAGAGTTACCAACAAATTTACCTTTTTCTTGTCATTAGTTTAATTTTATTTTGTAATTAGTATTGGGTTAGTTGACTAGCAACTAATTCTGCTCACTCTTTCAAAACCCGAGATTTTTACTTGCTTTCTAAAAAATTATAAAAATACAAAAAGAATCATCCCTCACCTCTAGGCCTATCTCGACATACACTTCGACCTTTCCACAACTATTGCGAGATTATTCCCCTAGAGAACGATCAATCCCCCGGACTTATCTATACTACACTACAATGGTTAGGTGCACTGCCTAAAGGATTGTAAAACTTCCTTTGAGAGTTTCGCAATTCTCACATCATGATGTCAACCTATTCTCCATTTCTTGCATGTTCATTCCCAACATAAATTTTCTCATCATCATTAGATGAGCTTTATTCTTCATCCCAATCATATGATTCAGCTACAAGACCTTGTTTCTTGCTTAGGATGACTGAGAGAATGAGGCATCGAAATTTAAAAGTGCAGTTTCGCCTTGGCCTCTTTGTATTTGGCTATGTAGCATTTCTGAAAATTTGGTTCAGATTGACTATTTGAAGAGATTTGAGCTGAGGTGATGAGTTTTGTTTGAAATCTATTTTGTTGTGAATATGGATAAGAAGGTGGGGATGTTTTAGAAAATTAGTCTTTGCAAAATGACTAGTTTTATCACATTTAAAATATTCATTTTTACTATTTGAAAATTTTGAGCCAAAGAACCTTAGAGGATTCTTTTTGAATAATCTCTTGGAATTGGCCAAGAGATACCGTTCCTGAAATTGTTCATTCAAATCATCCAAGTACTCTTTGCTAATTCTAGTGTCCTCTTCATCAGTGGGATCGTCTTGGGAATCCTAGACAATAGAGTTAAAGAAAAATGCAGTTGATAGAGGGGTGGTAGTGGTCAGTGCCTTCTTTGTCTCAGGTGCATAGATCTTGTCTGTCAACCTTTCTTCATATTTAAAAATTCCAAATAGTGTGGCTAAGTCAAGGTCTCTAACATGGCCAAATTTCCTTAGACCTTGGTTAAAGCTTAACCATTTCATTGAAAGGTTGTTAACAAAGTCAGTGTTGATTTCATGATTTCAAAGAACAACACCACAATTTACTACTTCATTCATGAGAACTTTGTATCTGGTGAATGATTGAGAGACAGTCTCATTTCCAAGATGTTTAAAGGTGTTGTAAGCCAGTTACAGTCCTATTTAATAGTCCTATTTTCTTTGAACTCTGAAGGACCCTCAAAGTTAATAACCAAGTCTTCCTATGCCTTTTTAGTAGTAGGACAGTTAATGACCGTATCCATCACATCATTTAGTAAGCATGATATGATGATACATTTGGCTGATCTTGATTAACAGCCCGTCTTTCATCATTGTTCGACTAACCTTCTGGTTTGTCAAGACCAACAGTTATTTTTGAAACATATGGACCTTCATTAATGACTTTAATGAGGTAAGGTTCCGTACCAGCTATGTGAAATAAAAACCTCTTTTTTCCATTTGGGAAACCTTTTCTCATATAGTTTAGGAGCAGCAGCGACATAACCACCATCCTTTGAGTCTAGAAGTTAAGGAACATCATATGTAGACATGGTAGGATCTTTATTTAAAAAACTTTTGAGCTATTTTGTTTGAAATTTTTTATTAATCAAACTGCTCTGATACCACTTGTTGTTCTCTTTAGTGTGATTACAATTTATCATAAATAAGTTAAATAATTATGCATGTAATCTGATGAGGTGTTTAAACAGTTTATGGTAATAATACGTAAAGCAGTTTAAACACACAATACTTTTTCAGCGTTTAAAACTCTTACTAAAAGTTAATCAAAGAATTTGACAAGGATTTTTTGCGGAATAACAATCCTAGTTGAATGACGATTGAGGTGATCTCATCTCTAAATTAAACACAAACCTAAGTTATTATTTAAGGAAGAACTTATACTTACTCGTTGAATTTTTCAGCAACCTAAGTTCTATTCGAGGAATAAATGCTCTTAAAGTGTATCACATTAATTGCAAGAGATGCATTTACTCCTTTACAAACATTATCTTTTATAGAAGAGAATTTAGGTATCTACTTTACACATCTTGAGCATTCAATGGGTTGGTGAGATTGCATTAATTGCTTCTATACTAGGTACAAGGATAAACTCTTCTTTTAGGATTAATGTTGAAGGACGTTGTACCTTTTTACCAACTCTGGAAAGGTGTGAATTCTAATAAGGCTTGCTTTATCCCTTTTTGCTAAAGTAGACATTCCCACCTTTCACCTTTTAGATACTTGAGATTATTAGCTCACTGTATTTGTGAATGAGGAGATCAAACATCGTTCGGTGAGGCATTGTCATCCTCACTGAACTGAACTTCTTCTTTGGATCCTTTACTTAAGTAGCTAAACTGCAACAACATTGAAGCAAAGATTCTTAGTCTTCAAGAACTTAGAAGGAATTATACTGACTAATTCTCAGTGACCAAGTTATACTTAGGCTATTTTATGTTCAAATCTATTCAGAGACTGCTAGACCCAACTATAAAAAATGTTGTTAGTGAAGATCTTTTATATTTTTACATTTTCAAAATATATACTTATTTTGAAGCATATGAAGTAATATTTGTGTGTTTTATGAATCATAAAAATATACTCCTAAGCAATAAGACAAGTTGGACCCAATCAACAATGGTTATATATATACTAGAAGTACTTAGCTTTGATGGAGACATGTTACATATAGTTAGCATTAAAGTCAATCATAATTGTATATATAAACATATGTGAACCAATGCATGTTCTTTAGTCTCACAAGTCTCATATCTCCTGTTAGCTTTAAAGTTTTGTTATAGTCGGGAATTGCAATAGCATTTAAATACAAGGACTAGTTTAGGCATTAGTACTAAGTTAGGATTGTATTCTTGTAATAAATACCCTCCTAGTCACAACTAGGAGGGTTGGGATTCTCATTGTAACACTTGAGGTGTGTGTGTTTTCTTTACTTCTCTCTCTATAGAAAACATACACACCTCGACATCCAATAAACCGATTATACCATGTTTAATCTTTATCACGAGTTTCCCCGACCTCCTGAACGTGATCTTGGTCTCTACAATTGGTATCAAAAGCTAACCAGGTGGCGATTCTGGTGTCTTTGAGGTAAAATATGTGATTTATGGTGGGTTTATCTCGTTATTGTTGATGAGTCGAGTCTTGAAGTTTTTGTGTTCGATTTGTGTTCTTATGTTAGCAACAGTTACGTTTTTGTTATATAAAAACGTTAGCTTGTGTGTTTTTCTTGGAATCGTACGCATAAATCAAGGTTCAAGGTTGTGTTTGTTTGTGATTTAACGAGTTGGGTTATGAAGATTTGCTAGTTTATCACTCGTATCTTGAGTGTTTATAAGTTGGATTTTTGTTGTTCTATGTATTTAGATCAACAATAATTCCAAAGGATTGTTCAAGATTTGTTTTTGGATAATCATTGTACTTTATTGTTGGCGTATAATTCTTACCAATGAATTATTGATTTGAGTTGTTAAAAGTGGGTGAAAATTAGTAGTAGTGGGGAAGTGACTAAAGGACAAGAGTGGTTGAGCTGCCATTTATCGCAAATCAGGGGGCAGCAGTCACTTATCGCAATTCAGAAATATCGCAATCTTGTATAAGATTGCGATAGGAGCTTTTACCGAAATTGCAATTTCGACCATACTATCGAAATTGAAAAATCTGTCATTTATCGCAATTGGCCCAAGAAGTTCTTATCGCAAATTAATTTCGATAAAATTATCGCAATTGGCCTTGTTAGTTTATCGAAATTGAAAGTCACCTTATCGCAAATGGTGTCCGACAACTCTATCGCAAACGCTGGCAGACAACCTTATCGCAATTGTGTCTGAGAACTTTATCGCTATTGCTGACAGACAACCTTATCGCAATTGCGTCCGAGAACTCTATCGCAATTATATATTGGACAACTTATCGCATTAGCAAAAAAAAAAAAAAAAAAAAAAAAAAAAAAAAATTCAAATATTGTGGCTAAGTCAAGGTCTCTAACATGGCCAAATTTCCTTAGACCATGGTTAAAGCTTAACCCTTTCATTGAAAGGTTGTTAACAAAGTCAGTGTTGATTTCATGATTTCAAAGAACAACACCATAGTTTACTACTTCATTCATGAGAACTTTGTATTTGGTGAATGATTGAGAGACTGTCTCATTTCCAAGATGTTTAAAGGTGTTGTAAGCCAGTTACAGTCCTATTTAATAGTCCTATTTTCTTTGACCTCTGAAGGACCTTCAAAGTTAATAACCAAGTCTTCCTATGCCTTTTTAGTAGTAGGACAGTTAATGACCGTATCCATCACATCATTTGGTAAGCATGATATGATGATACATTTGGCTGATCTTGATTAACAGCCAGTCTTTCATCATTGTTCGATTAACCTTCTGGTTTGTCAAGACCAACAGTTGTTTTTGGAACATATGGACCTTCATTAATGACTTTAATGAGGTAAGGTTCCGTACCAGCTATGTGACATAAAAACCTGTTTTTTCCATTTAGGAAACCTTTTCTCATATAGTTTAGGAGCAGCAGCGACATAACCACCATCCTTTGAGTCTAGAAGTTAAGGAACATCATATGTAGACATGGTAGGATCTTTATTTAAAAAACTTTTGAGCTATTTTGTTTGAATTTTTTTATTAATCAAACTGCTCTGATACCACTTGTTGTTCTCTTTAGTATGATTACAACTTATCATAACTAAGTTAAATAATTATGCATGTAATCTGATGAGGTGTTTAAACAGTTTATGGTAATAATACGTAAAGCAGTTTAAACACACAATACTTTTTCAGCGTTTAAAACTCTTACTAAAAGTTAATCAAAGAATTTGACAAGGATTTTTTGCGGAATAACAATCCTAGTTGAATGACGATTGAGGTGATCTCATCTCTAAATTAAACACAAACCTAAGTTATTATTTAAGGAAGAACTTATACTTACTCGTTGAATTGTTCAGCGACCTAAGTTCTATTCGAGGAATAAATGCTCTTAAAGTGTATCACATTAATTGCAAGAGATGCATTTACTCCTTTACAAACATTATCTTTTATAGCAGAGAATTTAGGTATCTACTTTACACATCTTGAGCATTCAATGGGTTGGTGAGATTGCATTAATTGCTTCTATACTAGGTAATGGGATAAACTCTTCTTTTAGGATTAATGTTGAAGGTTGTTGTACCTTTTTACCAACTCTGGAAAGGTGTGAATTCTAATAAGGCTTGCTTTACCCCTTTTTGCTAAAGTAGATTTTCCCACCTTTGACCTTCTAGATACTTGAGATTATTAGCTCACTGTCTTTGTGAATGAGGACATCAAACATCGTTCGGTGAGGCATTGTCATCCTCACTGAACTGAACTTCTTCTTTGGATCCTTTACTTAAGTAGCTGAACTATAACAACATTGAAGCAAAGACTCTTTGTCTTCAAGAACTTAGAAGGAATTATATTGACTAATTCTCAGTGACCATGTTATACTTAGGCTATTTTAGGTTCAAATCTATTCAGAGACAGATAGACACTGAAATGACCCAACTATAAAAAATGTTGTTAGTGAAGATCTTTTATATTTTTACATTTTCAAAATATATACTTATTTTGAAACATATGAAGTAATTTTTGTGTGTTTTATGAATCATAAAAATATACTCCTAATCAATAAGACAAGTTGGACCCAATCAACAATGGTTATAAATATACTAGAAGTACTTATCTTTGATAGAGACATGTTACATATAGTTAGCATTAAAGTCAATCATAATTGTATATATAAACATATGTGAACTAATGCATGTTCTTTAGTCTCACAAGTCTCGTATCTCCTGTTAGCTTTAAAGTTTTGTTATAGTCGGGAATTACAATAGCATTTAAATACAAGGGCTAGTTTAGGCATTAGTACTAAGTTAGGATTGTATTCTTGTAATAAATACCCTCCTAGTCACAACTAGGAGGGTTGGGATTCTCATTGTAACACTTGAGGTGTGTGTGTGTTTTCTTTACTTCTCTCTCTAGAAAACATACACACCTCGACATCCAATAAACCGATTATACCATGTTTAATCTTTATCACGAGTTTCCCCGACCTCCTGAACGTGATCTTGGTCTCTACAATTGGTGTCAAAGCTAACCAGGTGGCGATTCGTGGTGTCTTTGAGGTAAAATATGTGATTTATGGTGGGTTTATCTCGTTATTGTTCATCAGTCGAGTCTTTGAAGTTTTTGTGTTCGATTTGTGTACTTATGTTAGCAATAGTTACGTTTTTGTTATATAAAAACGTTAGCTTGTGTGTCTTTCTGGGAATCGTACGCAAAAATCAAGGTTCAAGGTTGTGTTTGTTTGTGATTTAACGAGTTGGGTTGTGAAGATTTGCTAGTTTATCACTCGAATCTTGAGTGTTTATAAGTTGGATTTTTGTTGTTCTATGTATTTAGATCGACAATAATTCCAAAGGATTGTTCAAGATTTGTTTTTGGATAATCATTGTACTTTATTGTTGGCGTATAATTCTTACCAAAGAATTATTGATTTGATATGGTAAAAGTTGGTGAAAGTTAGTAGCAGTGGGCAAGTGACAAAAGGACAAGAGTGGTTGAGCTGCCATTTATCGCAAATCAGGGGGCAGCAGTCACTTATCGCAATTCAGAAATATCGCAATCTTGTATAAGATTGCGATAGGAGCTTTTATCGAAATTGCAATTTCGACCATTCTATCGAAATTGCAAAATCAGTCGTTTATCGCAATTGGCCCAAGAAGTTCTTATCGCAAATCAATTTCGATAAAATTATCGCAATTGGCCTTGTTAGTTTATCGAAATTGAAAGTCACCTTATCGCAAATGGTGTCCGACAACACTATCGCAAACGCTGGCCGACAACCTTATCGCAATTGTGTCCGAGAACTTTATCGCAATTACTGACAGACAACCTTATCGCAATTGTGTCCGAGAACTCTATCGCAATTATATATCAGAGAACTTATCGCAATTGCAAAAAAAAAAAAAAAAAAAAAAAAAAAAAAAAAAAAAAAAAAAAAAAAAAAAAAAAAAAAAAAAAAAAAATTACAACTAGTGTGGCTAAGTCAAGGTCTTTAACATGGCCAAATTTCCTTAGACCTTGGTTAAAGCTTAACCATTTCATTGAAAGGTTGTTAACAAAGTCAGTGTTGATTTCATGATTTGAAAGAACAACACCATAGTTTACTACTTCATTCATGAGAACTTTGTATCTGGTGAATGATTGAGAGACTGTCTCATTTCCAAGATGTTTAAAGGTGTTGTAAGCCAGTTACAGTCCTATTTAATAGTCCTATTTTCTTTGAACTCTGAAGGACCCTCAAAGTTAATAACCAAGTCTTCCTATGCCTTTTTAGTAGTAGGACAGTTAATGACCGTATCCATCACATCATCTGGTAAGCATGATATGATGATACATTTGGCTGATCTTGATTAACAGCCAGTCTTTCATCATTGTTCGACTAACCTTCTGGTTTGTCAAGACCAACAGTTGTTTTTGGAACATATGGACCTTCATTAATGACTTTAATGAGGTAAGGTTCCGTACCAGCTATGTGACATAAAAACCTGTTTTTTCCATTTAGGAAACCTTTTCTCATATAGTTTAGGAGCAGCAGCGACATAACCACCATCCTTTGAGTCTAGAAGTTAAGGAACATCATATGTAGACATGGTAGGATCTTTATTTAAAAAACTTTTGAGCTATTTTGTTTGAAATTTTTTATTAATCAAACTGCTCTGATACCACTTGTTGTTCTCTTTAGTGTGATTACAACTTATCATAACTAAGTTAAATAATTATGCATGTAATCTGATGAGGTGTTTAAACAATTTATGGTAATAATACGTAAAGCAGTTTAAACACACAATACTTTTTCAGCGTTTAAAACTCTTACTAAAAGTTAATCAAAGAATTTGACAAGGATTTTTTGCGGAATAACAATCCTAGTTGAATGACGATTGAGGTGATCTCATCTCTAAATTAAACACAAACCTAAGTTATTATTTAAGGAAGAACTTATACTTACTCGTTGAATTGTTCAGCGACCTAAGTTCTATTCGAGGAATAAATGCTCTTAAAGTGTATCACATTAATTGCAAGAGATGCATTTACTCCTTTACAAACATTATCTTTTATAGCAGAGAATTTAGGTATCTACTTTACACATCTTGAGCATTCAATGGGTTGGTGAGATTGCATTAATTGCTTCTATACTAGGTAATGGGATAAACTCTTCTTTTAGGATTAATGTTGAAGGCCGTTGTACCTTTTTACCAACTCTGGAAAGGTGTGAATTCTAATAAGGCTTGCTTTATCCCTTTTTGCTAAAGTAGATTTTCCCACCTTTGACCTTCTAGATACTTCAGATTATTAGCTCACTGTCTTTGTGAATGAGGACATCAAACATCGTTCGGTGAGGCATTGTCATCCTCTCTGAACTGAACTTCTTCTTTGGATCCTTTACTTAAGTAGCTGAACTGTAACAACATTGAAGCAAAGACTCTTTGTCATCAAGAACTTAGAAGGAATTATATTGACTAATTCTCAGTGACCATGTTATACTTAGGCTATTTTATGTTCATGATGAGGCGAAAAGTGTACCGCTTTTAAGGGGTCATTTAAGCCCGAAATCGTATTTATTTGATCAAATATTGCCCTAAATCGTTCCTTTTGTCATTTTAGGTACTTTTGAGGAGAAATCTGGAAAAGGAGGCATTTTGGACGTTTTTGGAGCATAAAGTGAAGAAAACGGCAAAGTCTCAAGAATCGGCTAAAAGTTACTCTTGACGGCGTCACAATTAACATGGGACGGCGTCATGCCTTGGCAAGAAAAGTTGGATGTGAAATTTACTCATGACGGGCCAGTGAGTTTGCATGAGAATTCTGACGGCGTCACGCTTTAACTAAATCAAGGGCGTCACGGCTTAAATCATAAGGGGACGGCGTCACGTTCATGATCCGACGGCGTCAAGCCTTGATAAGCCAGAATGGATTTTTGAAGAGCTAAAGAGGGACGGCGTCAAGATGGTCATCCGGGAACCCTAAAAGCGGCGAGGTGACGGCGTCACAATGCATAAGGTGACGCCGTCAGATGTCAAAGTCTATATATAGTTTTCTAATTTTTTTGTCATTGAGGAGAGCTTAGTGTGTGGAATTTTGGGATAAAACCCTAAGACGATTTTAGCTACTTTTTCAGGGCTTCTTGCCTTGAGATCTTCCATGTTTCATTGAAAGATAAGTTATCAATTAATCATTCAATATGTCTATGTGTTGTTTGATTCTATCTTATGCTTGTCTTTTGTTTAACATGTTAGGCTAATTTTATCTTGTGTTTGCTTAGATCTAATGAAACCTAGCTATTGATTATTGGTTGTTAGTGTGTTATTAGTTGTATTGGATGATTGTTTATCTATGTTAGGCTTAAGAAAACTGGCTAACTTCCTATTCGGTAACTTGCTTGAACGTCTTAAGAAACATGAACCAAACGCGTACTAAAGGTTTTTATGGTTGTATTTAATGCACAAGCGAATTCTAGTGATCCCATGTTAGGAGCTTCCTAGCCGGCTCGACATAGGAGTGAAGTAGGAGCTTGTAGAGTTTGGGGAAGTAAGTACGCCACCCCACGAATGGTATTAAGGAATACACCCGTCATCCACGCGACTAATGCACACTAATTAACCGGTAAAAGATAGTTAGGGAGTAAGGAAATCTAAGTAAACACATTTCTCTACACATAAGTTTCTCACCACTTTTCATTTTTGTTATTTTATTTTATTTGCATTTTTAGTAATTTGGGTTAGTTGACTAGCAACTAATTCCGCCCACTCCTTCAAAACCCGAGATTTTACTTGCTTTCATAAAATTATAAAAACATAAAAAGAATCTTCCTCAACCCTTAGACCTAATTAGAGTAGCCTTTCACACCTAACGAACACTATTCCCTGTGGAGAACGATCAATCCCCCGTACTTACCACTACACTATACTACATCGGTCAGGTACACTGCCTGGTGGGGTTGTAAGCCTCTTGAGATCCCTCGAGAGGTAAAACCTGTTGTAAGGTTGCAAAACCCACGCATCAAGTTTTTGGCGCCGCTGCCGGGGAATAGTTATTGTTTAGGTTGAATTTTTATTTCTATTAGGTCTACTCACTAGATTCCTTTCTAGTGAGATTTTTATTTTATTTTTCTAGGTTTTCTTTAGTCTATCTATTTTCTTCGTGTCTTTGTTCGTAACCATTACCGTCCGACATCATGGAAGATGGTAATATCCTTAACCCACACAACCCACCACCACAACAACCACCACCACCTCCTAGAGCCCGTACTTTAGGAGAGTATTCCCGTCCTAGCCACCACGGCTATCGAAACACCATTGAGCTCACTCAAGGAGCCAATATCACACCCTTGCGATCCGACACCATCCGGTTGGTGCAAAGCGGATGCGCATTCCATGGACTTCGTTCTGAAGATCCTAATCAACATCTCAAGGACTTTCTTAAAATCGTTGATTCTATAGACCTTGATGTTGCCACTCGAGAGACGACCCGATTGCGTCTCTTCCAATTCTCTTTGCGGGACCAAGCTAGTCAGTGGCTAGAACGTCAACCCGCAGGATCCATTACCTCTTGGGATGATCTCACCACTCGTTTCCTTGCTCAGTTTTTCCCACCGGGAAGAACTACCAAGCTAAGGAATGATATCTTGATGTTCCAACAACGTCAAGGCGAAACTCTCTACGAGGCATGGACTCGATTCAAGGACTTACTCCAAAAAGTCCCTCACCATGGCATAGAACTTTGGCTCCAAGTCCAAATCTTCTATGACCATATCAATCTCTCCACGAGGCAAACCATTGACCAATCGGCCGGTGGCAAGCTACGTGATCTAAGTGCGGAACAATCATGGGCTCTCCTAGAGGATCTTGCTCTTTATGACAACGAAAGTTGGAGTGATCCCCGTGATTTGAATAAAACGGTCAAGGCAATATCTTTGCCTTTGAACAATTCAAGCACTTCCGACCGTAGGATCGTAGAACTTGAAGACCAAGTCAAGTTTCTCATGAAATCCTACGAGGCTCCTAAACCTTCAAGCCAAGTGAACAAAATCACTTCTTCATGTGAATTATGTAGTGGTCCCCACGACACTCGTGATTGCATGGAACTCCCCGAACAAGCTTTTGTGGACTACGCATCCTCGCGTACCGACGGAGCGGGAGACAAGTGGTACACTTTCAAGCCCGAGCCAAACCCTTATGGTGATTCATACAACCCCTCATGGAAAAATCACCCGAACCTTAGGTGGAAACAAAACCAAAACTCACAACAAATCAATTCTTCCAACCCACCTAATCGTTTCCAATCAAGCGGTTCCAACTCGAACCGTACTTTCAACAACAATCCTTCCGGCAATGGTAGTACCAATAACTTTGAAGGATTGATGTCTCAATTTATGGCATCTCAAGAAGCTCGGATAGCTAGATTCGAGACCGAATTCAATCAACAACAAACTGAGATGACCAATAAAATTGACAACTTGTTGAAAGCCCTCCATAACCAAGTGTTATCACCTCCACATAAGGACGCTAGGAACACAAATAGCGGACCCCAAGTCAAAGACCCTTCTTCATCCAAACACGTCCACTTTGTCAACATTGTCACTATTAAACCAATTGATAGGAATGAGGATAATAGTGAACCTAAGGATGAGGATAGGAAAGTCGAGGTTGATAAGGAAGTTAGGACAAGTGTGATTGAAGAAGTAGATGATGATGAGGACTACTTCAATAGGCTACCCACTAAGGAAGAGCGCGCATATCATACAAACTTATTCGATGACCCCGAAACACCATACTTCCTAGGTAAACCAATCATTGAAATAGGCGACCCTTCTAATCTCAACATACCATGCAACATCGGACATCTACATGTGTGGAAAGCTTACATCGACCTTAGATCGCCCATAAACATCATGACTAGAGCCCACTACAACTTGATAATGAAAAATCAACTTGGGTATAGGATGTTCCCTGACAAGGGTTGGATGAGTAACTTCACGGGAAGAGTTAAGGGATTACCGGTTTATGTAGGAAACTTCACCTATGTCACCGATTTTGTAATTGTAGAAGATATCCGTCCAATAGTCGATGCATCCTTGACTCAAGTGGTTTTTGGAAAACCATTTGTTGAGGTCTCTAGAATGACTTATGAACCTTCCTTAGGGATAGTTAGATTTAAGGATGAGACCGATGAAGTAAGCTACCAAATGCCATATAAGATAGAACAATTCCAACACTTGTCAAATGTTGAGAAGGAGCTTAAACAAGCGGTCTACTATAGGAATGATATGGATAGAAGTAAAGGAGTAGACTATGTTATGGAAAGGATATTCGGTTTCTATAAGGATTGTTTGAAATTAGGACCGGAATATAAAACCGGGAAGGAGAATGGCCTAGGAACCGTGACCGATGATGGAGTCACGTAGTGTACGTGACTTTGAGTCTAGCTACAAGACTCGTTAATAAAGAAAAGCGCTTCTTGGGAGGCAACCCAATCTTTATTTATTTTATTTGCTTTGTGTGATCATTTGTTTGTGTGCTTGTTTTATTTGTTTCCGTATGTGTGTTTAATTTTTATTCTTATTGATTCATGTTCAAGACTAAAATTGTGAAAATGCTTTATGTTGTTTTTAACTTTGTCTTAACTACATATAAAGGTATTTTGCAAAAGATAAGTGTAAGGGAAATCTAAATCGGTTTATTAGAACACAAATGAACATGAATCGTAATAATATTAAATTAACATACATATTCGTATTTGTTTGAGTCAAATGCTTGTATCGAGTCATAATGATGTTTTGCAGGATTTCCAGGAAGTAAGGTAAAGGTTTTTCCAGAAATTTTCCGGAAACTTAAAATGAAAATTTTTGTCAGGTCATTTCTGACGGCGTCAGGGGTTATAACCTGACGGCGTCAGATTTAATTTCCAGAAATTTTTGAAAGTTTTGTTTTCATAAAAAGTTTTTATTAAATCTCCAACTTATAATCTCCAGGAATCTGCAAAATTATCATTCCACAAGCATTATATCCTTATATATAGATTTTTTCCCGCCGATGTTATGCAGGTTTTCGTGTTTGTTTTCTCAGGTTTAACAGGTTATTTTGGACAAGGAGATGTTTTTGGAATCAAGCTTATGGCGATGCATTAGTCATGGAGCTTCAACATTCTCTTTGAAGGAAGATTTAACCGTGTAAATTCATTATCCAACGAGCGAATCAGGGGAGTATTTGATTTCATTCTTTTACTTTATTCTTTTACATCTTGTTATTTGAACATTGGGGACAATGTTCATCTTAAGTGTAAGGGGAGGGTAAAAGTACGATTTTAGAGAATACAATTGCGCTTGATTTTTGTTTGTTTAATAGTAGATGTGTAATAAAACTGAGAGAAATACTTGTTAAGGTAATTTTAGTGCCAAATTTAAAATTTTTTACAACATATAGGAGTGAAACTTTGATCCTAATAAGCGTCTCATGGATAGGAGTTATATGACTAGCACAAAAACCGTACCACTAAAAAATTTTCCACCCCCAAATATGTGAGGTTCGCCCCTAGAATTGGTAGGAAAAGCATTTATGCTATGATGTGTGTACCGGTAGCACTTAGATTCTAGAACTTGCGTTAGGACCATTCCGAGGCCACAAGTGAGACTACATTCGTGTAGTTAGATTTACTACATGATAAGAGGCATTAGGATTAACCCATGTTTTACACCTGTGTTTTTGTTATAATTACATTGACTACATTGGTCAAGTAATTCTCCCACACCCTTTGCGTTGTACTCATTTTTAGTACACGATACCCCTAGTACACCCCTCAGAGCCTATCTTTTTGTTTCGACCTTTAAGCATTTTACTTAAAGGAAGAATTTCTTACACCCCACTAAAATGTACACCCAAATCGCCTTAGCCTACCTTGTATGCACTCATTTTTAGTGCATTATTGTTACAACATTTGTTTAAACCCAAGTTAATTATCTAGTTGATTACATGGTTGCTAAGTCGAGTCATATCCTTGTACATATTGTTTTGGGACGATTGGGACTCATGGGTAAAGTACTAGTGTAATGAAGTAATGGGGAAGAACATCATTTATTACCCCCATATGTGCTAAATGTTTTAAAAGTACTCCAAGTTTTTCAATTATCTTAATTCGAGTCATTAGATTAGTATTTGTAAAGTTATGTAAAAGTTCAAGTGTAAGGGGATGCAACGCCCCTATGATGTATTATTTTAGATGGTAGGGTAAAAGTGTATGCAAAAAAAAAAAAAAAAAAAAAAAAAAAAAAAAAAAAAAAAAAAAAATCGAAAAAATCAAGAAAAATACAAAAAAAATGAGAAAAAGAAAAATAGAAAAAACATACGGACTACCATCCCGTTTTATTTTATGTTTATTTTATGTTTATGTTATTTTGTTTCTAGCTTAAGATCGAGTCTAGTCTTGGCTTAGCAACATTGTATAGTACATGTAATTAATCAAGATCTTTAACTCGCCACCAGTAAAATATCCCGTATCCAACAAAACCGTGTTTTCCTTTTCCCTACACCTAACGTTATAACCCATTTAAAAGCCCTCTTTGATAGTTTATCTTAGGTGCTTACGCCCAGTGGAGGAGGTTTTCGATCCTTTCCCAAGCCTATGGTAATCTATTTGCTATGACAGGTAGTGAGAGATATTTTCCGTTTTCATTTATGAGATTTATTTTGATGACACTTGAGAGATGTGAGTATCTAAACACTACTTGTGAGGTGCTAGTATGTAATCTCCGTGCTTATTATGATTGAAGTGGAACGATTATTTGTTGTAATTACTTTTATGTTTGCATTAAATGACCCCTAACTTGTATTTTGATTGGAATAAAAGCGCATTTGCTTGAGGACAAGCAAATCTCAAGTGTAAGGGTATTTGATGAGGCGAAAAGTGTACCGCTTTTAAGGGGTCATTTAAGCCCGAAATCGTATTTATTTGATCAAATATTGCCCTAAATCGTTCCTTTTGTCATTTTAGGTACTTTTGAGGAGAAATCTGGAAAAGGAGGCATTTTGGACGTTTTTGGAGCATAAAAGTGAAGAAAACGGCAAAGTCTCAAGAATCGGCTAAAAGTTACTCTTGACGGCGTCACAATTAACATGGGACGGCGTCATGCCTTGGCAAGAAAAGTTGGATGTGAAATTTACTCATGACGGGCCAGTGAGTTTGCATGAGAATTCTGACGGCGTCACGCTTTAACTAAATCAAGGGCGTCACGGCTTAAATCATAAGGGGACGGCGTCACGTTCATGATCCGACGGCGTCAAGCCTTGATAAGCCAGAATGGATTTTTGAAGAGCTAAAGAGGGACGGCGTCAAGATGGTCATCCGGGAACCCTAAAAGCGGCGAGGTGACGGCGTCACAATGCATAAGGTGACGCCGTCAGATGTCAAAGTCTATATATAGTTTTCTAATTTTTTTGTCATTGAGGAGAGCTTAGTGTGTGGAATTTTGGGATAAAACCCTAAGACGATTTTAGCTACTTTTTCAGGGCTTCTTGCCTTGAGATCTTCCATGTTTCATTGAAAGATAAGTTATCAATTAATCATTCAATATGTCTATGTGTTGTTTGATTCTATCTTATGCTTGTCTTTTGTTTAACATGTTAGGCTAATTTTATCTTGTGTTTGCTTAGATCTAATGAAACCTAGCTATTGATTATTGGTTGTTAGTGTGTTATTAGTTGTATTGGATGATTGTTTATCTATGTTAGGCTTAAGAAAACTGGCTAACTTCCTATTCGGTAACTTGCTTGAACGTCTTAAGAAACATGAACCAAACGCGTACTAAAGGTTTTTATGGTTGTATTTAATGCACAAGCGAATTCTAGTGATCCCATGTTAGGAGCTTCCTAGCCGGCTCGACATAGGAGTGAAGTAGGAGCTTGTAGAGTTTGGGGAAGTAAGTACGCCACCCCACGAATGGTATTAAGGAATACACCCGTCATCCACGCGACTAATGCACACTAATTAACCGGTAAAAGATAGTTAGGGAGTAAGGAAATCTAAGTAAACACATTTCTCTACACATAAGTTTCTCACCACTTTTCATTTTTGTTATTTTATTTTATTTGCATTTTTAGTAATTTGGGTTAGTTGACTAGCAACTAATTCCGCCCACTCCTTCAAAACCCGAGATTTTACTTGCTTTCATAAAATTATAAAAACATAAAAAGAATCTTCCTCAACCCTTAGACCTAATTAGAGTAGCCTTTCACACCTAACGAACACTATTCCCTGTGGAGAACGATCAATCCCCCGTACTTACCACTACACTATACTACATCGGTCAGGTACACTGCCTGGTGGGGTTGTAAGCCTCTTGAGATCCCTCGAGAGGTAAAACCTGTTGTAAGGTTGCAAAACCCACGCATCAGTTCAAATCTATTCAGAGACTGCTAGACACTGAAATGACCCAACTATAAAAAATGTTGTTATTGAAGATCTTTAATATTTTTACATTTTCAAAATATATACTTATTTTGAAACATATGAAGTAATTTTTGTGTGTTTTATGAATCATAAAAATATACTCCTAATCAATAAGACAAGTTGGACCCAATCAACAATGGTTATATATATACTAGAAGTACTTATCTTTGATAGAGACATGTTACATATAGTTAGCATTAAAGTCAATCATAATTGTATATATAAACATATGTGAACCAATGCATGTTCTTTAGTCTCACAAGTCTCGTATCTCCTGTTAGCTTTAAAGTTTTGTTATAGTCGGGAATTGCAATAGCATTTAAATACAAGGACTAGTTTAGGCATTAGTACTAAGTTAGGATTGTATTCTTGTAATAAATACCCTCCTAGTCACAACTAGGAGGGTTGGGATTCTCATTGTAACACTTGAGGTGTGTGTGTTTTCTTTACTTCTCTCTCTAGAAAACATACACACCTAGACATCCAATAAACCGATTATACCATGTTTAATCTTTATCACGAGTTTCCCTGACCTCCTGAACGTGATCTTGGTCTCTACAATTGGTGTCAAAGCTAACCAGGTGGCGATTCGTGGTGTCTTTGAGTTAAAATATGTGATTTATGGTGTGTTTATCTCGTTATTGTTTATCAGTCGAGTCTTTGAAGTTTTTGTGTTCGATTTGTGTTCTTATGTTAGCAACAGTTACGTTTTTGTTATATAAAAACGTTAGCTTGTGTGTCTTTCTTGGAATCATACGCAAAAATCAAGGTTCAAGGTTGTATTTGTTTGTGATTTAACGAGTTGGGTTGTGAATATTTGCTAGTTTATCACTCGAATCTTGAGTGATTATATGTTGGATTTTTGTTGTTCTATGTATTTAGATCGACAATAATTCCAAAGGATTGTTCAAGATTTGTTTTTGGATAATCATTGTACTTTATTGTTGGCGTATAATTCTTACCAAAGAATTATTGATTTGATTTGGTAAAAGTTGGTGAAAGTTAGTAGCAGTGGGCAAGTGACAAAAGGACAAGAGTGGTTGAGCTGCCATTTATCGCAAATCAGGGGGCAGCAGTCACTTATCGCAATTCAGAAATATCGCAATCTTGTTTAAGATTGCGATAGGAGCTTTTATCGAAATTGCAATTTTGACCATTCTATCGAAATTGCAAAATCAGTCGTTTATCGCAATTGGCCCAAGAAGTTCTTATCGCAAATCAATTTCGATAAAATTATCGCAATTGGCCTTGTTAGTTTATCGAAATTGAAAGTCACCTTATCGCAAATGGTGTCCGACAACTCTATCGCAAACGCTGGCAGACAACCTTATCGCAATTGTGTCCGAGAACTTTATCGCAATTGCTGACAGACAACCTTATCGCAATTGTGTCCGAGAACTCTATCGCAATTATATATTGGACAACTTATCGCAATTGCAAAAAAAAAAAAAAAAAAAAAAAAAAAAAAAAAAAAAAAAAAAAAATCCAAATAGTGTGGCTAAGTCAAGGTCTCTAACATGGCCAAATTTCCTTAGACCTTGGTTAAAGCTTAACCATTTCATTCAAAGGTTGTTAACAAAGTCAGTGTTGATTTCATGATTTCAAAGAACAACACCATAGTTAACTACTTCATTCATGAGAACTTTGTATCTGGTGAATGATTGAGAGACTGTCTCATTTCCAAGATGTTTAAAGGTGTTGTAAGCCAGTTATAGCCCTATTTAATAGTCCTATCTTCTTTGAACTCTGAAGGACCCTCAAAGTTAATAACCAAGTCTTCCTATGCCTTTTTAGTAGTAGGACAGTTAATGATCGTATCCATCACATCATCTGGTAAGCATGATATGATGATACATTTGGCTGATCTTGATTAACAACCAGTCTTTCATCATTGTTCGACTAACCTTCTGGTTTGTCAAGACCAACAGTTGTTTTTGGAACATATGGACCTTCATTAATGACTTTAATGAGGTAAGGTTCCGTACCAGCTATGTGACATAAAAACCTCTTTTTTCCATTTGGGAAACCTTTTCTCATATACTTTAGGAGCAACAGCGACATAACTACCATCCTTTGAGTCTAGAAGTTAAGGAACATCATATGTAGACACTGTAGGATCTTTATTTAAAAAACTTTTGAGCTATTTTGTTTGAAATTTTTTATTAATCAAACTGCTCTGATACTACTTGTTGTTCTCTTTAGTGTGATTACAACTTATCATAACTAAGTTAAATAATTATGCATGTAATCTGATGAGGTGTTTAAACAGTTTATGGTAATAATACGTAAAGCAGTTTAAACACACAATACTTTTTCAGCGTTTAAAACTCTTACTAAAAGTTAATCAAAGAATTTGACAAGGATTTTTTGCGGAATAACAATCCTAGTTGAATGACGATTGAGGTGATCTCATCTCTAAATTAAACACAAACCTAAGTTATTATTTAAGGAAGAACTTATACTTACTCGTTGAATTGTTCACGACCTAAGTTCTATTCAAGGAATAAATGCTCTTAAAGTGTATCACATTAATTGCAAGAGATGCATTTACTCCTTTACAAACATTATCTTTTATAGAAGAGAATTTAGGTATCTACTTTACACATCTTGAGCATTCAATGGGTTGGTGAGATTGCATTAATTGCTTCTATACTAGGTAATGGGATAAACTCTTCTTTTAGGATTAATGTTGAAGGCCGTTGTACCTTTTTACCAACTCTGAAAGGTGTGAATTCTAATAAGGCTTGCTTTATCCCTTTTTGCTAAAGTAGATTTTCCCACCTTTGACCTTCTAGATACTTGAGATTATTAGCTCACTGTCTTTGTGAATGAGGACATTTAAACATCGTTCGGTGAGGCATTGTCATCCTCACTGAACTGAACTTCTTCTTTGGATCCTTTACTTAAGTAGCTGAACTGTAACAACATTGAAGCAAAGACTCTTTGTCTTCAAGAACTTAGAAGGAATTATACTGACTAATTCTCAGTGACCAAGTTATACTTAGGCTATTTTATGTTCAAATCTATTCAGAGACTGCTAGACACTAAAATGACCCAACTATAAAAAATGTTGTTAATGAAGATCTTTTATATTTTTACATTTTCAAAATATATACTTATTTTGAAACATATGAAGTAATTTTTGTGTGTTTTATGAATCATAAAAATATACTCCTAAGCAATAAGACAAGTTGGACCTAATCAACAATGGTTATATATATACTAGAAGTACTTATCTTTGATAGAGACATGTTACATATAGTTAGCATTAAAGTCAATCATAATTGTATATATAAACATATGTGAACCAATGCATGTTCTTTAGTCTCACAAGTCTCGTATCTCCTGTTAGCTTTAAAGTTTTGTTATAGTCGGGAATTGCAATAGCATTTAAATACAAGGACTAGTTTAGGCATTAGTACTAAGTTAGGATTGTATTCTTGTAATAAATACCCTCCTAGTCACAACTAGGAGGGTTGGGATTCTCATTGTAACACTTGAGGTGTGTGTGTTTTCTTTACTTCTCTCTCTAGAAAACATACACACCTCGACATCCAATAAACCGATTATACCATGTTTAATCTTTATCACGAGTTTCCCCGACCTCCTGAACGTGATCTTGGTCTCTACATCTCCAAAGAATGGTAACTAGTTATAAGAAATGGCAGAGCCCTTAGGACATGTTTGTTTATAATGTTTGTTTTGTCATAATTAATACTCAATTTATATTATAAACCATTAATCCTATAAGTAAACTTTGGATTCGCCCTTCTAAATTTCATGAGTTGAAGTTTGGCGCTCTTAGGGCATCCACTATTGTGATTTTAAGAAAATGTTTAAAACACATGAAAAGGTTTATAATTTGTTTTAATCATAGTGAGTCGATGTTTCATGTCCATGTGGAATGAAGAGGTTTGAAATCTTGAATATTTTCATAATTTAATGCATATGTAATTGTTAAGCATTTTACAAACTTAAAAAGGTTATGCTCTTAGTAAAATTGCACAAGCTCCATCAATGTACATGTGGATACTTGTACTCTGGAAGTTAAGTCTATTATGTCAGAAACAAAAATTAGATTGATATGGTTGAGTGAGAATGTATGTACATAGATGGGTGTGAATTGGCCTTTTTTAATATAAAAACGGATATGATTACATGTAATAAGTTGAGATCAATATAAATATTACATTTGTCATAGATCAAAAGAAGCAATCTTAGCCATCCATTTTTCATCTAGATTAATAAAAAACCATTTTTCACCCTTTTCTTTTTTTTAAACAATATATCTTGCAAATGATAAATATTCAAGCTACAAAAAATACACCATCGCGACGAGAATTAAATTATCTATCTATAGATATGCATTTCTCTATACTTTCGACGAATTTTTTTAAAAAAAAATGGCCCAGGAAAATCACATATAATTTGTAAAAATCACATATGATTTGTAAAATCACATGTGATTCGTAAAAATCAAATCACATGTGATTTTTACAAATCACGTGTGATTTTTCTGTGCGAAAATTTTGAAAAAAAAAATCGTCGAAAGTATATAATAATGCATATCTATAGAAAGATAATTTAATTCTCGTCGCGATGGTATGATTTTTTTGGCGTAACGATTAACGGTTTGCGAGATATTTAATTTTTAAAAAAATAGTGAAAATTTATATTTTTTTGTTTTGAACAAAAAATGAATTGTTAGTATTGGTTCATTGGATCTATAACAAATATGAGATCTATATTTAACTTTTGCCGTCATGTAATTTGAGACGAGGTAAGTATTTTAACTAGTAATTATAGATCGAGAAAACCTGTTGGAATCAAGATGTGCCCATTTGTTTTCATGCACCCTTCCATTATAGAAAACTCGGATAAAAGTCATCATATCCTCATGTATGTCGTAAAACATAAAACTTTGTATGTGTCAAATGTTTAAAGTACATGTTGAGAATGTTATGTGTGTAGCGGTTGGAACAAACTTGATGTATAAAAGTTAGGTGTTGACGATTGCACAAAAAAACACATACTATTGTCTTTCCTATCGTGTTATGGGTACCCAACTAGTTTGCTTTTATCATTTTGTAGTCCTTTTTATTGTCCCTACAAATGTGTATATCCTCTATTGCGTCTCATGTCAGAGTCATATAAAACACCAAACACAAGGTCTCTTCATATTTAGCAGTTACTCTTAGGGTAAAACAGTTGCAAACGTTATCATTTTTATCATTTTGTTATGATTTTTATGAATTTTGAAAATGAAACAAACTATTATACGAGTGCTTTCTGATAATCATAACTGTTAGACTAAACATTTAGATTTTTACTCTAATGTGTAGCGTAAATTAAAATAATGCAACCTATGTTTTCGTGAAAACGGACATGTGACATTATTGATACGGAAATATTTATGAAATCGTAAGTCGAAAATCTCACGTTTAGGTTTGGCTCAACTTCTTTATAACCACATATACTGCAGGCACTAGCGCATTGTCTTTTAATTTATCAAAGGCATTGGCTTTGCATTCTGTTGTGGTTTTGAAATCTTAATAATAATATAATGAAATTCTAGCTTCACTCTAATTAACAAGACCTATATGAAAATTGGGCTACCGATATAATTAACAACAATTTATTCTTAGTGGTCTTTTAAGCATCTCAGGCTTGGGGATAGTAGGTAGTACTAGGGCTTTGCCTTTCTATTCTAAATAGAAATTTGAACTTTAACTAAGGGGTCATGCTCACCAAAATTGTGTGTTGTATCAATCAGCCTCTAGATTTTAAATGCTTTTTGTAACAATAACTTTCAGAAAGCGATACCCATATATATCGATAGCCATACTAGGCATCTGTATATACCACCGTGATTTCATTCCTGAAAGTTTGGATTTGTCCTAGTAACTGTAGCCTCTTGTCAAGAAAAAGATTTCTTTTAATTTTATGGGAAACGAAAGAGATAGTAAGAATTTTATATAATAATTTAACACATGTATGTATTACAACATAAACTTGACACATCTATAATAACAATGTATAGTTTCAAAAATACACTAATCTTCCTACTAATTTTCTGTTTTGGCACTATTTTACGTACATTTTCAATCATTCACATCGCGGTGTAACTTTTCCTAAGGTTGATAACATGACGTTTGAGCATGTCGCTTTCATATCTCCTTGATCATCACCTTCACGATTTAGAACTATATTTTCCATTAAAATTGCTTTGCATGGGAACGTCTTGCTACAATCAAATTTTATAGCCACTTCCGAATTAGTTGTTCCTTTGATATTTCTATAGACCACATTTTGCATTTGCACGGCAGAAGACTGGCAACCATGAAAAAACATTGTTAATGAATAAATCAGAAAATCAGCGATTCAGTAGAAGTCTTATGTAGTGGAAGGAAAAAACGTAATGACATAATTAATAACCTGTTCTGGGCATTTTTCTTGGCGGTCACAATAGTTTTGATTCACGATAATTGGATTGGTAACGTTGTGCATTATAATGTTTTCGAATCTGATGTTTCTCGCATATCCAGATCCTCCCTGCATTTATATTCATCAGTTAATTACAAAAATAATCAGTAACTTACTTCATCATCGAATACACATCCTACTATAGGTGTACATAATTAAGCTAAATATTGGTATGTTAAGTTGGACTTGTCAAGTATATGTTATTTCCGGTAACATTAATGAACAAACAAAACTATATGTTGGTAAGTAACATGTTATGATGTAATCAATAATTGAATACAATTAACTATTTGATCACACCTTGTGCAGCATGATTACCAGGTGAAAGATCTAGAAGCAACATTTAATCCTACACATATGTTAATTCATAGAACAAGAAACCAGCAGGACAATATCATTTAATAAACTTTGGTAAAATTTACTCAAATTGTTATGTCGTAACTCATAACGATTACTTACAGCTCAGGTAGTTAATAATGTAATTGACATTGTGTCAATAAAGAATATACTACCCTTTAATTTATCCAAAGCAACCTTTTTAATGTTCTGCGATTTAATATGACAATATATATATATATATATACCAAATACCAACTATGTACGTTCTGCGATCGTAGGAACTTCTATCATTACTGCTATGTAACTCAAAACAACCTTATTTAGTAAAAAACTTAGCTTTTAGGATAACTATAAGTACTTTTTTAGGAAGAAAAAGACTATTTTACCTGCCAACTTTTGATTCTGACTCCATTTGTGGTATTTGAAATTATTGCTTGATCCACTAATATATTTGACACTTGGTCCTCTGAATTGTTCTTTCCTAAACTTCCAATACTGAAAATAGTTGCATCAAGAAAATTAATCTTCATAGTTAATACTTATAACTTTTTAAAACAAAATATATTTGAACCAAAAGATACAATGAATAGTCCTAACTCGAAAATTCAAATATCCAACCTGATTCCATGACCTGGACCACATGTTATTTTTCTGATTACGACATTTGTTGAACCGTCTACGATAGAAACACAATCATCACCTGTAAATATATTCGTCAAAGAAACTCTTTACTACATCACTCAAGTTATTTTTCATAATGAGAAGAAAACTATTATGTAAATTTTAGCTTCCTACTCTTCTTTTTGAAACGAATTAGAGAACACAAATCATTATCCGTAATTGGTTTCGAATAACTAGACTTGTATTTTCCTCTCAAAAACACACCCTATATGATTTCTATTTTCTCAAAAACAATGGTTTATGTGTGGAAGACCAAATATATTATGACAGTAACAAAATCATTAGTCAAGCAAAACATAATTTAGCATAATACAGTATTGAATTTGATATAATTCGAAGAAATTTATGTCAAAAAATTTACCTGTTTTCACAATAGAGTTGATCACAGTAACATTTTGAGAACCGGTTATATGAATTCCATCGGTGTTGGGGCTTTTAGCAGGTGCGATTATCCTCAAATTTGAAGCTCTCACATTTCTTGAATTGTGAAATGTTAAATGCATTTGCTGTGGATTTTTAATCCTTATATTATTCAACCTCAAATTCGTGCAATTTGTGAAAGTTACTGCCTGAAAATATTTGAAATTTAATAAACGTATATCCAGTGATGGAACTAGGTTGTGTCCCGCGGTGTCAAGGGATCCTGACAGAATTACGTTATGTAGTGTTAATTTTCATAAAAAAAAAGCTTCGATTTTTTCAAACTGCACATGGTCCAAAAAATATGTGCCCATAACGGTTGAAATTTTTTGTGCACCCTATCTCTTTAAAACCTGGTTCCGTCATATATTTATCTCTAATTTTAAGAAGAAAGCTACTGGATTCTAAAAATATTTTATTCTAACTGTTGAAACTAGATTTGTTGCATAGTTAAACTGGAGTTGAACGTGAACAACTATTGAAGCTTTAAAATTAATTAATGTCTTTTTTCTATAAACAGTACTTAGTTTGTGATGAATTCTATTGCCTTCCAAAAGAAAGTTCGTGACAAATTTATAATAAAACTGTTATGATGGTTGAGCATCATGAACTTACCGTTGGTGCGCCTATGCATGGCTGCAAGCAGATATAAAATAAGTTATTACTTGGTAAGGAAATATTGAAAGAAAAAAAAAATGCAATCTCATACATAATATAAATATCAACTTGCTTCTTAGAACTCACTAATCATGCATAACTATAAATACTCTGACTAGGAGTATATCAAATTTGTTTTAAAAATAATTTTTTTGCATGTATTTATAAATATATAATCACGACTAGTAGTAGAAGATAGAGTTTGGATTTTTTTTTTTTTTTTTTTTTTTTTTTTTTTTTTTTTTTCAAAGATTTGGGATCATATAAATAGCTGTTTTAGTTTAGGAAAATTTTCCAAGTATTCAAGGATTTACATAAATTTTTGACAACCAAAACCAATTTAACTAAACACGGCCAATATACTTGATGATGCGTACCTCTCAACACGCAAAATAGCACTAAAAAAAACTTCTAAGTAAACTCAAACTATGCATTTTTCATATAAATGTTTGAACTTTTATATATATGTATAGCTTACCAAAATTCTATGCATTAATACTCCTTATAATATTGCTGTCTTCAAAAATATTTACCACTATATAAACGTTTTTCCCGAATAACGCAACAATTAACAGTTTATTATACTTGTGTCTTGGACAATTGTTGTGAGGCTATAAAAGAATACGCTACTGCTGGTTTCAGTTTAAAATGTACTATTCATCAGTCATTAAAGTAAATAATGCATTGTTATTTAAGTTTTATGTTGATAACTTATTAACATATGGAAAAAGCAAAACTTAAAATTTACTTGAGTTTGATCAACTTTGCAAGATTTGATCCACCAAATTCTCCCATTTCCATTTATGGTTCCTCCCCCTTCAACTACTAAATTATCAAGATCTTCAAACACGATCCAATGTCTTCGATCTTCCTCGTAATCTATCTTGTGTGAAGAAGCTTTAATTGTCCCATAAACCTAGTTCAATATAAATGAAATCAAATAATAAAAACACGTTAGTATCATCAAAATTGCATGAATATTATAATGTTGCAAAACTTAGGTTGACAAAGATTTGTTACATCACGGTTTTCATAGGTGGTATGATTCTTATTAATATTAATTGATGAAATACGTATGTTTATTTGTTTAATCACTTCACCATAATCAGATGCTCATGAAGTGTATATACTAATATACATTTTTTTTAAAAAGTCTACCATGCATTCTTATAGTGTGGCCATGCATAGATATACTAGAGAGAGATGAAGTTATGAAAGTAATAAAGTATTATTAACAAGTTTGTAAAAATGTAAGTAGATCAGTTTTATGTATATAACTTTATTGTATGTGAAACAGTTAAAATTGGTGATTCAAAGAGTTGATGCAATAACTATTACAGTAACAATTTACGGTTTCATATATATGATAGACATGAATATTACCTTAACTCTCAATTTAGGATTACAAGGGCCAGAAAATGTGATGGGCTTAAGATGATACACTTTGTTCTTAGGAACCACAAACTCAGTTGCATCTGAAGAATTACAAGCATTATCCCATGCTTGAATAAATGCCTACAATATCGAAATGAAAAACCATTCACATTAATAATGAAATCATTCCATGGGAAAAGCAAAAAATACAGTACATCATGATTCATGTGTTTGGTTTATAAATCTTGTGAAGTAAAATACCATAGAGTCATCGGTTCCGTTAGCATTGGCACCATAGTCATCCACATTGACGCGCCGTAACTTAGGCTGGTGATGTGCTAATAAGGTTCTTGTAATTGTTTTAATGTTCTGATGGTGGTCTTTGTAAGAACAACAAGACAGGGTTGAACATAAGATGGTTAGTAGAATAACCAAGTGTTTATGTAGATACATTTCTTGCCACAATGAAACTAGCTCGTTAAGAAAGAGATGTGTGTGTGTATATGTGTGTGAGAGAGAGGGAGATATCAATAGGACAAGGTGGAAAGCTATGAAATCAAAATTCTATGTTGTCACGGACAAATATATAGATAGATTTTTTAGGAAGAGAATATTTCAGGTGCGTGTGTGTGTGAGTGGATTTGGAACAAGAAAAAATGATGGCTTTATTAGTTATAAGAGAATGTGAATTTAAGTATGGAGTTAGAATGTGAAGTGGTTTAAAGCTTGCAATTACTTGAGGGACAATGCTACATAATTAATGAAATTGTACATACTTTTACGGTTTCAACTTTTTTGGTATGTCAAAAGTTTAAAGTCCAAACATATCAATAATCATGTTAACAAATAGACAATAATAATCTAATTTATTTTATGTTATAAAAGCTTTTGTTTGTTTTGTTTTTTTCCTTAGTGGATGTCTTTATTCATAAGCTAGCAAGACACTTGAATAAGTTTACAACAGAGTTCCTACAACGTTTTTGGGATCACTAAAATCAGTCTTTATATTTCTACGAACGATTCAAGCTAGCGTGTAAGATAATCATAAACTCTTCCAACCCCCTAATGCATCTATTTTAGGTGGTTTCATGTCATGACAAACTTTATTTCGGAAACACCAAATGACACATATTGTTGTTTGTACCACAACATCAAAACAAGACATTTGAACACTAAGTATGAACTTTCTAAAGATGGTTAACCCTCTTATGGTGCAGAATCATAAACTATATAGCTTTGTCACACAAATATTTAGTAATAGCTTGTGCCACAAAAACACAATTTACTTTAAAGTAACCAATGTCAACTTACCATCCAAGTGTCTTGTTTATCCTATTCTTTCGTCTTACTAAAATTAGAAATATATCGAGTATGTATATAGTAATTAGATGGGTTTTGTTAATCTCTGCCCAATGGGCACGGATTAATATTTTTGTAAATGAAATGTTTTAATTTATTCAAGTGAAAATTATGTTCAAATATAGTAATTTACAAGTTTATTTAATATGTATTTAATGCATTTTTTTGTTAATTAAGAAAGTTTGTGTTCATTAACTAAATCTTAACATCTGCTCAGTGGGCACTTGTTAGCAAAATCGTAATTATATATACGGGATTTAGAAAATAATCAACTCCGTATAGTATTTGTTATTCATTTTTGTTTAAACACAGTGTATCATTATCTGCAATTTCAATTAATATCCACTAATTAAATAGTTACGCATAATCCATGTTTGGTCTTTTTGGTTTCTTTCTATCTTATGTTTTTTCTTAAGTTTAGCTTTTACGTGATGGTTAAAGGTTTTTGTGCTCCCACGTAACAGTCATGTTTAATGTCATATATCTATTTAGGTAAAATTCAATTGTTATGAATATCAATGTACATGCATTTAAACTTTCAAGTATTTGGTAAATGATCACAAATTCGGTTTTCAAATAATAATAAATCAAATGTTGTGTAGTGTAACACGAATTTTGTGGTCAACTCTATATTGGCGGTTTACTTGCTAGTTGATTATGGATGGAAATTGTATAATTGCAAATTACCTAATTTCTTGAGTTTATTCCAAATATGGAACATGCACGAAAAGTATTAGGCGGAAATAACGTCATTATTTGTGTTATCACCGTGTCGTGAATACCCTCTGCTATAACTAAAACGTCGTAAATCCTACCAATATAACAAAGCAACGCAAAGTTTTTGTTCTAGTAGTACGTGTTTACCAAGCGGTATGATGATATATACATTGAGGTTAAAAAAAAAAAGGCTGTTTAAAAAAAAAAAAAAAAAAAAAAAAAAAAAAAAATTGACGTTAAAAAAAAAAAGCCTGTTTAGACAAAATGTAAAGAAAAGAAAATAAAGTCAACGGTGTTGGTTTTGTGCTGTTGGATGGAAACCGATAACGGCCAACCGTTGGGTTAGACTCCATTTGGTGTTGTTTGACTTTGACCAATTGAAGACCTAAGAAAATCTTACAACCCCATTATTGATTTATTTTTTATTTATTTTATTTATTTTTTTATTTTTATTTTTATTTTTATTTTAGTTTTTTTTAGTGTCTATGATATATAAAAATAATAATAATACAAAAAAATTTAAAAAAAATGTATTAAAATTTAAAAAGCTTTTTTTAAAGGGTTTCCTCGGTAAAATATTTTACTCCAAAAAGACAATTGAGTACAACGAATGAGGGTGAATCCCACATATCAGCCCAAACGGGCACACCCAAACACCTGAATAGCTTAAAAACCTACAACCTATAGCATAAGAATGACATGTCATACCAAAAAAAAAAAAAAAAAACCCTATCTAATTTGACCACGAAGATGAATGTCATATGCATTAGCGTACGCCATTTGAGCACAAGTCAAACCACAATCATCAAAGTCATCATCATCAAAAGGGTTTTGATCATAGGTGTCGTACTTTCATTGCTCATATAAGCTCTTCTTACCGGCTCTAGTACCACTTTTAGAACCATCAAATGCCATGTAACTAGAAGTTTCATTGTAAACCTCCAAAACTTCATCATCATAACTATCACTTTGTGATAAATGGTAAGCTTCCAATAACATCCTTATTCGTCCCTTTCTCATTCGTTTCAAAAACATTGTCTTCGTGCAAAACAACATCAAATGAGTTCTTTAAAGAGACAAGATTAATATCATTCTCAAATGTGTTTTTATTAATGCATGAGGCTTGCTAGATGTATCCGTATTACCTGTTTGTTTCGATGCCAAAACCTCAGCCAAATCAGGCTCCTTGGAACTACTTGGTTGCGATGAGGAAGCCACATCATTTCCTTTACTGGGGTTATTGACTGGACGGTAATAGAAGTTAAACTTATTTTTATTCAACCGGATCCCATCAAAATTTAAAAAGTTTTGCTAACAAAAGCTCTTAAAATTATCTTTAGCAACTATTTTCCTCTCATGTAGCCAATTAATAGAGTGAAACTTAATTGTACGTAACCAGTTAAAAGACCCAAACTTGGTTGTGTAAGAAAATGCAGGAATTGGTAATTGCAGTGCTCATACAAAGAAGAAAATAGTTATTAACTTATTACTAAAGATGTTGTAGATTATTGAGAAGCCATAAAAGTTTACGGTTGCAGTCTTACTAGAGTTTCTAGTATCAAAAAAAAAAAAAAAAAAAAAAAAAATCTACAGATATCAGCACACTGATTATTTGCGTTGCAAGTGTGTATATATATATATATATATATATATAGTAGGGTTATTTTCAGAACCAAAAAAAGGTACAGAACTGCGAGAACCAATCACAACCCTTTATTTTTTGATCAATGGCTATTAAGACTTGTGGCATAATTGTAATAAAATATAAAACAAGGTAAAATTATTAAATATATGGAAGGGTAGAATAGGAATTCTCGTCAAATATTTTTCTCTGTAAAATTAGAAACCGTTCCCCATTTCTCTTACGCTCTGTTCTCAAGTCTAAATTTTAAAGAATGGAAGGGGATGGAATTGGAAGGGGAAAGTAAGGAATGAGACAATGAAGAAAGTGGTTATTTTTATTTGTGTTCTTGAGTTTTTATTTTTAAGTTGCAAGGAAAGGAAAGAAAGGTACTCAAATTACCAAGATACCCTCAAAACATAATTACTTTTATATTCTCACATCTTTCTCCACTAATATTTCACAAAAAAAGAAATAGAACACTGCCAGATTAATAAAATGTAATTCTTGTACTTATGCATACTTGGTGTTGATACTTTTGATGGCTGGTTAAAGTACACCCTACACAGGAAAGTGATCTTGTAGAGAAGGTCAAATGTCTTACTAGATGAGCAGCCATTGGACTGTGGTCAAGAAGAATTTGATTTGGCTAGTAGCACAACTCTTGGGGGAAGCACATAACTAATAAGGTTCAGTCTACATGTTAATCCTAAAAGCAAATTAATGAAAAGTGCAGCGTATAACTCTATCCCACTGTCTCCAATATTAATCGAATGTTCAAAGTTCAAACCATTAAAAAACAAATATATATATAGAATACTTTATTCATGCGATCCGTGCTTTAACATATTAATGTTCAAACCATTAAACAAAACTTTGTGCTTTATAGTTCGTCATAACCAAGTCTTCCTTTTTGCAAACACATAACAGAACAACTTTTCTCAAAACAATGAATTTTTTTAAAATAAATGTTAAACACAGTAGCACACCATGTTAAACACAGTAGCAGACCATGTATTAACAGACCATGTATTAGCAGATATACACAAGATGTTAATGAGGATATATTTGTAATTTTACAAAAGCCCATGTTGTTAATAACATGCTTTCCCTCCTAATCCCCCCAAAATTGGACGGAACAGATTTACACAAGAAAGCCCGTACCTTCCCTCCTTCCCACCTTCCCGTCCCCTCCTCTTCCTTCTTAAAAAAAACTTAAGAACACCCATATTTTTTATTTCCCTTCTAATCCCCTTCCATTCCTTTAAAAAAAAAACTCGAGAACAGAGCGTTAGATCCTTATTTTTAGCCTCACCCCATTTCTCTCTCATTTTTTTTTCTACAAAATACTTTTAATCCATGAAACCCTAGCCACCAAATCATCAGCCACCCACCCCTGTCTTCTTCATGGTCTTGTTTCACCAACTTCCGCTGATTTCGACCCTACAACCATTGGTAGTCCTAGTTTATATCTTATACCAAATCACAAATTATGTAAAGGTATGTTTTTTTTTTTTTTTTTTTTTTTAATTAAATCGAATCGTGGATTTTATTTATTTATTTATTTATTTTTTAACTAATCATCGATCTTTCTCATGGGTTCCTCTGATCGATCCCTCTTCATTGTAAGGTTTTAATTCGAGTTCTTGTCTTGATTCACGGTTATTGATTGTTATTGTAAATTGAGATCTTGATTTTTTTGTATTCATGTGTAATCCGATCGGTTTATATATCAAGTGTTTCGTGGAATAAAAACTGGAAAAACATGTTTTTATTATTGTTTCGTGTGGTAAGAGTCGATTTAAAATGATGTTTGGTTTGTTTGCTATCACTTCAGCAAATCCAATGTAATTCTATTGATGAATAAATATTTAGTTTTGATATCCTCATAATATTTTGCATTTAGGTCTTGGTGTTGTATGGAACACAGCGAAAGTTGAAGCGGGTTCAAATGTTGCTATTTTTGGTCTTGGAACTGTTGGTCTTGCAGTAAGTTTGTCATTTAAGATGATATCTTTATGATCATTATTATCATAACTTCCTAAGTACTCAGTTCAGCATTATGGAAATAATTTTGACTGCCATTTGACAGGTGGCAGAGGGCGCAAAAGCAGCTGGTGCTTCAAGGATTATTGGGATAGATATTGACACCAGAAAGTTTGAACGAGGTATGCATTAACCTTCCCTTTTAGGAAGAATTTTGTTTTGCCTTGAAGTATATAATTAAGAAATTCGAGACAGTAACTAATTCTTTTATCAATTATGAATTGCAGCAAAAAACTTTGGTGTGACTGAGTTTGTGAACCCAAAAGACCACGAGCAACCGATACAGCAGGTTCTTGTTGATATGACAGATGGAGGTGTTGATTACAGTTTTGAGTGTATTGGAAACGTTTCTGTTATGAGGGCTGCTCTGGAGTGTTGTCACAAGGTTTCATTCAAGATTTGTGTAACATATACGATATCACCTATTTTATTTGGTTTTTTTGTGAATAAATATTAAATTAAGTCTTATAAATACAGGGATGGGGAACATCGGTTATTGTTGGTGTTGCAGCATCAGGTCAAGAGATAGCAACTCGTCCTTTTCAGTTGGTTACTGGTCGTGTTTGGAAAGGCACAGCTTTTGGTGGTTTTAAGAGCCGCACACAAGTGCCCCAGCTTGTTGATAAATATATGAAGAAGGTAAACCAAACTAGTATATTGTTGGTAACTGGAGTGTGCATATGTGTTTTCGAGAGTGCATATGTGTTTTTACATGTTTTGTGAATTTGATACCTTATGTGCATATCGATGAAGGGCCGCATTTCCTATACTTTGTTATTAGGCATTATATTAATATTAATCTATTGTTACATATATTGAAAATATGAGGCTCATCTTTCATTTGCAACTTTTGCCGATAAATTATTAGTTCGTATCTTTTGTTGTAAAATAGTATTTATAGCTATTACTTTTTATTGTTTTTATCGTCTCAGTGTACATATGTGTTAGTGATAGTGCATATGTGTTTTTACAGTTTTTGGAGAATTTGAAACCTTCTATGCATATGTGTTTTTACAGTTTTACGAACTTGTTCCTTTTGTGCATATGTGTTTTGTTAGTTGTCATGATTAAATAATTCATCTATTATTTGTTTGTGGTTACAGGTATGAGTATAATGAGCAATATGAAGAGTGCACATACGTATTGAAAGTGCATATATGTTTTTAGTTATGATATAAAGATTTTTTGTGTTTAGTTCTATTTTAAGTGTGCACTTGTGTTTTGTGGTTACAGGTACGAGTATGATGAGCAATATGAAGAGTGCACATGTGTTTTGTACATACTATTTAGCGATAAGATAGTTAAGCTAAAGATTTAAAGATTAAAGACACAAGTGCAGCCGCAGATACAAGTGCACATATACATACAAAGAAATACAAAGTGTCCAACGAGGGAAAATACATGTGCATATATGACAACATTTTTGCTTTTAGAAATTTGTATTTGAAGTGTATTATCACATGATTTTAAATTTTGTATATAATGTTTTTGTTTTAAATTGTAAACAATACATGTAAAATACTTTTGTTTGCCATTCCATGCACTACAAACACATGTAAATTTACATTATCTAAAAAAACACATATGCTGTAACACCCCAACCCAATAAGGATAAAGATGTCACACTAATGGTTTCATATCAGATCAAAACAAAGCATACATTTCAAGTAATACAGAAATTCTTTAAAGGTTACAAATGAAATTCTGAAATCTACATGGTTACAACGGAAACAAAACTAAACACTAAGTCTGCAAAAGCAACTCCTTCTAATGGTCTCTACTTCAGAACACTATCAAAGTCTTCTAAGTCCATAAGTCTCTTCACTCATACCCAAACCCGTCGTCCTGCTTATTACCTGCCGCACACGAAAAGAAAACGTGCGGCTGAGCTTAAAAAGCTCAGTGAACAGATACATATACAAAGCAAAGAATAACGAAACAGAAATATAATATGGGCAATGGGAATGTCATAAGGTAAAAAAAAAATGGATAATAAGAGAAGAATAGGATAGTCATCTACCACGAGCCCAGAAACTCGAAGTCATAATCTCAACATCATAATCTCAAAGTCATAATCTCACAATCAGAGGGGATACCTCTTAGGCAACCAGATAATATGAGGGGTGTCCTCATGTATCATAATAGTGGAGTGATCAGCTCCCAGAAATGTGAAAGGCGTGTATTGCACACAGCACCAGTCACCTCAAAGTCATAGTCAAAGTCATACTCAAAGTCATACTCAAATTCACAAACAAACCTAGGATTGCAATCCATACGCCCCCAAACTCAAAGTCAATCTCAAAGTCAAGTAGCCATGGCAGATAATATAAAAGGGACGGTGTGAGAAATCACTCCCCCACACGGGAGTCATGCCAGTGGTGCATCACAGACATGGCCAGGTTACCTTCCTGGCTAGGAAAGTACAAAAATGGCTCGGGTATCAAACTAAGAGTCATGTCTCAAAATCATAGCTCAAGGTCATATATCAAAAGGTGCATCTCAAAGTCATATCAAAAGTAATATCAAAGGTTCATTCAAAGGGAACATAGCAATGGCTTGTGGAAATCTTAACTGAATCATAACTCAAATCAATGCATAGTTTATAAGAACCCTTACTAAAAAAGGGCAGAGTATCTGTACCTTAAAGACAAATGACAAGGATCATAAGGAAGCACACGACTCTCCTTCTTCAAATGATCTACCTGAATTAATAACCATTTATCATTTAAGAGTCTATTTATTGTTTAATAACCGATTATTGTTATTGTTATACCCATCAAATTAATATGTTTAGGGTTTATTCATATTTAGTAAGGTAACTCTCATCAGTGACATATGGTTCTCAATCCCGCTATCAGTATTTCTTAGCTTCTTTACTTATATAGTTTGCAAGCATCATCGTCATAGTCATATGAATTATAATAATTACTTGATATGGAATTGTCTTGAGACATGTTATATTAGTTAAGTTTTATTCCTCGCATGCTACGACTGTTTTTACGTACAATATACGAAATCTTTGGATTAATCATTTATGCAAATGGTTTCACGTATGCATGGCATGGCCATTGTTTAGAAACTTACTGATTACTATGCTATTATTTTATATATTATGTTTTAGTAAATTTTGATTTACAACATACGACATGGCCTTCTTGTAATCTTATTATATTGCTTCACAAGGAAACCATGCAGCCACCTTCTACTTGAACTCGTTCCACGAAGTGGTACGTAGACCCGATATCGACTCGACATACACAAAACATATACGAATTTCATTTATTTAAAGCAACATCGGGTTACCCCATGACAAGTCGGTAGCAAACCCATGACGCGACACACTTGGTGAGACCAATTTAGAAGTTTGTGAGTGGTTTTTACATGTATTGTTCCCAGCCAATCGACACATCATATTAACCATGACCAGTACCTTGTTAATCGGCAAGCACATCACACCCAAACACGTTTCAAATGACAGATCCTAAGTCTACACATATTCTGATTCGAACAGCAGTTTAAACTAAAACTCAACCTATATAAGTGTCATCAATTTATCATTTCTTTAGGCTGTGTTAAAATGCCCTTTTTACTGACATAATAGAGATCAATAACCATGCATACAATCAGATTATATTAGCTATCTAACCCCACATCGTTATGTATAAATTCCATTATTTCATGTACTAGTTTTCAGGTTGTATATTAGTGATCAACTAAGGGTTCAAACCAGATTTATAAATCATATATCACTGACGTCAAAATATCAGATTAGGGCTATGTATGTCGACCTATATTTTCCATTATTTTAAGTGACCTTTAATCTCCTCATTTCATGCAACACATATCCAGGTTCATGTCCCTTTATATACTGATTCGAATATCATGTTCCTGTTTCAGATTTTATCAGCCAATCAACATGTATGTGCCTTCATTATTTCATGTGTTAATAACTCATCAGTTTATGTGGCTAGGGCTTATCTTTTCTGTGATTCCATAGTCCTTTATTTCGTATCATTTTAGGTCGATTTATTCTTGTTTTTAGATTATAGTATGCATCATGTTATGTGTATGATTCTTGAGGGAAAACAAGACCCGAGATAGGTTACCTTTGTGTCGATGTGAGAAGAGGAAAACAAGAACAAAAGACTTGACTGGAATCGGGTTCAGATCAACACAGCCACCCTCACACTCAGAACAGAACCACGATCAACACCCTTGAATCTGCTACAAACACCATGACCACAGCCACCAAGTAGTGGCCTCAAAATCACCTTGTTGCCTTGTTTATGGATCGACAGGAAGACAAGGACAAAGTAGCAGCTACACCTTTGCAATGGTGTTTTTAGGGTTTCTTTTGGTTTTGTTTTGATCGAACAGCAGCAGCAAAGGAAGGCAGCCGAATATTTTGTTGTAGGAGAGTTTAGGGTTTGGTGAAGGTGGAATAATTATGATCGGTTATTAAGAGGGTAACAAACCGTGTGATTGAATTGAGGTAATTAAGGGAATGCCAAAATTTGTGGGATTGTGTTCTTATCTCTTTTATTTATCCTCTTGGGCCGAAATTTTTTTGAAGTATAACAAGATGGTCTCAAGAAATACAATTAGTACATATTATGTAATTCTAAAAGATATCGAAAGTGTAATGCAGTCATATCTCGAAGTATTATTTTGAAGAAAGTAATATCCAACAATCATAATCTGTATCGCTATACATGCAATTATAATCTGTATTATATTATTAACATTGATTTATTCTCTTCTTATATTATGGGTTATAGATCGTAGTTAATTGAATAATTCCAAGTTATATCATTAATTTTGGCATATGGTAGCATAAAGTCGCCTATGTATGGTTTAGGATTTAGAACATTGTTTTGGTGATACTTAATTTATAGCGTAAAGTTTATATTAACTTAACTTGTTAAGTACAAATTAATGTCACTTATAGGACATTCATAGGTTATCAAAATTTTAAATTTGGGGGCCATTTTTGTCATTTCAGAATTATTTTAAATTTCGGGTTTTACAACTCTTCCCCTCTAAAAGAAAATTTTCGTCCTCGAAATTTGAAGTCGCAAAGTTAGATGAAGCCGTAGCAAATCGCAAAGGATCGTCACAAAACATTCTCAAGCCCGGGGAGGTTCTTCCAAAAAGGATCTTCAAACCAAATAGTTTCTCATGACTCAATCAAAACAAGGTGGGTTCAAATTCCTCAGAAGGAGACAACTTTGGTTGATTCTGATCACAAGGTCCACGCAACATAAAATGGATGATAGGTGAATTTTCTGGAAAGCTTATAGGGAATACGAACAAGATTTCAAATCAAAGTAACTGTATCAACAGTAGAGAGTTCTACAAGAGTTCAAGATTTATAGCTGAGGTCAACAGCATGCAAAACGAGAGTCCGAACTCATCCAGATATCTAATGAATACAGGCAGAGTATACTCATAGGTAGAATGAACTTAAAGTCTCACTAATCACGGATAATCCAATAGAGATTCAAACTCTAAACTTCTTAGGTACTCCCCAAGATATCCTATGCCTACAACAAGTGCACGTTATATGATGTAAGTATTATCATGTTGGCCAGACGTCATAATACTGGCATCATATAAATATGCCCTCATGATGGTCATACTTTATCTCAAGTCGTAATCAAAACCACCTATCTTAATCCACCTAGTGCTTCTACAGTCTCGAGGTCAACAAAATTGAATGCCATAGTCAAGAAGGAAAAACAAAACTATTCGCAAGAGTATCAAAATCCCAGATTGCCTAGCAAAAGTGAGGCACGCCGTCACAAGCATCATATCATCCACAATCGCCAAAATCTCTCAAAACAAGGTCATCACCGAATCATACAAAGGGTAAACACGAACTGAAATGCTTCTAGGGAACTTAAATCATAAGAGGGACTTATTGCTATATAACAAAACTTAAGAGGGTCAACGGAAATGAAAATTAGTCGCCAAAACTCCTGCCTTCATAGAATCAATTCTTCCAAGTATAGTGGGTCTGTTTCAAAAATTTGCTCATTCAACACATCTAATCTCTTCAAGTCCGGTTGATCTGTCTTCGGCTGTCCATCCATTGGGAAGTGAAACCAAAATCGGAAACTTGTGTCTGGTTCGTCGAGCCTCTTGTAGTTCTTCTTGGAATGTGATGGAGTATTGCGGATTTTTGGCACGATCTTTAATCTTCTTCATCATCCAGTCTGTTTCCGCTCTCAATTCATCTTAGTACAACCAAGATGAATAGGGAGGTGAGACTGCATGTCTTCGTCAGCTCCAGGTTCACCGTCTTGACTATACTTCTTCTTCTGCATCGCCAACACTTCTGTCTTGAAAGGAACGTCTTCTCTCTTCAGGGTAGCCACCGTTGTTGTTAACTCCAGGTCAGGCAAAGAACACTGTTGTCTCAACAATTATCCATCTCCCAGAATGCACAAATGATCGTCAAATTTCTAACAAGATGCAAAAATGATTTTCATACTCTTCCTCGTCTCCGAATGTACTATTAAGTCATACAATGACCATTTGCCCAAGTACTCACGAGAAAACATCATTTATCAAATTCACGAAGCAGTCAGAGCTTTAGCTAATACTATTAGCGTCACTAACCGTCATAGCAGTCATTTACGAATATAGGAGGCGACTTCAAGAATAAGATCAATTCATCAGAACGGAAAACTTCGCGCTCTGAAATTAAACAAACACATAGTCGTTCCAGGGTGGAGGAATATTGGCTTCTAACAGTAATACGGTTCAGCTTCCATACATATCTCCAGTTACCATCCTTCTTTATCGCGAACGAAACTAAAACATGCCCAGAAGATACACTTAAGTAAACTCACTTCCTGGTCTTCGGTTGCTGCTCTTCCCGGTTGCTCCAGTCAATTGGTATGTTCCGAAAGACATCTTCGTTTAGTGACTAGAATCTCTCGGTATCATGTCAAATCTTACTTCATACTCCGGTGGAAAAACTTGGTGGTCCAACAGGGATTATAATCAAAAGTTCAGGGTGGCAAATAACGTTCAATACAAGGTTCATGTTCAGAAAACTCAAGGTGCCAAAAGGCTTCTACGATGAGGTTCATTTATTGGTGTATGAAATGGTTTCTAGGAAAACTTCATAACCGTGAAAGTAACACCCGCGTCTGCAGAGTAATAAAGGTAGCAAAGGTTTAGACAATTGGTAATCGTAGTCGGAAGTTCAAAATTGTTGCAAACGCCAAAGGTGAGACACAGAAAGGTAGTTGTCAATATTTGACTGATCATCCCACAATTTCCTTGTCAGAATAAAATCGAAGTTAACTATTCAAGGAAAGACGGTTCGCAAATCATAGCTTTATCATTCAAAAGTAAGGGGAAAAACATTCTTATACTCGTGGTTACATACCAAAAGGCTTCTTATGAGAACAGGGATGGGTGAAACGAAATCAAATGGTATCGAAAGATCCATATATACTTATTAAAAGCAAGAGACAAAATAATAAAAAGTATCCAGTACGTTACTGCCATGGAAATTCTCAGAATGCCCGAAGAGGCGTCAAAGTGATTAACAAAAGAATCAGATTGAAACGCGGGTCTTTATCAAAATGATTTAGCAACAGGAATCTGAAGATAAGGATCAAATAGCGTCAGTCGATTAGTATGAAATTTTCAATGCCTTCAAGATTTAATCAGGTTCCAATCTCAGGTGGTGCAAAGCATAAGCTTTCACTTTCCAAAAGTGATATCAACAGGATCTAACCAAAAGTATGGCACGAATCAGAGTGATGCGGAAGTAAAGATACTTAAACAAATGCCTTATAGTCTACCCATTCCTCACCGGTCAAAACTTAGGTTCCCATGGGAAATCCTAAAGAAATTTTCAAAGGTTGACTTACGAGTGTCTACAGGGAAAGCTTAGTGGTCCTAACTTACACAGGTCAAGGGTAAATGTATTACGAAATCGCAGCCTGTCTCTCTGACACCATAATTGAAACACCCCAACCCAATAAGGATAAAGATGTCACACTAATGGTTTCACATCAGATCAAAACAAAGCATACATTTCAAGTAATACAGAAATTTTTCAAAGGTTACAAATGAAATTCTGAAATCTACATGGTTACAACGGAAACAAAACTAAACACTAAGTCTGCAAAAGCAACTCCTTCTAATGGTCTCTACTTCAGAACACTATCAAAGTCTTCTAAGTCCATAAGTCTCTTCACTCATACCCAAACCCATCGTCCTGCTTATTACCTGCCGTACACGAAAAGAAAACGTGCGGCTGAGCTTAAAAAGCTCAGTGAACAGATACATATACAAAGCAAAGAATAACGAAACAGAAATATAATATGGGCAATGGGAATGTCATAAGGTAAAAAAAAAATGGATAATAAGAGAAGAATAGGATAGTCATCTACCACGAGCCCAGAAACTCGAAGTCATAATCTCAACATCATAATCTCAAAGTCATAATCTCACAATCAGAGGGGATACCTCTTAGGCAACCAGATAATATGAGGGGTGTCCTCATGTATCATAATAGTGGAGTGATCAGCTCCCAGAAATGTGAAAGGCGTGTATTGCACACAGCACCAGTCACCTCAAAGTCATAGTCAAAGTCATACTCAAAGTCATACTCAAATTCACAAACAAACCTAGGATTGCAATCCATACGCCCCCAAACTCAAAGTCAATCTCAAAGTCAAGTAGCCATGGCAGATAATATAAAAGGGACGGTGTGAGAAATCACTCCCCACACGGGAGTCATGCCAGTGGTGCATCACAGACATGGCCAGGTTACCTTCCTGGCTAGGAAAGTACAAAAATGGCTCGGGTATCAAACTAAGAGTCATGTCTCAAAATCATAGCTCAAGGTCATATATCAAAAGGTGCATCTCAAAGTCATATCAAAAGTAATATCAAAGGTTCATTCAAAGGGAACATAGCAAAGGCTTGTGGAAATCTTAACTGAATCATAACTCAAATCAATGCATAGTTTATAAGAACCCTTACTAAAAAAGGGCAGAGTATCTGTACCTTAAAGACAAATGACAAGGATCATAAGGAAGCACACGACTCTCCTTCTTCAAATGATCTACCTGAATTAATAACCATTTATCATTTAAGAGTCTATTTATTGTTTAATAACCGATTATTGTTATTGTTATACCCATCAAATTAATATGTTTAGGGTTTATTCATATTTAGTAAGGTAACTCTCATCAGTGACATATGGTTCTCAATCCCGCTATCAGTATTTCTTAGCTTCTTTACTTATATAGTTTGCAAGCATCATCGTCATAGTCATATGAATTATAATAATTACTTGATATGGAATTGTCTTGAGACATGTTATATTAGTTAAGTTTTATTCCTCGCATGCTACGACTGTTTTTACGTACAATATACGAAATCTTTGGATTAATCATTTATGCAAATGGTTTCACGTATGCATGGCATGGCCATTGTTTAGAAACTTACTGATTACTATGCTATTATTTTATATATTATGTTTTAGTAAATTTTGATTTACAACATACGACATGGCCTTCTTGTAATCTTATTATATTGCTTCACAAGGAAACCATGCAGCCACCTTCTACTTGAACTCGTTCCACGAAGTGGTACGTAGACCCGATATCGACTCGACATACACAAAACATATACGAATTTCATTTATTTAAAGCAACATCGGGTTACCCCATGACAAGTCGATAGCAAACCCATGACGCGACACACTTGGCGAGACCAATTTAGAAGTTAATTGTGAGTGGTTTTTACATGTATTGTTCCCAGCCAATCGACACATCATATTAACCATGACCAGTACCTTGTTAATCGGCAAGCACATCACACCCAAACACGTTTCAAATGACAGATCCTAAGTCTACACATATTCTGATTCGAACAGCAGTTTAAACTAAAACTCAACCTATATAAGTGTCATCAATTTATCATTTCTTTAGGCTGTGTTAAAATGCCCTTTTTACTGACATAATAGAGATCAATAACCATGCATACAATCAGATTATATTAGCTATCTAACCCCACATCGTTATGTATAAATTCCATTATTTCATGTACTAGTTTTCAGGTTGTATATTAGTGATCAACTAAGGGTTCAAACCAGATTTATAAATCATATATCACTGACGTCAAAATATCAGATTAGGGCTATGTATGTCGACCTATATTTTCCATTATTTTAAGTGACCTTTAATCTCCTCATTTCATGCAACACATATCCAGGTTCATGTCCCTTTATATACTGATTCGAATATCATGTTCCTGTTTCAGATTTTATCAGCCAATCAACATGTATGTGCCTTCATTATTTCATGTGTTAATAACTCATCAGTTTATGTGGCTAGGGCTTATCTTTTCTGTGATTCCATAGTCCTTTATTTCGTATCATTTTAGGTCGATTTATTCTTGTTTTTAGATTATAGTATGCATCATGTTATGTGTATGATTCTTGAGGGAAAACAAGACCCGAGATAGGTTACCTTTGTGTCGATGTGAGAAGAGGAAAACAAGAACAAAAGACTTGACTGGAATCGGGTTCGGATCAACACAGCCACCCTCACACTCAGAACAGAACCACGATCAACACCCTTGAATCTGCTACAAACACCATGACCACAGCCACCAAGTAGAGGCCTCAAAATCACCTTGTTGCCTTGTTTATGGATCGACAGGAAGACAAGGACAAAGTAGCAGCTACACCTTTGCAATGGTGTTTTTAGGGTTTCTTTTGGTTTTGTTTTGATCGAACAGCAGCAGCAAAGGAAGGCAGCCGAATATTTTGTTGTAGGAGAGTTTAGGGTTTGGTGAAGGTGGAATAATTATGATCGGTTATTAAGAGGGTAACAAACCGTGTGATTGAATTGAGGTAATTAAGGGAATGCCAAAATTTGTGGGATTGTGTTCTTATCTCTTTTATTTATCCTCTTGGGCCGAAATTTTTTTGAAGTATAACAAGATGGTCTCAAGAAATACAATTAGTACATATTATGTAATTCTAAAAGATATCGAAAGTGTAATGCAGTCATATCTTGTAGTATTATTTTGAAGAAAGTAATATCCAACAATCATAATCTGTATCGCTATACATGCAATTATAATCTGTATTATATTATTAGCATTGATTTATTCTCTTCTTATATTATGGGTTATAGATCGTAGTTAATTGAATAATTCCAAGTTATATCATTAATTTTGGCATATGGTAGCATAAAGTCGCCTATGTATGGTTTAGGATTTAGAACATTGTTTTGGTGATACTTAATTTATAGCGTAAAGTTTATATTAACTTAACTTGTTAAGTACAAATTAATGTCACTTATAGGACATTCATAGGTTATCAAAATTTTAAATTTGAGGGCATTTTTGTCATTTCAGAATTATTTTAAATTTCGGGTTTTACATATGCACCTTACCAAATACACGTAAATTGAACACTACAAATATACGTAAACATACATTATATTAAAAAACACATATGCACCTTACTTTTGAAATCATACATACTGAAAATAAAAATTATTTCGAAAAAAAAATCCTAAAATTTAGGAACTAAAAAACGTTTTTTTATTTAAAAAAAGCAAAAAGAAATTAAAAAATATAATTTTACTATTATACCCTTTTGAATTAAATAATAAAAATAAATATTCAAAAAAATCTGATTGGTTGATGCTGGTTCTCGCAGTTCTGTACCTTTTTTTTGTTCTGAAAATAACCCTTCCCTATATATATATATATATATATATATATATATATATATATATATATATATATATAATATATATATATATATATATATATATATATATATATATTTATTTATTTATTTATTTTTCTTTGAATAAAAGATCAACATTTTTGTTTTGGTCCTCGTACCTGCCTTTAGGGCTGTAAACGAACCGGACGAAGATAAACGAAGCCTTGTTCATGTTCGTTCGTTTAGTTTTAACCGGACAAATAAACGGACACGAACCCTTAAACGGACGAATTTTCTTGTTCATGTTCGTTTATTAAAAAAATGAGTTCATGTTCGTTTATGTTCATTTATTAAAACACTAAACAAACGCTAAACGAACATAAACGATCGAACTAAAATGAACATAGACAAACATAAACTTTATTAAATTATGCACAATATATTGTTTTATAAGTGTTGTTTTTCTAAACAAACCAATTTTCAAATTATACAATTAAAATATATGATATACGAACATAAATAAATAAATGGGCATAAATGTACGTTAACGAACATATAATCGGACGTTCACGAACATAAATGAATGGACGCAACTTCTGTTCCTGTTCGTTCATTTAACTAAACGAACGTAAAATATTGTTCATGTTCGTTCATTTAATAAATAAATGAACATAAACGAACTTTTACCTAACGGTTCATGCAATGTTCACTGAACATTCAGTTCGTTTACAGCTCTACCCGCCTTCTCTCAGTATAAGATCGGCATTTTCATTTTTCGATCCTAAAACCCGCATATGCACGTGTAACATTACAATGACATAATTTCCATGGATATTAATCAATGAATCCCATTTAAGAGTACTTTTGGACTGCTCATGGTAATTATACATGTTTTTACCGAGATCTTAGATGTAAACAGTTTACTTTCAAATTGAGGTGCAATCACATACCCAAACTACTCATTCGGGCCCCACGGGGTGCCACGTCACCATGACATACCTCCCTTTACAACCCCCCTCCCCAATATCATACCACAACTTACTCATTTGGGTCCTACATACACACTTATTCACACACACAACTATTATATATATATATATATATATATATATATATATATATATATATATATATATATATATATATATATATAAATGAAATTCGTACAACAATCACTTCGTCGTGCAGACGAGTAACTTGAAGATGGCGAGCGGGGGGGGGGGGGGCCACGTAGGCCAACAACGAAGAGCAACGAGATTGCACCTCCTGCTTTCAAATTACTTAGAAACAATGAAAAAACACATTTACAATGATCACTAATATTACTACCAAACTTGTCAGTTATCCTTTTCGATGTGGTCAAATAAGAAATAGCTGCCAAAGTAGCAAAGCAACTAAAGAAACATTCCTTGAAGATACTCGTCAAAGTCATCCACTTCATTAGATTTACCATCAGCTGCAGAAGTTGAGGAAGACTTTTTCCCTGCCAAAGATGCAATAGAAATGTTATGCCATGTCATTATAGCAGAAAGTGTATGCTGAAAATTCTAGGTGGCAAAATGGACACATGGGTAATGGGTCAAAAAGGTAAGAATTTGGTATGGGTTGAACCGATTAGTGGACACAACTTGTTCAGAACCTTTTTATTTTACTTTATTAACGATTAGCGTCTCACCAAATCTTACATTCATTACATATTTTTTATAAAATAATAATTAAAAAAATGATGTAGGAGATTTTACTCATCAACTATACACTTTCAGCTCCGACCCGTTCAGCACATTTTGTGTAAGCTGTAGTTTGTTTATTTTACCCATTTGACCTGTTAGATATCTAACATATGTCACAAAGACCTTTAAATAATAAATGGTCGAAGTTGACTCCTCAAGTATACACAATAACCAGTATCACCCATATGCTTGTCATCTTTAATAAGTATGTTTATATAACACGTCAAATTTTGCATAAATGATTGGTGTAAGAGACGATAATACGAGCCAATGACACGGATATCACATGATATATTGACATTTCAATCCATTCTAGGACCGTTTGCCCAAGCTGAAGCTAAGAAATTATCTTTCCTGGAACTTTAGTTGAGGTATGGAGAATAAAACCATCCAAGAATTATGAAGGCATATGACAGTTGTTCAGTATGAACATAGGGTAAAAGTATATTTTCTGCACATTATTTAAAAGTACTGACCTTTTGATCTCTCATACCCCGTGCTTGTATCGTCGTCTGCTTCCTCCCTTATTCTGAAAATTTCACAACAAATAACAGTTGAAGTGACTATATGCCTTCTGTAAGAAATAGGCACTAAAAAGGCGCTAAAACTGGTCCGAGCAAATAAAAATGTGAAAGGTAATAAAGCAAAATTTAGAACCATGAGATACCTTTTCTTTCTGTGCTCTTCTTTTTCCCGTGATTTTGCTTCTTCCTTTTCCTTTTCCTTCAGTTTTCTGTATAGAAGTTTCTTTGCACATCTGCAAGAAGAATAATGAAGAACAAAGTACTAAGATAAAACTACTACAAGATCCTTCAAGGAGCAGGAAAACTAAAAAAAATTGTCATACCTCTCACAAGTTACTAATTTCACCAGAGCTTGTTTGTTTTCTCCAGCTTCAAAATATGCAAAATTCACCTGCAAAGAGAGAAAATAACTCATTATTTCCAAACAAGTATCTTGCAGTAAGATGAATGCGCCAATGCGGAACATGTATTTGCCTTATTGTGATGTACTTAAAAAACAGTGGTTTTCAATCAGATGATTATAAAAATCACGTCATTATAGATGTTTATTTTAAAGACTTGCCTCATAACTCGCTAAACCTTCTTCTTCACTGCAATGTTTGTTACCACATACAAACTGCCCTGACAATCAAGATCAAAAGTTAAAAGCTCATAAAGACAATATATAACATAGTTTACAAGCAATTTAGGTAGAACCCATCTTCATTTATAAGATGGCCAAAGTGCATCTCACATTGACTAAAAATTACAACATTTTCACTAACCAGAATACACTAAGAATGAATCTACTATTGGTGATACAATTATATATCTAACAATGAGCAACACAATGCTACCTTTGCCAGACTTATACAGTGATCATAGGAGTAATGTTTTATAAATTATCATGAGGAGTAAACATGATATTTCATAAAGAATAAGCAAAGGTAATAGTCATAGTGTCAAAACTACCTTTGCCAGACTTAACTTCTTTCTCTGTCCTCCACCTCAGTCCAATCTGAGAAGATGCCAACAGTTACATTAAAGTCCCTCCCATAAAGCATTAATAATGTCCACGTCTTTATGTTTATTAATGAATAAGCCGGTTGAAGCTTCAATGTCAACCATATATTAAAATATCAAAATAAAGTCTTGTATACAGGGCTTCTCAAGAGCCTACCTTGCCTGTCTTATAATGTGACATGTCTGCGATGCAATATCTTTATAAATGTTAAAGGTAAAAGCACACTGCAGGTTAATACAATGATGAAGTATGAACAGCATAAGTCTGCTGACTTGAGTAAAAGAATATAACCTAAAAAGTATAAAACAGCACAGACAATAAAAGTAGAAGTCTAAACATACAACATCATGATCTAAGGGCCCGCTTGGTTCAGTAGAGGGGAATGCAAAGGGAAAGGGAAAGAGAAAGGGAATGCAAAGGAATGGGTAATGATTACCCCCCAATTTACTCTATAATGGTTGATTACCCAGTACTGGGTAATCATTATACTCCTTGCCACCTACCAAGCATCATCAATCAATCCTTTCCCATTCCCCACCCCCCCTATCCCCCCAACCAAGCAGCCCCTAATTAATTGGTTTAATACCAACTGTTCCGGAAAACTATATTCCGGGTAAAACAAAAAATAAATTATATTGGAGGCACAAATAACAAACAATTAACCACTCAAGGGTGGCCTAGTGGAAAAAGGCTTGTGACTATCAGTCCTAAAATGCGAGAGGTCTCAAGTTCTATTCCGGCTAGGTGCAAACAACCATGATGTGGCCATGCCAACCTCCTGAAAAGGGAGGGCTTTACATGGTTACCCAAAAAACAAACAAAACTACTTTGGTTAGGCATTAGATAAACAACATCGAGCAGAATAAGCAACCTTCCATCCTAAGCTAGCCAAGGTGATGGCGGACCAAAGAAAGTTGCAGGCTACAGATACAAATTCAGAGTAGATGCAACAGGGTTCTGAGCAATATATATTTATTTTTATGCTTACCCATATAGTCTAGTTTTCAGCTATATTTAGTAAAGATAGCTTTAATAGTCAAGAGATAGCTAGGAGTTCCAGTCTTTTTAGGATGCGAGTGAGTATTCACAGACTAGTTAAACAGTTCTCGCTCATTAATTTATTTTCACTTTATTCAAAAATGTTTTTCGCTTTCTTAATAAAAAATCAGTATTGTTAATTTGCTTTACTAGGTTCTTTAGCTATTCGCAACACACTTGTTAGCAAACCGAAAGAATCAATGTTGGAGTAAGAATGCAAAAAACATTCTGGAATTAGACAATCAAATCAATGAATGAAATAAGTAAAACGAATCTTAGAATAGACTTTAATCCAACTCGAAGACTGAAACTCCCAAATTATACGAAAAGCCCTAAAAACAAATAGATAATTCTGGAAATAACTTGAATATATAATGCTTAGGCCCCAAGTTGCATCTACTCAAAATACGCATATGCAACATGTGACTTACTAAGGTCCGCCTCCATCATCCTACCATGCTTGTAAAGGACCCAAACAAAAATTCCCTTGACATTTAAAGTGGCTTATCAAAAGTATGGTAATAAACAAGATTCAACCGCAGGTCATGTTAAAGATAACTAAATTACAAGGATAGTCAACCACATAATATTAGCATCGATCTTCTTAGAAACCCGACAAGAACCGACATCCTTTAACTAATTGTTGTGGTGCATTTAAGAAAAGTAAAATTTCCTGTTGCGGCAACAATTAATTAAACAAGGTTGGTTTCTGTCGATCTTTAAAGATCAATGACAATTTTTATGTCTAACCTTCCCAAATTTAGTACCCTCAAACATGATCTACATACGTGATCTAGTTGATTGTCACTTCTCCAACGAGCTATTATTGTCTGTTGTGAACTTGTGTTCAAAGTGCATTTCTTAGGACTGGAGAATGATGGTGAACCTAAGAAAGTGACACATTACAGATACGAATTGTGACTAAGGCCAAATCATTATTTATTTATTTTTCTGCTAATTTATATCCAACTTTCCGGAATATCTAATTAGTACTCTGATGCTTATGAGTCGATAAGAATTTCAGTATTTGACTTAACCTAGAAATTTTTCTATTCTCAACCTAGCACATATGAATATTGTTTTGTTATCGTAAAAGTACAACCAACTTTGTTAGAATTTAGAGTCAGGCGACTTGATGAACATTGCCACATCGTGACCTTGCTCTTATCCTAATTAAAATCTTCATCTCAACCATTAAATTAACTAACGATTAAATGATAACAGACATCCCCTTTGCCTTGGTACCTCCTCTCTGCAGATTCCACATCAATAATGCTTGCCAACCCCACAAAAGGTAGCATGACATTCAAAATATCTTTTTAACAAAGACTTGTAAACTGAAAGCTATTGCAACTAGCTCAAAAAAACAAACTAATATTCTGATACTTTGCAAAGGATACTCTTTAAAAAGCTTATCATAGTAACGCTTCACCAGCCTCTGTTCCCATGATGAGTCCATGTCATCCTCTTCTGAACGTATGAACCTTTGAACAAAGAAAATAGCATATAACCAACACAATTTCAATTACTCACATTACATGAATAGTCAATTAGATACATCAACATCAAGTATGCAAAGCACAGTGAAACACATAGCTAAGCTCATAAGTTACGGCATCGGAGAATTTACATAGCGCATGCACAATCAAAGGTAGGTAAACAGTGAAACCATGTTCTTGTATGACAGTCACATGACTAGTTAGCATCAAGATCCATCGTAAAAATTTTGTTTTCTAATAAAGTTGCCTTTATAAAAAAAATGCATCAAGATGTGTGTAATTCCATTTATACATATAAATACGAACAAAGATGGATACATCACAATCACATGTTTTAAGTGTCTTAAAGCACGCTATGAAATCCAATAAAATATGTCACACAAAATTTAAGTCCTTGCTATACACTAACAAAAAAGCACAACCAATTAAAAAAGTTTAATACTTTTGAACAAGTATTGAATGTTTAAAACTTTCAAATGATCCGTACAAACAGTATGTATGTAACTTCAATAGGCTAAGGAAGTATAAATACTGATTCAGACAAAGAAATTATTAGTCTTATTCAGTTTTTCACTAAGAGGCAACGTGGTGAGGGGATAAGTTTGGCAAATTTAAATCTTATTCATCTATGAAGGGACACTCTTCATAGTTTTGATAAATATAATGACTGATATGCCAAAAAGAAAAACGCCACTGCAAAAACATTTAGGATTATCACAAAGCAGCCAACAAATATGATCACCACCACACTACCCACCAAACATTTGCAGTATCGCTCTTCTACAATCTCTAGTACTAGAACCTAATCAGCTCTTATAAGGTTGTAAAAAGACAGGAAGCAAAGCTGAAAATTCTGGATTCATAGTCGTAAACTAGTAACAGAATTACAGGACGAACGATACAGCATGAAATTATGCCTTTGCAATCTAAACAAAGTTGCTGAAACATCTTTATATTCCTTTTTGCTAAAAGGTGTTACCATCTATCACATGGAAAATGCTTAATCAGCACTTGTTTTATTGGATAGAAAATTAAAACAAGATTATATACACGATGTTAAAAAGCATGAATGTGCAAGAGAGAGCAAACAAACTTACCGATAACCTTCTCTAAGAGTGTCTTGATCCGTTTTTATTGGTAATTTTTCTTGTTTTTGCGTATCTCCCCCATAAAAGTTAGCTGCAAAAGCAACAAGACATTGCCACAGAAGTTTTCACATGAGAACTATGATGCTAAATCAAACTAATGCATTACGAATCCATGGTTTACAGACAAACAAATACATCGACATCTCAAGGAATTGTGCCTATACATTCACCATTACTTAAACTATTTAAACTATTAGCAAAAACGATACACATACACATTTGGTCACTCATCACATTAGCGTTTTCTTAACAATTCGAAAATGTACGAACGATAGTAGCCCCCTACCTTCACTTATGCGGAGGGAAATGTTCATCATTCAGTTAGTTTAGGACACCAAGAACCCGCAAATAAATCGCTCACTATTTACGTACTTCCTTAGTGTCCAAATCAATCTTTAACCAACAGGGGTGTTTGTTTAAGCTTATTTTTGTGGGCTTATGAGCTTATGGCTATGTTTGGCAACGGGCTTATCAGGGCTCATAGGGTCTTGAGCTTTTAAAATAAGTTGGCTTATAAAATAAGCCTTGTTTGTCAGATAGGCTTATGGCTTATAAAATACTACCTCCGTCCCAAAATAAGTGTCCAGTTTGACTTTTCAGAGTCAAATTTGTTCAACTTTGACCTTATTTATTTTTGCCGGTGTTATATAATACTTGATGCAAAATATATGAATAGATTGAGTTTTAAGTGTATTTTTCATTGGCATAATTCTTCATCAAGTATTATATAACACAAAAGAAATATTTAAGGTCAAAGTTGAACTCTGGACACTTATTTTGGGACGGAGTCATAAGCCTCTATAAATCCAAGCCCATAGAAAAAGGCTTATAAGGGCTTATAGCTAGTCAAATTACTTAAATACCCTTCAAAATATAATGAATTATTACGTAAAAGCTAGAAATATAAGTGAATTTAATTTAATTTGATATATTTTTATGTGATTTTACATTAATAAGCTTCAGGTCCAACTAATTCGCCAAACATAATTATAAAAATATAAGCTTCTGCTTTCGGCTTATAAAGAAAAGAAGAAAGCATATAAAAACTAACCGTAATCTTTGAGAAACTTTTTGTGACGATCGTAAGCATTGAGGCCTAATATATGAGCTTGATATTGCCTGCAAATATGAGATTTATTAATATTATAAAGGTTAAATTAAATGTTTTTTTTTTAATGAATTTGGTTGTAAGAGAGAGTACTGTTTCTTTTCTTCTTTGTCGAATATTGTAGACCTGATTGAACTGAAAGAAGCCATTTTCGGTGCTCCTTCTTCTGGTACCCAACCCTAGCTTTTAAAAGGCCGGTTGTAAGTTTTGCAAAAATGGTCCCCAAATCTATACAAGGTTGTTGGATGAGTTTAAAGTTTGGTTTGATTGTTTTAGTAGTGTTGTGCTTAAGATTACCCGCTCATAGCGACGATTGTGTATGGTAAAGTTAATTTGTCTGTGCAATTTCTTTTTTATGTATATGTGGTTGTGAAATAAGTGAGAGTGAAGAAAGTTGGAGTTTGTTTGTTTTTTACAAAAAGATCTGACTAGCCTCTTATCACTTAACAGTCAGACGAGGAGGCTGCTCGTTTTTTTTTTCCTCCAATCAGACGCGATAAGACCTTACCCATCTTACCTAATAAGAGGTTTTGCTAAACACATCATCGATCTTTAACAAACAACGAAAAATACACCTTACTCAAGACTAAAAAAGATCTAAGCCGAGATCAAACAAAACACTACACGAGTGTTTTTGTTTGTCATTCGTGGGTTTGAGAATATGGGTATTCGATCTTCAGTTCGTGTGTTCTAATATATCAACATCAAAGAACATCATATCTTGTTTTTGTGTTTGGTATGTATTGTGGGTGAGTTTTTAGGTTGAGAGATTAATTAGGATGAGGCGTATAAATGTTAGGTATATGATAAATAAAGTTTGTTATATAAAAATTTCATAAAGTAGAAATTTTATGGTAGTTTTCATAACTTGTTAAGAGGGGGGGGGGCTGTTTTGTAATTTTTTTCTTATATTAAACGAAGCAAAGCCGCAACTGAACTTGGACCGGACTATTTTGCTTATGGAAAATGATTTATATGCCAAAAGATATGCCTAAGCATAAGATTACGACATGTGGCATAATCAAAAGTAAGGATAAAGAGAGAGAAAATGTGAAAGACATGTGTCAATTGATGATATGATTAGGCATGTTTTTAGGTATATTTTCTAGGCATGCATATCACTACTCTTTGCTTATCAAGCTGTTTTAATTATTTTACTTATTGGGTTGTTTTAATTTTTTAAAGCTTAGTTTTGGGCCTCTCTAAACGACAACGTTTAGAGAAGGAAATGTATATATAGGATAATGTAGGCTATGGTACTATGATATTTATTTCCCATGTCTTTCGTTAATCAATATAATCATGGGCTATAATATATAATGTGGAAACGGTAGAAACGGTAGAGGGGCGTGAATACGTTTCCGTTTCAAACTAAAAACTTTTGTATCAAATATAATATATACCAAGTTTCGCCATTATTAGTCTGGTTTGTATTTCCTTTTCAAAAACATCCTTATGACAAATTCCCAATCAAGTTTGACGTAATATGTAAAATGTCAACACAAAGACAATCAACAATATAAAGCAAGAATAGAAGTAAAGCGATAAGTAAAAAGGACATGCAAACCGACACGAGGATTTATAGTGGTTCGGTCACAAGGTCACCTTCCTTGCCCTACTCTACTCCCCGAGTACCCAACTCGAGAGTTACTTCACTAGATCAACAAACTCCATTCTCTGCGGAGAAACCTTACACAACGTAGCTTACACTTTATCCGGTACAAAGCTAAATACCGGGTCCTTAACACGGCGGACCAAACCAACACAACGTCGCCTACACTTTATCCGGTACAATGCTAGATACCGAGTCCTTAGCACGGCGGACCAAACCAACACAACGTCGCCTACACATTATCCGGTACAAGGCTAGATACCAGGTTCCATTACAAAGGAGGAACCACTACCCGATCAACACAACACATCACAAGAGACCAACACCCTACTACACCAATCTACACAACACATCTATGACACCTGTTATGTTTTGTGGACCAACATAACAAACCTTCTATTTTATGGCACAAACACATAAACCAACTAATCTAGTTAGAGATACAAGAAGATGATACAAGAGGAGATCCAAGACAATGTGTCTAATGGATATGAATGACTAAACTAAATAAACCTCCTTTAATAGAAAGCCTTCAATGAAGATCACAAGTTCCCTAAGTGTAACACCCCCAAAAATGGGTCGCAGCGGAAGATGATATCGCTGGGGTGCTACTAAATTGGATCACAACACAAAGTAAAGAGAACGGATTTACCTTATACCTTTAGAAAAATAGTTACATTATCATAGTAAATAAGTTTACAACATTTAATTTGATGCGAAAATAAGGCCCATATAAGTAAATAAGTGGCCCCAAATATATGAGAGTAGTCTATGACCGTGGCAATGCCAAGCGCCTCCAACAATAGATTGGGATGTAGTAAAGATCAACACCTGAGAATACATGCTAAAAGGGTCAGCATAAAGTTGGTGAGTTTATAGGTTTAAGTAAACAACAAGTTATGTATGGACCACAAGATTTCAACGACAATGTATTCCAAATATGTTCATGAAAAGTATTACTGTTGCACTAAGCTCATGACACCGAAGCCTTAACAGTTAGTTCATGTTATCACCTCAAACAGGTGCTTTGCCAAACACCTGTACGACATCAAATGAAATGCGTCCGTTTGACAAGTTGGAGCGACCAACCCGGACGGGGGAGTTTACCCCCAATAGATCTATTCACAACATTCGCGCTTACAAAGTAATTAACGGTTCATGGTTGTGAGAAATTTATGGCAAACGACAACAACTTAGGCAATCAATAAATGTTTAATGCACTTGTGTTCATATGTAAAAATAAGCAATGTATTCTCACCCCAAGTATTTCAAATTGAATAGTAAAACAAGTAAAAGTGGGGCTATGAAACTCACCTCAAGTAATAGTAATTAATGCAATACGAGAATGTGCATGAAATCAAGGTTCGGTGACTCTAACCGCAACCTAAATAATTAATATGTCTTAGGTTTGGAAACAATGTAGTGTATGCAATTCTACACTTTAGTTTGTTTAGTGGTTTAAAACGTAGTTATGTTAATGGGCTCACTTAAAAGTTCAAGTACACATTTAATATGACAAAACTAGTTGATTTCGTTATTATACTATACTCGTCTCATTATTTAGTGTTTTAGAAAACCTCTAATGCGCCTAGTAAGTATACATGACATACTTCCATTTTCGTTCAAGTCATTTTAGCTAAAACCGCACTTAAAATGTCCAAAATCCATTTCTAAAAAGGGCCAAATATACAAGTACCCCGGTCTATTAAGGTGTTGGGCTTTTTTAGCCTCAAAAAAATCGCTTTCTCAAAATAGCCCAAGAAATAAGCGACTTTCAAAAAGTCGCTTAAAGCGACTTTTTTTTCAATTAAGCGACTTACTATTTGTGTCTTTTTGCAGCCAAAATGTTGTTTTTTTAAGCGACTTTTGCTAGATTTTAAGCGACTTTTTGACTTTTTAAGCGACTTTTCGCTAGAGGCCAAAAAGTACACGCCACATGTCGCTCCCACATTTGGTCGCTTATTTCTTGGGCTATTTTGAGAAAGCGATTTTTTTGAGGCTAAAAAAGCCCAACACCTTAATAGATCGGGCTATTTGTAGAATTGGCCCTTCTAAAAACTCTAACAGCACACTATATTTTCAGAAAATTAGTTTCGTCGCCTAACTTACAACTAACGTATCTTCTTCATTTTAAGTCCGTTTTTACCCGTTCAAGCGACCACGTTTTCGTTATAAAGTCTATTTCCTACTTCTTTTGTCTAATCTTGCTAAAAAGCCACCGATTTCTCTATTCTAACTGAAACGAAACAGCCCTTATTAATTAGTGTTAAAACCGCGTTTTCTTAGTTCCTAATACCAAAAATCAACCCAATATCAACTCCAAATCTATTCCAACTCTTCCACCAAATTTTCCAACAATCCAATAGTGATTGAACAATATAATTAACATAGTGAAAAAGTTCAAATCATCATAAAATAAATAGACATTAAGACTATTTAACTAAGTCGCTTACTAGATCATTTGTAAAGTATTAGTTCTTACAAACTCATCAAGGTTAGTAAGTAACTTAAGTGTTTATTATAAAAAGTAAGTTTAGGACATAGTAATTAGTTGTGAACTCATTATGGTTATAAAAAAGATGTTACAAACATGTACATGGTGATAATAATGTGTACGCAAATCGTGAACTAAGCTTTTGTAACTTGTAAAATGCATAACCAAGATGTATAAAAGTATTGAAAATAGTTTCTGAATCTTACTTGAAATTGGTGGTGAAATGTGGTGATGATGAACACTAATGTATCCAACTAAAACTCCTAAACCCTTAGTAACTAATTAGGACACCCAAGTAAGCTCTAGTAAATACAAAAATATATAAAGCCCAATTTCTTGTCCTTGTTCTTGCCTTAGGCGAAAACTAGAGAGCAAATAGAAGTGTTTATATGTTTTTCTTGTGCTACTAGCTCTTCCTTTTATTAAGTAACAAAGCATGTTTTTTAGAATATTAAATGTTCCCTACTAAGCTAGTTCAATAAAATATAATAAAGGGTGTCTTTGGTTTTGTGTTGTCGACAAGAAGAAAAAAAAAAAAAAAAAAAACCAAAACATTAATGATACTTGAACTCTATACATATATAAAAGTTAGGCATGTACATTAATATTAAATAAACTAGGATAGGCTACATTGAAAAAAAAAAAAAAGTCTTGTATCAGCCGAAACAAAGGAGAGCAAAAAGGGGAGTCAAGCCCCCTTCTTGTCTAATATTTAAAGGGCTAAGTCCATGGTCAAACTTATGCAAAATACTACACTAGCTTACTATTATTTAGGGTAGGGGCGGCTACATGGAAAAAAATATATAAAAAGAGTGTGTAATTTGTAATAAAATATATTTTGTGAGTGTATTGGGTATTAAAAATAGATATTGGCCATTGGTTTTGCGGTTAACGTTAAATATGTATAATTAAGTGGGCTTAGTAAAAGAATTATAAAGGTGTAAAAAAATATTTTTTGTACTTTTGTAGTAATTTGGGGAATGTAAGAAAGTATTAAAAATAATTGTTAGGTGTGTCGGGTACATTGGGTGTTCATTTAAATTGTGAAAAGCGTTTATTAATTTAATACTTGCAAGTAAGAAAAATGCAAATGCCCTAGCAATTAAATTATGAATTGGAGTAGTGGCAATGTACTGTAATGTCGTAGACTAAATATAGTCTAAAGTCGTAGTGCACAAGAGGGTTATTCCTAGTTTTACGTTTATCTAACTAAAAAGTCATACGTAAATCGTTCTCGGGTAAACGTCAAAATAAATAGTTTGAGTTTAGCAAATAGTATTGTACTGTAAAATGGCGGGTTGTCATACTAAGCTTGTTGTGGTGGATGAGGATGCAAGATCTCTAAGCTTGCTTTAGAGGATCACTTCAGAAGTAAGGATGCAAGATCTCTAGGCTTGCTTTGGAGGATCACTTCGGGAGTATGCTTACAAGAAAATGAAAGTTAGAAGCATTATGATCATATGAGAAAGAAGGTGTTTTACATGTTTTCCTACTGATCTACATGTGTTAGAAATGGTAGAGAGAAAGTGTGTGAAAAGTGTATTGAACAATGAAGAAATGGCCTTGTATTTATAGGCAAAGAGGTCACTGTTCACCTGGATCCGGCGGATCCCTTACAGAAGGGATCCGGCCAGTTATAACCCAGGGATCCGGCTATCTGGTATTACCAGTCTGGATCTTGGGTTACAATTCCGGGTTTTGGGTTATTGGTTAAGGTCCATGGGTCATGTGATGTCATGTATGATGTCAAAGATATCTTGGGTCATTGGTTATGGACTTTGGGTCATGGATTATGGACTTTGGGTCATGGGTCATGGGTTTTACCCATTGTGATGTCATGCATGATGTAATGCACATTCATGCACATGGGTCATGGCTCATGGGTTATGGGTCATGGGTTTTGGGTTATGGATAGTCGAAGAATTCACATTTAATGCATGATGCATTTAATGCACATGAGCCATGGGTTATGGGTTATGGATTATGGGTCATGGGTTTTGGGTTATGGATAGTCCAAGCCATTTACATGTTTTATTTAACTATATATTCTTATAAAAGTGTAAGTAACAAAAGTTACTTATAAGTGTTTTATAAAAATGGTTTTGGCTTTATGTAAACTATTTAACTAAACATGTTTGATGGTTAATTTGGGTTTTGATCATAACGCAACATAACAAACATGTACGAACCTGTGTTGTAGCATACAAGGACTTGAGGCGTCGAGAGATGTTGAATGTATGTTGAGACAATATATGATTACGAGTAACTTGTACATTTTACGTTATGTATTACAAGTTACATGGTTTGTCATCAATCAAAACAAACAAGCCTATATAGATTAAATATCGTAATATTTGCACTAACAATCTCCCCCTTTTTGATGATGACAAACTATATGTAAACGTAATAGATAGGTAAAATGTTGAAGTTACTTGTGTCCGTACTTCCTTTACATTACCTTCTCCGTTTACACTCTTCTCCCCCTTTTGTCGAAACAAAAAGGGTGTGTCCTTGGAGTTAAACTTCATTTCTCCCAAGAATGGCGAGCTTGCATCATCCCTAGTGAAGTTAAACTAAAAACCCCTTATTGCTCCCCTAACACTTCTTTTGAAGCTTGGAAGACTTGTATGAAAGAAGCGTGATCTCGTCTTGTAAGAAGAACCTTGAGAAACACAAAAGAAAGCTACAAGAAAGTTATAAGAATGATCCTTGGATATGAAGAAGAGTAAAGGAAAGTGAAGAAATGCAAGTTTTCTCCCCCTTGACAAGTGCTCCTCCTTGATGAGGGCGTCAAGTAATTAGAGAGACGAGATCATTGCAAAATCCTTGTTGAGGGCGTCAAGTACTCCTAGTGTGTTTTGAAAATCTACAAAACAAAAAAGAATTAGTGCAAAGCTATATTCGTCCTTGGACGAGTAGATCATATGATGCACTCTATAGATGCTTGAGGAAGCTCCCCCTTGCTCGAGGGCGTCAAGAAGAACCTAAAAAGAAAATATTAGTGAAAAAAAAAATCCTACTACTTCCATCATTGTGGTTGGTTTAGAGGTTGTAATGGTTGTTCAAGGTAGAAAGAATGTATTTGGGAATGAGACGCATTTCATTACGAAATTCACTTGGTTTTTGATAACATAGATGTTTGTGGGAAATGGTTCAATGACCATGGATTGTAGTGGTAGTGAGATACTAGTGGGATGTGGTTGACACAAGTAGGTTGTGGTTAAGAATTGTTAGTTCTCGGAGGTAAGTCTTCTAGAGAGTTCAAGAAAGGATGAGGTGAGGTGAAGAATGAAGTGTAATAGAGGAGAGAAGTTGAGGTTCAAGAGGTGAAACTCGTATAGGTTGTGTAGATATGGGAGTGTTTTGGGGTGTAGTTTTAAAAGAAGTTGGTTTAAGAGATGAAAGTGATGGTTTGATAGAATGGAGTTGTGGTGGTAGACATAATGACTCTATGAGTAGTGAAAGAAGTGGAGAAAGATGGTGCAAGATGAGGAATATGATAAATGTACGAATGAGCACAACTTGACTTGATAATGAAATCGACCATTGTCAACCTACACAAATCCAAGCGAGTTAGTACAAAAGGAAAATAATTATATCAATTAGTACAAGCAGAGATATTGTTTACATAATATCATGGAAATAAAAGAGAAAACATAAATAGTCACATATACGAAACACATAAAAAGTTTCTTCTTCCATGAATGTTGCAACAAGCTTTAAAGAGAAATACTATAGAAAAAGTCCTTAAAGGAAACTGATAATCCTATGTGTTGAGCTAGTGTTTGAGTGGAGAAAGGAAGATTATAAATGAAAGAGTTTGTTTTTAACTGATCTGTTTTCCCGGATCCACCGGATCCTTCTCAGAAGGGATCCGGCTAGCTTTAGCCCAGGGATCTAGCTACTAGAGACATGAAAGAAGGGATTTGGTTGAGCATTTTAAGTGTACTAGCTAATATAGGCTGGTGTTATGATTGAAAGATGGTTGCTTTAAGTGATAAGGGTCCTGAGGACTTAAGTTAATGATGAGATGTGACTAGTGATGAGTTTTATAGGGAAATGAGATGAAAAGAAGCCTAATGAGTGATCAAGAGCTAATTTAGTTGGTTAAGAAGGCGTCTAATGTTGATAGAAGTCAGAGAGTGGTGGTGGAGAAAATTAGAAAATTTCTTAAAATTCATAAGAATTAAAAGATTGGATTTTAGACCATTTTAGGTAAAAGATGGCTAATGTAAATTGATAAAAATTATTAAGAATATGGAGATAGTTGGATTATGATTAGAGAAAGATGGTGTAAGCACCAGAATGGAAAGTTGTTGATTTTTGGAGAAATGATAAATCATAAACATCCTAGAGGGATCCTAAGTCATGTTTTAGGAAGGTATGGGATCTACTGAGGCTGAGGAGATCTTATTTGTGATTAAAAGAGTATTAGAAACTAATCTAAAAAGGTTTGGAAAGTTAAAGAGAGGTAGAAAGGTATAAAATCTATTTCTGTTCAACCGGTTCCTCCGGATCCATTTAAAAATGGATCCGGCCTGTTATCCCAAAGGGATCTAACGTCTGAGAACTAAAACAACACAGTGGGCTCACAAAAATAACTTACACAAATCAAAACTCAAAACAAGTTTTCATAATAGTAAGTGTCGAAGAGATGGTCTAGATTAGTACAGCATTTGCACTAACAATGGCATGCAAGGTATGTGTCAAGAGTGAAGAGGATATGTGATAGTGTTCTAGATAATAGAGTTGTGACGTGCTAGTTTAGGACAATCCTAGGCTTTAGAAGGTGGAGTTGTTTTCGGAGTCCTAAGTAGTTCTTCTAAGGTGGTTTAGAATGAATCACGTTTTTTCCTTTAATTTCTATGGTTAGATCCCTAGAGCTTTGGCAATGTTCGCAAAAGATATGGTGAGGAAGAGGTGGTAGAGATTCATCCATCGGAAGGTTTGGTGGAAAGTTTGGAAGAGAGTGATTGGTTTAGAAAGGCTTGAAGTAAGTGCGGTTTTGTGAGTTGGTTTTAGCTAAGAGATGTGTTAATACAAATATCGCCTAAAAACGTTATTTATATTTTACGATCTTTGCTATATTTTGTTAACGACAATTATAGACTTTATTTAAGCAAAACATAAATATATTTAAGTCTTTTACATATATAGTCAAAAGTCTTTCATAAACACAAAGTTAAAACATCACATAACTAGGGGTGTTCGTTCGGTCGGTTTACGGTTTAATAGGTTTAATCGGTTTTCAAAAATAATTTCAAACACCCAATACCCAAACCAAATTTCTCAAAACCAAACCAGTCCAACCAAATAAGTGATCGGTTTATTCGGTTCGGTTCTCTACAAAACCAAATAAGAATATTATTCGGATCAGTTTATTCGGTTACAGTTTAATAGGTTTAATCGGTTTTCAAAAATAATTTCAAACACCCAATACCCAAACCAAATTTATCAAAACCAAACCAGTCCAACCAAATAAGTGATTGGTTTATTCGGTTCGGTTCTCTACAAAACCAAATAAGAATATTATGTATAAACAGTGAGCTATTTTCCAAATTATTAGAAATCAAAAGCAAAATTCCATCTATGAAATTGCAACAAATTTGATAAACTGGATATTCATAAACTGTTTTTGATTGACATAAAGGCATCAATACATTATTTCAGGTTGTTTAAAACCAACCACCAAATTGAAATAAAAACAAAACAAAACAAATACTGAGTTCTAGACAGAAGATCAAATAAAACCATGTAATAATCCATAATCAAAATACCAAGATAACAAAACAAGATGAAAATAAAAGAACCATCAGTCGTCTTATTGCTCCATCTCGAACAGGTATCGCTACTCCATCTTAAACATGGATCTTTGCTCCACCTCAAACAACACCGCCTCCCTCTTTCACGAACTCTATAGTTGCATGAGGAAACAATAGTTTGTGTTATGTACCAATATAAGAGTTTAGAGTATACATCAATAAATTAGGCAAGATAAATAGATACAGTGGTGAGAAAGTTACCGTCTTATATATTAAAAGGGGAAATCTTAGCTGCAAGTTCTTTGCAGCCAACTAGGTGCATTTTCAGTGTGGAAACCTGAATGTAAATGCAATTTTCCATCCAAAGTACTTGATGATGCACCAACTAATTATATTTTCACATCAGTGGTCCTTAATTTCTTTCATAAAAACTTGTAATCTGATAGTGAGAGCTTAAATGAAGAATAAAGTAGTGATTTTCATAGTGAAAGATTGGTTTTTTTGGGCTGTAGTTGTAGCGAATTGGCTGCATTTTTTGCAGCCAAGCTATCCACTTATCCCCATATTAAAAAGCTCATATCATAACTTTACACACATGTTACTGCAATTTACTTACAGGTTACTTGGGATATTGTAAGTTACATCTTAAAAAGCTCATAACTTTATGTCCACTGAATACATACAAGTTACTTAAATTTACAACACTTAGTAAGCATATTTTATATAGTATTTTCTATCTACTATTACGAATATGCTCTATTGTAAGTTACATTACATCTACAAAAATATCAATATCAAATATGGATATGACATAATAGATATTTAATAAAGTCTATTAACAATAAATAACACAAGGATACAACATTCGCTTAGATACGCCTACATTCAATCGAGGTAGATTAAATAGGATACACTCAACTATACGACCTACGCATAAAAGAAAAAAATGGCATATCACTAAATAGTGTAAGTATTTCTTAGTACGCTAATAACCATTTTAGCCTTAATAGAGTTTAAGTGATCATCCCAAGTTCCATTAAAATACAAATAACATTTTAGTTTGAACAAAACTATGAATAACATAAGTATACTTACACTAATAGAGTAAGAACAAATTTCATAAGTTATTGACAGGTAAAAGAGAATAACACCTTTTGATTGAAGGAGCACAATTACATAACAAAATAGATAATAAACTACAAGGTATAGATAATACACATATGAAACACATGGATTTGACAACCAAATTCTTGAAATTAATAACAGTATGTCAAAAATTGAAAAGCCTAACATGTAATGAATTGATAAACTTGAAATAAGTAATGGTAAATTAGACTAAAATTAACAACACTTGCATAAAACACATACCATAACCATCCTGAAGAGTTGAGATCGAAACAACAATAGCAAAACCCAGAACCCACTTGCAAAGTTGCAATTGAAATTTTCGACTGATAGTGGTGTGGTGATATGTGAATACGAGGATGCCAATTTATAGGTGGAGCCATGGAGGAGAATTTTGGTGATTGATGATGCGGGCGTGATTTTGGTGTGTGATTTTGGTAGTGACAGAAGGAACTTTCACACAATAGAACTCTAATATGAGTAACTCTTCAATTATCCCCAATTCCGAATATTTGATTGATTATTTCATATATTATAAAAATTATAAAACGCTTCTTTCCTTATATTTTCGGGTATTCGGGTGGAAACCGGATGTATATTTTTAAACCCACATCCGATCCAAAAACCTGTATTATAATTCGGGTACAACCAAAAATCCAAACCAAACCCATGTAAGCCAAACCCATTTCACCAAATGTCATTCGGTTCGGTCGGTTTTTTGGGACAAACCATTTAATGAACACCCCTACACATAACTAGTGTATACATTTTACAAGTTCACTTTCATATACATTTTAGTCTAAAAATGGGAATGTATTTTTTACATCATGGCATGCATCATCTTTGAGATCTTTGGAAGATTTTGAGATCTTTGGAATATATTGAGATCATTGGAAGATATCATGAATATCTTGTTTAGATTGTTACTCAAAGAATCATGGAAAGATATGGTAAATATTTTGGTTAGATTTGACAAAGATTTTGGTTGATTTTCTGACAGTCCCCGCGGAACCAAACAGGTACACGGACGGAACCCTATATTTGGTTCTGTCCCATCCGTTGCTTGCTAAGGCTTTTTGCCTATAAATAGCAAGCCACTCCATGTTGCTTTCTCATCACTTACAAGCATAAACAACATCATATATTATTTCATTCATATCTAACTCATTCATATTTTATTTTAGTGAACTTCTTTGTAGCAAGAAGATAAAAGCATTACAAGCTTCAACAAAACGTTGCAAGGCTTGTTAGTTTGTCATTGTGTGAATTGTTGTTGTTCATACATCATTGTTTGTACCAAGCATCATAAATCCTCTATAGTGATCGTGTTAGGAATATGAATATTCAGTTGAAGACTCGGTCACCCCGAGTACTTATTAGCACATCATAGCTCGTAGGATTATTAGTATTATTATTAGTAGTTTAGTTATTATTAGCATTGTGGAGTGGGTCGGGTCTTTACCCACTGTCAGCTCGCTCCACAGCCCGCTAGGGGCACAATATGTGTGTAGTATAAATACCCCTTCCCACACTTGGGAAGGGTTGGACCTTTCAAGCATAGATTACAAGTTACTTTCTCTCACTAAAGGCTCCCACTTTCTCTCTCTAACTCATCTCTTATTCGATCCATATCTTGCCTCAAACTAGTGTTTATGTGATAGTGAATATCCTACAATTGGTATCAAGAGCCATGGTTAGGTCCATGTGTGTTGATGTTAACGGATTTGTGTAGTTTGGGGTTGTTTTTTGGTTCGAATAGTTTGCTCCTAAAAATCCATTTTACGCTTTGTTTAGAGGTTAAGAGTTGTTAAATCTTGTACTTTCTAGCTTAGGGATTACATAGGAGTAGTGTTTGGTGTTTGGAATCACAGATCTAGGCGTTGTGTGGTGGTTTTTGGAAGATTAAAAGGTTATTTGTGGTGGAGGTTTGTCTCACGGTAAAAAGTTCTTCGTAGCGATTTGTGTCTGGCTGGGAAAGAAAAGTAGCGATTTGTATCTTTCTCGAGTTAGCTATTTGTCCCTTTACCGAATTTGGCAAAAACGAAAAACAGCTACGATAGCGACTTGTTTGGCGTTTTGTGGCTGGCGTTTTGTCCCTGATAGTGACTGTTCTGTCGTTTAGCGACTTAGCGATTTGTGTCTGGCGTTTTGTGTCAAGATAGTGATTTGTCCTATTTCCAAAAGTAGCGACTTGTCTCGTGACTGGCGTTGTGTCCTGATTCCAAAAGTTGGCGTTTTGTGTCTGGTGACTTGTGTCAAAATAGCGATTTGTCCAGTTTGCTTAAATAGCGATTTATGTGTAGTGATTTGTGTCAATCAAGAATAGGGTAAATGTTGCAAATGAATCAAATCCCAACAATGACCACTACTTCAGACTCCTTCATATCAGAGGTACTTAAATTGTACGATGCTAATGAGGATCATGGGAATTCTAATTACACACTTCAAACAGAAGCAAGTGATTCTGATTCGGATGGAACAAATGAGTCATGCTCGCAATCACTCATGAAAGAATGTCTTCAGGCTATGCAGTTAGCCAATGAAAAGGAAAGTCAAGTTACATGCTTCCGTACACTTCAATCACATATCAAGGCTCTGTTTAAAAAATCTGAATACGTGATGGGGTACACACGGGCTTTCGCGACACTCTTTGGTCAGGAAGTACATGATTTCACAGTCAAAATGACACTATATCTGGATCAACTAGAACAGGAACTGGACAAGGAAGAATTTTCTGAAGAAAAATCCAGAGCCGCTCTCAATGTGATCAACAATCAACTCCAAGTGTTTCACTAAATACACTGGGTCAGAGATTGCAATGTACAAAACGACACTGCTACTACTGATAAGGGATGTTAATGGGTTCATTGAGGAAAAAGCTAAACAAGTTGGGAATGGAACAAGATCAGACAAGAATGATGATGGTGACAGCACAGGAGGTGATTGCACAAGATGTGAGAATGCATCCTACGAACCTGAAAATCACCAAGCACAGTCTGCTGTGGTACATCTGTCTTATCTAGATAATGCTTTTTCTAATGAACAACAACATACTGATCAACTTAAACCTATTTATGACACATATCTGTTGGAAAAGACTGATAGCAATATTACCTCTGATTCAACAAATATGAGTCATAAGGGGGGAGAATTTGATCAGGGTGCTGAACATGAACATGATAATACGTCGAGTTCTTTACCTACGGCTGAGTTTTTCAAATCACATGATATGATTGAAAAAAGGGTTTATGATGAACTTTTAAAAGGATTTTCACAACTGGAAAAACATTGTGTCGATCTCGAAATTTCAATGCAACAAATAAAAGAAAGGTTTCAAATTAACCTTCCCACAAAAAATCCGGAATTACCTGACATTCGGGAATTTTTTATGATAAACGAGTTGAAAGATCAGCTAGTGGCCAAGAACTTGACCATTAACAAATTAAAAACCAGACTAATTGAATTGCAAGATAAGTTCAAAGATGATAAAACCACACATGACACTAAAGCAGTTGAGTTACAGACTGAAAATGAAATATTAAAATTGCAATATAAACAACTGTATGATTCCGTCAAGGCTACCAAATCCAAGGGGTTTGACCCAACAAAATCCTTGATAGCTGAAAATGTTCACCTCCAAGCACAAACCCTAAGGAAGAGTTTCACTATAGCTACCCGTAGGAAGGACTTGAAGAAGTCGGCCAAGAACAGTGTGAACACTAAGTTTGACAAACCACCAGTCTTTGGAACACCTGCATCTGATCCAAGGTGTGCTCCCCAAGTTGATGAGACTCAGAGTTTGCCAAAACCAGTCACTTCACAACATAGACATGAGGGAAAATTAGCTAAGCATCACTTTCAGGATAAGTCTCACAAAACACATACAAAGGAAGTCAATGATCATGTCACTGTGTTCTCCACTATGACCAAGAACCACAATAGGCCTGTAGAACTGATGAAGCACCCTAATAAGCCTGATAGATCTAGTGCTGAAAGACAAGAAAATCCCTCTTGTAAGAACACTAAGGTGCTTAAGAAACATAGTTTATCTAGAATGTGCCTAAGATGGTTGCCAACTGGTAGAATCTTTAAGAAAATTGGTCTTAAGTGGATACCTACTGACACAGAAAATGCTTCCAAGAATGTCTGCAAGAAACTACAGAGGTAGGACCCCATTGTCACTAACCAATACATATGCGAACAGAATCTTTTTGATAGTGCAGGGAAACGGTTTCTGAGTGCAGCTACTTTCACAGAATGCTTCAAGAAGAAACTCAAAATGTGGCTACCAAAGGGGATGTCAACTCCCAAAGTGGAGGTTCAGAAAACCCATCTGTGATGTACGGTGACAATGATTTTTGAACAAATCAGTTCAAAACTCGTATTAATAGTATGAAGTGAATCTCAAGTATCCTTTTGTATATAGTTTCTCTTATTCTATAGGTATATGTTTTTTTTCTGTATATAGTAATATGTGTTTTGAATAGGGTGAGGCATGTCTTCTGGATATCGATAACATTTACGACCCTAGAAATGTCATTCAATAATGACACGGGGTTTTAAATGAAGCTCGAACAGAAGTTGATCCTATTAAGTAAATCATGTCTCTGAGGCTTGCTATTACTTTAGATAGCAACCCGCGTTCCCAGTTAAGAACAACTTGTCGCCATAATGACAACTATCCTTCGAGGTGAAGTTCACCTGAGCATGGATTACTTCATATTCATGCTCATTCATACTGGTGCTCCTATGTTGCCTAAAAAACTCTCACTGTTGGACTCACCAAGTGATAAATTGCTTTACAATCAATATCTATATTTCTATACAGAAATTAAGTCATTGATTGAGGAGGAGAGCAATAGCAATTTATGGCATATGTCAGGTCTTTCATTAAGACTTTAGGGACTTATAGGCATCTTTCAGGACTTTCATTAAGATATTAGGGATTCATTGTGCCTTAGCTGAAAACATGACTAGAACTTCTCTTGCTAGGAAAGTCAGGGACTCAAAGTGATATATCTTGAAAGAAGTTATATAGCTAATAAGGACAGGGACCAAATGTGTTATTCATTGAAAGTAGTAAAAATATAAAGCCTTGAAAAACTAGCGACTTGTCATAACTCCACTCTCTCTCCTCAATCAAATCGCCACCACCACTTCTCTCTAAATCCTAACTGTGGATCGATCAATCCAATTGAGCCCCATCCTAGGTAATTATCAAGCAACTTTATGATTAGAAAGGTACTCTTGCTTCATAACTAGACTCTAACTTATATCATTTCACTATCTAGGTTGATTCGTACGATCCCTCAATCGGTCTTAGGTAAGTGTGATGTTCTTAGTCTTGTTTTATTGGTGGGTCTTGTATCTAAATGTGTTATGATGCTTGTTGCGTGCTTTCATGGCTTCATTTTTCGGTCTATAATTGTGATTGTTGATTCTATCGAATGAAGTTTGACTTTAAAAGTTAAAGTCATTAACGAGCCTAGGTATGGATCATTTTGGTGGTAAACTTGTGAATTACTGGTGGTGTGCGATTGATTTTCACTGGATCTTTTGGGAATTAGATCTGTTGGGAATTAAATATTCTGAAGGTACTGCTAGTACATCAAAGTACTGCTAGTACATCAAGATACTGCTAGTTCATGATCAAAGTACTGCTGCTACATCAAAGTACTGCTGCTTCATCAAAGTACTGCTGATCAGTGACTCATTGGATAAGATCGAAAAGATATTTATTGTATTTTGGTCAAACATATACGGTAGATAATATCTTACTCCATGTGCTTAGTTAACAAGTTGTATACATAGATACATGTTGTATCTTATGTACTGACACAATATGCATAAAGTTAAACAAGTAAGTCGGTCAAGACTTTTAGCAAAATTGTAAAGATCTCTTGCAACTATAAAAGAGATCTTAGACTTAGATATTAAAAAGTAGACACAATAGAACACACATGCACATGCATAACTGTTAGAACAAGAACAAAAACAATATCACAAGTCTAAAACATAAGATTCAAGGTTTTGTAACCCTAGTGAAAAACTCAAGATCACTCGTATTATTTGGAATAATATTGAATCGTTTAGTGAAATACTTTCTTTGTTCATTGTTAAGAAACAAACATAATTCTTCCATTTCCATAACATACATAACCTTCTAAGTGTGGTTAAGTAAATTCCGCGTGCTTAATCATATTAAGTCAATATATCTCATACACAAAGACACAAGGTTTAACCACCTTAACCGTGTATACAAACCAGATCCTCACAGTTGGTATCAGAGCTTAGGGTTGATATATTTGAATTAGAAGAAACAGAAATGGATCCACATGATGTTCAAACAAATGTTGCTGCAAAGTTGCCCATAATCAAACCCAATGAGTTTGAATTATGGAGGATGAGAATTGAGCAATATTTCATGGTCCAAGATTATACTCTTTGGGATATAATTATATATGGTGATTCCTTTTCACCAAGCTACTCAGAGGTTGTCCTAGAAGGTAAAACAAGTAGAAAAAGAAATACTGGACCAGTGTCAAATGAAGAAAAGATACTGAAGAGAAATGATCAGAAAGCAAGAAATTTGCTGCTTATGACCATTCCTAGTGAGCAGATGCTATCATTCAACAAGTATCTTGATGCAAAAACTCTTTTTGAAGAGATTTGTGCATATTTTGGTGGTAATGAAACTACCAAAAAGACACAGAAGACATTACTAAAGCAACAATTTGAAAACTTTACTGCTTTTAGTAATGAGTCTCTTGATAAGCTATTCTCAAGATTACATAAGCTTGTCAGTCAGTTAGCTGTGTTGGGTGTTGAGACAGAGAAGGAAGATCTCAACATGAAGTTCTTAAGAAGTCTACCTGATGAGTTCCATACTCATGTTATTGTCTGGATGAACAAACCAGACATTGAAACCATGAAGCTCAATGATTTGTACAACAACTTCAAAATTGTTGAACAAAGTCTGAAGAAATCTGGTCATTATGGTACTAGTTCTGGAAACGTGGCACTCTTGTCAGTTCCTAGTATTAGTAAGAATGAAGAGGTAGATGAAGGTGAAAGTGCTCCTTCCACAAGTTCTCACAAGGATGTTGCTGGTCTTGGAGATGCAACATTCTATGCTTTTATTACCAGTCAATCAAATGGCTCTCCTCTCAACCATGAAGACCTTGAGCAGGTAGATGGTGATGATTTGGAAGCTATGGATATTAAATGGCAGGTTGCTTTGCTTAGCATGAGGGCTAAGAAGTATTGGCAAAGAACTGGGAAGCAGATTACCATAAATGGTAATGATACTGCTGGGTTTGATAAGAAGAAGGTAGAGTGTTTCAACTGTCATAGGTTAGGACACTTTGCTAAGGAGTGTAGAAGCCCAAGAAAGCAGGAGAATAGAAACACATGGTATAAGCAAGATAGGAAAAAGGAAGTTACTGTTGAAGAGCCAAAGGCTATGTTGGCTATTGATGGTATTGGTTATGATTGGAGCTCTATGGCTATTGAAGAGGATGCACCACCAAATGCTGCTCTTTTGGCCAATGAATTTGCTCTAATGGCTCATTCTGATTCAGAGGTAAACAATATTACATCTTGTACTGAATCATGTCCTAATCTTAAAGCTTATGAAGACCTTAATAAGAGATTTGAAGCTCATAAACAAGAGCTGCTTGATTCTTTGTTTAATTTGGCTAATCACAAAAGAGGTCTAGGTGTTTTGGAAAAACAAGTTTTACATTTTAAAAATAATGAAATTCATTTTGCTGATGACATCAATATACTAAAAAATGACATTAAGATCAGAGATGAGTGTATTGTTGAGTTGAATGAATCATTAGCTAAACATAAGAATGAAAGAGAAAATGTAAAGGTTTCTGTGGATGTTTTAGCACATTCCTCAGAAGGATTCAATAAGCTTTGGGAAGCCCAAGTTATTGATAAAGTCAATTCTGGTGTTGGATTTAAGTCTGTACCCCCACCATACAGAGGTGTTCATTCACCTCCAGGTATTGATTTAGCACACACAGGGTTACCTGAGTTTCAAGAACCAATCATGGAATATGGTTCTAAGGTCACTAAATCTCCAAAGATAGAGAAGGTAAGTAAAAGTTTAGATAAAACTTTATCTTATCAGGACAAGGTGTCCTTTGTTAAGAAAGGAGATACTATAGTTGTTGAAGATTGTACAACTGATAGTGATAGTGATGAAGAAGAACAGGTTATGTCTAAACCTGTATTGGTTAAGAAAGTAGGAACAAGTCTTCCTAAGATAGTCAATCACAACACTAACAGGCCTAAGTCAATTGGTAAAGGTACTGTTAGGAAACCAGTTAGATATTGTGAACAATATAGAACTACAAACAAGCCCAGAGGTAACCAAAGGAATTGGAACAACCTCAAGTCTAACCAATTAGGTGATGACTTTGCATTTTATAATAAAGCTTGTTATACATGTGGTAGTTTTGACCATCTTGCAGCTTTCTGCAACCAAAGGGTAACTGGGTATGAATACAATAGGGTGAATTACAAAAGGCAAACTCCTCAAACTCTTTTTCATTCTAATACTCATAGATCTAAACCCAGAACAGTCTCAAACAAGTCTGGACTCAAAGGTCCTGATAGACAAAAAGGTTCTGTTAACAAAGTACTGCCAGTTAAATTTCAAAGTACTGGTAAATCTAAAAGTACTGTTAGACCTTTGATGACTGTTAACCCAAAATCAACAGCTAAGGATGCAAAAACAACTTTCAAACATGCATCTAAAACTGTTCTAAGGCCCATTCAATCAAAAGCAGTGGTCCACAAACAAATTTGGAGACCAAAGGGTGTGACTTCAAAGTTAGCAAACTCTGCTAAACATGTTATTCACTCTGCTGCTAAGGGTAATAGGGCAAATGCTGTTAAGGCCTCAGCATGTTGGATTCAAAAATCCAATATTGCATCAACAGTCCTTAAAAGATTAAACTATATTGATGCAAGAGGCAGATTCAAGTCAGTAATGGCTTGGATCCCCAAGGAAAACTAACTTTCTTATTTGTGTGCAGGGACATTCTATTGATCATCAAGATCAAGGATACTCAGATAGTGGATGTTCCAATCACATGACAGGCAACATGTCTTATCTTTCAGATTTTCAAGAATTCAATGGAGGATATGTTACCTTTGGAGGTGGTTTTCGTGGCAAAATTTCTGGTAAAGGTACTATTAAAACCGGAAATTTAGATTTTGAAAATGTGTACTATGTACAAGAGTTAAAGTATAATCTTTTTAGTGTTTCACAAATGTGTGACAAAAAGAATAATGTCCTTTTTACTGACACTGAATGTCTTGTTCTATCTAAGGATTTTAAGATGCCTGATGAAAATCAAGTACTTCTTAGAATTCCTAGAAAGGCCAACATGTATAGTGTTGATATGAAGAACATCATTTCTAAAGAAGATTTAACTTGTCTTGTATCAAAGGCACATTGGATGAATCAATGTTATGGCATAGAAGGCTTGGTCATATTAACTTCAAAACCATAAATAAAATTGTTAAGAATGGTTTGGTAAGAGGTTTACCTCACAAAAGATTTGAAAATGATCAAACATGCATTGCTTGTCTAAAAGGCAAACAACACAAAGCCACTTGTAAGCCCAAAATTTTTAACTCTATCAATCAGTCATTGTTTATGCTGCATATGGACTTATTTGGACCAGTTTCAGTAAGGAGTATACAACATAAAAAATATTGTCTTGTTATAACTGATGACTATAGCAGATTTACATGGGTTTTCTTTTTAGCCACTAAGGATGAGACATCAAGCATCCTTAAGGAATTCATTACACTGATAGAAAACCAAGTAAGCAAGAAACTCAAAGTCATTAGGAGTGATAATGGGACAGAGTTTAGAAATAGAGTTATGGATGATTTCTGCAAAGAAAAAGGTATTAGGAGAGAATATAGTGTTGCTAGAACACCACAACAGAATGGAGTGGTTGAAAGAAAGAATAGAACACTAATTGAAGCTGCTAGAACAATGTTAGCTGATTCTAAGCTACCTATAATCTTTTGGGCAGAGGCAATTAACACTGCTTGCTATGTTCAAAATAGAGTTTTAGTTGTGCAGCCTCACAATAAGACATCATATGAACTCTTTAATGGTAGAACTCCTGCAATAGGATTTCTTAGACCTTTTGGATGTCATGTGACAATTCTCAATACCTTAGACCATTTAGGAAAATTTGATGGTAAAGCAGATGAAGGTTTCTTAGTTGGATATTCTCTTGTTAGCAAAGCTTTTAGAGTTTACAACTTAAGAACTGAGAAAGTTCAAGAAGAACTACATGTGGAGTTTCAGGAAAACAAATCCAATGTAGTAGGTCAAGGACCAAAATGGATATTTGATCTTGATTATCTAACAAACTCTATGAATTATTTACCTGTTGTTGCAGAAACTAATACTTTTTCAGGTTCACAAGCAACAAATGAGGTGGAGTTAGATAAAGATCAATCTGATGTCATTATGCCATTGTGGTCAAGTACCAGTGTGGATTTAGCTTCAAACAATGATGAATCTTCTTCTGGTAAAGCAAAAGAGGATGTTGAGGCTCAAAGAAAAGATGTTGGAACAGAGGAACAACTCAATATGTTGAATATTGAAAGTACTGCTGAGACAGAGCAAAGTACTGTGAGTACTTCTCAAGGTACTGGTAGTTCAGTTGAAGGTACTGCTGGTCCTTCACACTCAAGAGATGCAGAATTTCAAGAAGATGAAGTGGATTTGACTAATCTTTCATCATCTTATCATGTTCCCACTACCCCACACACAAGAATTCACAAAGTTCATTCCCTAGATAATGTGATTGGAGATGTACAATCTGGTGTGAAGACAAGAAGACAACTAGTCTCTTCAGACCAACAAGGGATTCTTGATGCCCTTTATGCTTCAAAACAACATGAACTTTCAAACTCATGTTTATTTGTATGTTTTCTCTCTCAAAAGGAACCAAAGAATATTCTTACAGCCCTAGATGATTCAAGCTGGGTAGAGGCTATGCAAGAAGAGCTTCTTCAGTTCAAGATTCAAAAGGTTTGGGTGCTAGCTGATTTACCTACAGGTGAAAAGCTAATTGGCACTAGATGGGTTTTTAAGAACAAAAGGGATGACAGAGGAATTGTGATCAAGAATAAGGCTAGATTAGTAGCACAAGGGTACACACAAGAAGAAGGGATAGATTATGATGAAGTTTATGCTCCAGTAGCAAGGATTGAGGCAATTAGGCTGTTTCTAGCTTATGCTTCATTTTTAGGCTTCACAGTCTACCAAATGGATGTCAAAAGCGCATTTTTATATGGTGAAATTGAAAGAGAGGTATATGTTTCACAACCTCCTGGCTTCATTGATCCATTACATCCAAACAAAGTGTACAGAGTAGTGAAAGCTCTCTATGGCCTTCATCAGGCACCAAGAGCTTGGTATGCAACACTTGCTTCCTACTTATTAGAAAATGGATTTCAAAGAGGAAAGATTGATCAGACACTTTTCATCAAACAGCACAAGAAGGATCTTCTGTTAGTGCAGGTGTATGTGGATGACATTATCTTTGGATCTACAAGGAAGGAAATGTGTTTAGAATTTGAGAAGCTTATGAAAGATAAGTTTCAAATGAGTTCTATGGGAGAACTTACATTCTTTTTGGGTTTGCAAGTTAAGCAATCATCTGAAGGCATATTTATTAGTCAAGACAAATATGTTGCAGAGATACTTAGAAAATTTCAATTTGCTGATTCAAAAATAGCAAGCACACCAATGGACTCAGAGAAGCACCTTCTGAAAGATGAAGATGGAGAAAATGTAGATGTACACAATTACAGATCTATGATAGGCTCTTTGATGTATCTTACATCATCTAGACCTGATATCATGTTTCCTGTTTGTGTCTGTGCAAGATTTCAAGTTACTCCAAAGGTTTCTCATTTAACTGCAGTCAAGAGAATTTTTAGATATCTTAAAGGTCAACCAAAGTTGGGTATATGGTATTCTAGAGAATCTCCTTTTGATTTGGTAGCATATTCGGATAGTGATTATGCTGGTGCTAGCTTAGACAGAAAGTCAACAACTGGAGGATGTCAATTCCTTGGGTGTAGACTTGTCTCATGGCAGTGTAAGAAGCAAACAAGTGTGGCAAATTCAACAACTGAAGCTGAATATATAGCTGCTGCAAGTTGCTCTAGTCAAGTTCTATGGCTTCAAAACCAACTCCTTGATTATGGGTACAATTTCTTAAACACTGTTATTTATATTGATAATAGTAGTACAATTTGTATTATTAAAAATCCTGTACAACACTCTAAAACAAAACACATTGAAATTAGACATCACTTTATAAGAGATTGCAATGAGAAAAGATTAATTCAAGTTCTTAAAATTGCTTCAGAGCATAATTTTGCAGATCTGTTAACAAAAGCTTTTGATGTTTCAAGGTTTCAGTACTTAATAGCAAGTATTGGAATGCTTAATCTTTAAATTTTCAATATGATGTGTTTTTGTACATAAATTTTTGAAAGTACTGCTGGATTTATAAGGTACTGCTATATCAAAATTTGAATTGTGTTATTCATATAGTTGGTTTTATGATTAATCTAATGCAAGACAAGTACTTTGTACATTGTTCTTTTGGTTTTAGACTAACTATTTCAGGTATGAATATGTAAACACAAAGGATATTTCAAGTGAAATGGGAACAGCAGAATGCCTATCAAATTGCTGACCATAGTAGATTTATGATGGACTGAGTTTAGGAATTAAACCTCCTTAAAACTTCTTTCTTGAAATCTAGTTATGATATTTCACATTGAATTGATGACTTAGTTGATCAGATAGTAACTGATACAACTCACTTTCTATCATTTTATACTTTCAAGTATAATGAGTTAGTCTAAGGACATCTGATAGAAATAACAGCTAGTGAAAGTGAATCTAACACTTGTGTTGGAGGTAACAATTGCTATGAGCTGGAAACCCTGTCAAGAAAATCTTTTGAATAGATTTATCTTTTCACAGGCAGTTAGTGATAACTGAAATACATTGGTTCTCACACAACCAGAGGTTATTTTTAAACCGAAATTTTGATTAGGTGACTGTTATTCACTTGATTTCTTCAAAATGGTTGGAAGTAGTATGATTTTTCAATTCTCAAAATCATGAACATACTACTAAGCTAAATGATTTCTTAAAAGGATTTTCAAGGATTCAGAAAAACCATTCATTTATGGATTATGAATCAAAATGTCCACTGATTCACCTCTCATAGGAGTTAACACACCTAGAAGTGATGAGGACAGCAACTTAAACTCTTAAGGAATTGATGGCTTCATGTACAATATTGTCTGAAAACAAGTTCAAACTGATAGATCAGGTGATATGAAGAGAAGTTCTTTAGTACATAGTGAGATCTTCCAAACAAGGGGAGGAAACAAAAGTTATTTGCTTCAGGGGAGGAAATAATTTCCCAGAAATAGGAAGAATAAACCAATATATGGAAGGAGAAGACAAGAGCATACAAGATGATGTAGAGGTTGAAAATGATTAGAACAGATCAAATATCCTGAAGTCAAAGAAGAACCTAAAGGAGAAAGTTCTATCTAGATCAAACGAAGAAAAGTTTCAATTTCACTTCAAAGACATGCTGGTTAGATGATTTCACTTGTTGAAACAAGCATCCAAGATACACAGCATCATTGCCTCTTACAATTCCTCCATCCAAGGAAATTGCACCATCTTTTGGTACAATGTTTTTGATATTGCTGAAGTCAAAGAAGAACAAAGCAGATGAGTTCAGAATAGAAGAATAGTTCAGATTCAAGAAGTGTTTGAAAGATCTTCACAAGTCCTCATTTAATTCAGAAAAACATGTTTGAATTAATTCACATGTTTAGGGGAGGATTGTTGGGAATTAAATATTCTGAAGGTACTGCTAGTACATCAAAGTACTGCTAGTACATCAAGATACTGCTAGTTCATGATCAAAGTACTGCTGCTACATCAAAGTACTGCTGCTTCATCAAAGTACTGCTGATCAGTGACTCATTGGATAAGATCGAAAAGATATTTATTGTATTTTGGTCAAACATATACGGTAGATAATATCTTACTCCATGTGCTTAGTTAACAAGTTGTATACATAGATACATGTTGTATCTTATGTACTGACACAATATGCATAAAGTTAAACAAGTAAGTCGGTCAAGACTTTTAGCAAAATTGTAAAGATCTCTTGCAACTATAAAAGAGATCTTAGACTTAGATATTAAAAAGTAGACACAATAGAACACACATGCACATGCATAACTGTTAGAACAAGAACAAAAACAATATCACAAGTCTAAAACATAAGATTCAAGGTTTTGTAACCCTAGTGAAAAACTCAAGATCACTCGTATTATTTGGAATAATATTGAATCGTTTAGTGAAATACTTTCTTTGTTCATTGTTAAGAAACAAACATAATTCTTCCATTTCCATAACATACATAACCTTCTAAGTGTGGTTAAGTAAATTCCGCGTGCTTAATCATATTAAGTCAATATATCTCATACACAAAGACACAAGGTTTAACCACCTTAACCGTGTATACAAACCAGATCCTCACAAGATCTATTAGGTCGCTAGTGATTGTAAATTATTGATGCATTTGTCCCTCGATAATGCGCCTAAAGAGTGTGTTCAGTTTTAGATGCCTAGGATTGACCTGCTGAAAGCGTTTGTCTCATGCATAGAGTAGTTACTTCATGGGAGGAGTGATTGGGTGACTTTTGAGTGCACATTCATAGTGGCGTTTTTGTCAGTTCTAAGTAACGATTTGTCTATCTGCTCTACGTGGCGTTTTGTCCATCTGATGGCTGTAGCATTTTGTCTATCTGATAGTTATAGCGTTTTGTCTATCTGTTCAAATGTGGCGTTTTGTCTATCTGATGGTGGTAGCGTCTTGTCTATCTGATGATTGTAGCGATTTGTCTGTTTGATCAAGTAGCATTTTGTCTATATGCTCAATATGGCGTTTTGTCTATATTGACGGTTGTAGCGATTTGTCTAACTGATCATTGTGGCATTTTGTCTATCTCCTCAATGTGGCGTTTTGTCTAACTGATGGTTGTAGCGATTTGTCTATCTGATGGTTGTAGCGATTTGTCTTTTTGATCAAGTAGCGTTTTGTCTATCTGCTCAATGTGGCGTTTTGTCTTATTGAAGGTTGTAGCGATTTGTCTAACTGATCATGGTGGCATTTTGTCTATCTGCTCAATGTGGCGTTTTGTCCATCTGATGATTGTAGCGTTTTGTCTATCTGATGGTTGTAGCAATTTGCCTGTCTGATCATTGTTGTGCTTGTCTGCCTGTTCACTGTTGCGATGTCTATACATTTGCGTCTTGTGTTAGTGCATACTTGCATATAGAATCTAATGCCATATAATGTGTTTCATGTATGCTGCAATGTGTGATATGGCCAATTAATTGCAACTTGATTGATTGAGGTCATATTAATACTCATATCCATGCTCATATCGTATGTATGCCACTATATGCTTCATGCTTATAGAAGGCGAGCCCATTCTCAATCAGTAGCCATCTATGATATCATATAATGTGTAATAACCTCGAGCAATGGCTCCTATCTAACTAAGCACATGTATGTTGGCTCTTTTGTGTATATGTGTGTGCAGATTTAAATGGCTGACACTGTGATCAATGTTTCCTCTGAACAAGCCCAGGTGGTTCCAACTCCAGTTCGTTCCGACGAACAAATTCTCCCATTTGACAACTGGGTACCTATTGGAAAGAGCAACTGTTATGTAGATATGGGAAAGCCTCAACCTAGTCCCATTTACAAGATAGCAGTTGATATACTGAAGGAAACCACATTCTTCAGAGCATTCACAGCCTGTGCAACCATACCGTCAATATACATTCAGCAGTTCTGGAATACAATTAATCTCAACAATGACACTGGGAACTACCGTTGTCAATTAGATGAACAATGGTTTGAGCTAACCAAAGACACCCTCAGAGAGGCACTTCAAATCTCACCGGTCATCAAGGATAAGCCCTTTACTCAACCACCTTCATCCGCGGCTCTTATCAACTTCGTAAATGACCTAGGCTATCCCACAAATGTCAACAAGCTGTCATCAGTAGTCACCCATGATATGTATCAACCATGGAGAGCGATTATCACTATCATCAACTTATGTCTTACCGGGAAGACTTCAGGGTTCGAAAAGATCAGGGCTCCTGTGCTTCAAATACTGTGGGGAGTTGTAAAACATACGAACATTGATTACGCTGAGAGGATTTGGGAAGAGTTTACCCACTCCATTCACACCTTCCTGGAAGACAAAGTTAAATTGGAAACAACTCAGATCAGCAAGAAATCAGTCAGAAAGTTGATAATTCCAAGCATCCGATTCACTAAAATGATCATTCACCATCTTTACTCTCTTCACAAGTTTCATCCAAGAACTGACTCTCCTCTCCATCTCCCTTCCAATGAACACATTCTGGGAAATCTCAAGTGGACTGCTAAAGGAACCAAACAAGAAGTCTTTGGAATGCTTATTCCTGAGTCTCTTCTATCTGATGATATTCGACAAGCTTCCTACTATGAGGATTATCTGAGTAAAGTTGAGGCTTATCAAAAGACTCTTTCGGATAAGTTAAGTGGTGAAGCTGAAACCCCAGAACCAGTAACCCATAAATCAAAATCAAAATCAAAGAAAAGAAAGGATGCACCCACTGAAGTTGAGGTTCTTATGAAAGCTAAGAAACTCAAAAGGAAGGCTTCAACCAAGAAGCTGGGATCAAAGAGAACCAAGACTAAAGGTCAAGTTGGTAACAAAGATGTGGTGGTACCTGAACTAGCTCTAAGAGATGAAGAAGATTCTGATTTACAACAAGCTTTGGAGGTCAGTGCTAAAGAACATGCTGAAGCAACAATGCATACCACAAAAGGTGTAGTCCTTAGAGAACCTGATGCTGGAAGTAGTGAACCATTACCTACAGTTGAGGGCAAGGGTAAAGGGATAGCTACAGCAGTACAAGCTGCTAATACTCTTCTTACCATCTCATCTCCTGCACCCAATACAACAACCAAGTTCATACTAAGAAAACGTGGTCCGGAATCGTCCAAAGCACTTGACCTTTCTGAGGGTGCACAGGAGGAATCACCAAGTTTAGAAGTTGAACTGGATTCCAGTGATACGGAAAGCGATGAGAATTTGACCATGGAGAAGGATGCTGAGATGGAGGTCACACATACTGAAATAGAGAATCCACAAGACCAAAAAGATATCCCACAAGATCAAGTTCATAAAGAAGCTGAGCCTGAAAACACTGTTGATGAAACTCAAGTCCAGGAAACAAAGACCACCACAGAACCTCCACAGGAACTGCAACATGAAGAATTTGTGGCTTCAGCGTACCCTGGTGTGCATGAGAATCTGAAAATGAAAAATGATGAGCAGTCTCACATTAATGAACCAGCGGAGTCTACGGGCACCCTGTCTTCTTTGAAAAACCTTGAAACCGACTTCAACTATGGTGATCAATTCCTCATGGATAAAGCCAACGACAACGCTACGGAGACTGAAAAACCACAGGATGACAAGGAAGTTGAGTCAATGGTGTCGGTGCCAATTGAACAAGACATGTCTGGTATTAGACCTATGATGGCTCCTGTCTCCACAACAGCAACCGTCATAGTAAATTCCTCACCAGAAGCAACCGCAGCTGAACCCGTCCCTCCAGAACCACCATCAAATTTAGCATCACAGCTAACTACAGCCTCAAAGCTCCTTGTCGACATGACAAAAAAGATGAAAAGTTATGAGCAGAGATTGCTGAAGTTGGAAAAGCTTGATATTGAACAAAAGGTCATAGTTGCTGTTGATGCTCATGTAGAAGAGGCGGTCAAATGGGCAATAGAAGCTCCTATGAAAACACGATTCAGAGATCTTCCTACAGCTTATATGAAAACAGTTCTCTACGACAGAATGTTTGAAAGCGGTCAGTTTCAAGGTCATGAAGATCATCGAAAGCTATACGAAGCCTTGGAAAAATCGATAGACCGTGATAATCAGGATTACCTTTTGGCTGAACTGAAAGAACAACAGAAGAAGAAGAAAAGGAGTCAAGATAAACCCCGTACACCTCCTGGATCTCCACCTCATCCTCCTCCACCTCCTCCACCAGATGGCAGGTCTGGAGCAGCAGGACTTTCAAGAGCTTCAGGTTCATCCCAAGCTCTAGCTCATCATCACCCCTCTGCATCCTCTGCTGGAAATGATCAAGCTCCACCCTCTTCGGGTCCTAGCACATCAAAGAATGTCTCTGCTCCTGGATTTCTTGCATGGACTACCATTGACACTCAATTCAAGCCTTCATTTCCACCCGTTCCAGAGGAACTTGTCATGAATGAGGAGTCGGTTGCTGAAGATGTTGGTTCTCACACTGATGAAGAGGTTGACACAGCGAATACTCATATTCCAAAGGTTATTCCTAACCAAGCTTGGTGGAGAGAATTCATGAGAACAGACGAACATGATGACTCAGGCTTCACAAGAAATCCTCCCACCAGGGAAGACATGAAAACCTGGTGGAAACCATCATCTGAGGAAGAACATGCCTCGATTCCTGAACCTGATTGGTCTGTTCCATCATCGGACACCATAGTTCCGGAAAACAACTGGGCAGTAGCAATCGCATCACAACACGAATCTCCTCCTGAAAACTCACTGCTGGAAAAAACGGGTGATATGGGGTCTTTCATCAATTGGTTTTGTAAAAAGAAAGGGATCTCAAGTCTCACTCCTCAGGATCTAGAAGGCCCAGCTTATGAGATAGTCAAAGTGTTTCACATTGATGTGCAGCATCTTCAATACCAGATGGAAGAATGCCACAAACTACTTACTGATCAAGTTGACAACCGGATTCTCTCCTACAACCTCAGCGGACCTCTTCCATTAGAAGGACCACCAGGTCATCGTACTATTCAAGCGGACTTCTTCTTCAATAACGACCTAGATTATCTTCGATTTGGGGATAAAGGTGGGAGACAGGCGATTTCTATTACCAAGATGAAGGCGGCCCACCACCCTGACATTGAGCTTGAACAAATGGTGCCTGATAAGCTATGGTCAAATGAAGAACACAAGTTCGATATAGCTACATCTTATGGGATCACACATTGGTGGTTTCACAAGAAGCGGTTTTATATTGAAAGACACGCTGCAGAAGGTAGATGTAGGGATGTTCGCTCTCATCTGAGAATCTTGAGTGTCATTAAAGTTGAAATTCAACATATGTACGGATATGATTATCTCAGAAGAATTGTGCTTCGTCGGGCTGATCAGAATGAGTACGTTATTGCCGAAAGCGACTTCAAACATCTACTTCCAGGTGACTTCGAGGATCTTTTCCTACTGAATCTTCAAGGACACCTGGATCATCTCCCTCCCCGTGATAGGAAGATTCTATCGGCTGCTGTAAATCTATGGATCAGGGGACTTGTCATCAGGCAAAGGGTAGGCGACTTTCAACTTGGGCTTGAGAGTTACCAGACCAAACTTAATCTTACTAAACCGAACTTGGGAGGTGAGGGTCTCGAGTTCATGCACGACTTCAAAGTGATTGAATCTCCAAGAGCCGTCAAATTAACTAACAAGCATGGGGCTCCAATGATGGTGCGACTCAGTGAGATTCACAAGTTCAGTGATGGAACCCTGAGAATGATCGATGAGGCACTGGGTGTTAGGGTGCATGAAGTCAAAATCAATCCACAAAACCCAGGATTCAACACTTGATTCTGGACTGATATGGATGTGCAGAGAAGTGAAGAGTTTATGAGAGCCATCGAGAGACGGTTGAAAACAAGAAGAATCTTTCGTAACCTGGAAAGCTACGTTGGTGGCAGAGTTCGAGAAGGAGACTACCGTCTGCTAGAAAGAACAAGATGAATAGAATCTCTCTATGTGTGTTGATGTGTCCCCTTTTGAACACATGAAACTATACATTATGATATTTATCTTTCCACTGATCTTGTAATACTCTATATGTGATCTGTGTATATTAACAAGTGAATCTCCCTCTTAGCTTAAGGGGGAGCATAGTATGTATCATTATCAGAAAACATTTAATCGAACACATTTTCTCCCACATTTTTCTAACTTATTTAAATCAATTGGGATCACAAATCTCAAAAGGTTTGAAATTTTTGATCGGGGGAGAGAATGTGATTTAAATATGAAATCTGATAAAATGTGATGTTTTGGACATAAATGTAAGCTCTCCCATATGTGCTAAACTCTTTTGTATACCAATGCACATATTGAGGGGGAGCAAATGGTTTGTTGAAACAACAAGGATTTGGCATCTCATGTGAGCGTGACTCCGACTTAACAAATGAATTGACGAAACATATACTGTCATGAATCGAAAGGACATATCCTGGCCGGGTAATAATTTCAAGCTAGTATAACTAGTGATGTAAGCGTGTCTCGAAAAGGATGTGTCTGAGTAGAGTGTACCGTTTCGAGAAACTTTCTATGGACTTGACCAGGCCGGGTAATAATTTCAAGCTAGTCTAACTAGTGATGTAAGCGTGTCTCGAATCGGTCATGTTCACTGAAAGTGGATCAATTCAAAAAGTGCGATCTCCACCCAACATGTGCAAATTTATAAAACAATCATTCGAGCACATGTTGAGGGGGAGCATTTGAAAAATATAAAACTCTCAAGTGTTAGCAAAAATGTGTTTCAGAATCATGAACACTTTGAGAGATTTTTCAAAGATTTGGTAAATGGCAACATAGGATAGTCATGAAGTTATAAGGTGGCTAAGGTTAGGAAAACCGTCCTATGATCCGCCAGAGCCGGAGGGATCTACCCAAGGACAATACCGAATAGTTAGTATTAGAAAGTCCTTAGGTATGATTACAAAAAAGGAGAAAAAGTGAATAAAGGAAGAGTACCGACTGAGATGGAGCTAGTGCTGGAACAAACCCAGCAAGGTTCTAGTAATGAAGTCTCGGTAAGCATTGAAGGGGTTGAAGAATGAAAAAGAAATGTAAAGATAAAGGGTGAAAAGAAAGAAGCCCTCCTTACAACTTAGGCAGAAACCGGGTCAATACATATGCTGTCAGAATCACTTAGTTGATTGCTGACATTGAAGACAAAGTATCATGGACCCAGTGATACGCTGTACAACCCTCCCTAGCCACTCAAGGTCCCTCAAAGGATTCTTGTTTCAATTGTCACGGAGATCAATTCATTTCTATCGTCTCTCTCACTCCGAGTTAGATGATATTGAAAAGGTGGCAGTTCTCTCCAGCCTCCGCTCACTAAATCAAAACGCACTATCGAGTCTAGAGCCACGAGATGCATAATAAGATCTCATAGGGACACGAATTATTTCTACACTGGTTGTTCAACATTAAGGACACTAGTTGTAAACTTATGAGTCCTACACAGATGTTAGCAATCTGCCAAAACATTTATGAGAGAATTTATAAATGTAATTCTCAATGATTGAATGGAAATTCCTGCCAGGGTCAACATCAAGCAGCCCTGAAAGCAGGTCACTTCGGTAATTCTTTATGGATTACGCTTAGTGGTCGCGGCGGTTTCAAACGGTCTACAGTCATGGAGTGATCTCCAGCGACTCTCCTAATCGTTGATATACTACGGTACGATCTTAAAAAGCCCTCTGTGGGTTTTCGATTAGGAACGGTCCTGGTAAGGATTAGAGAGAGTTTTCACACTATGCTGTTAACAATCTCGAAGTCCGAACCTGTAAGTACCGGACATTTTATTGCTAACTGTCGTATGCAGGAACATCTGGCAGTTGAAGCTGATTGCTGTTGCAGCTGAATGCGGTTGTAGCTGATTGAAGAAAAGATGCCAATCCACTACCACATGTTCACACTACATCATCATTGTAATTCAACAAAGTCATGATCAACCAAAAGGCCTTTAACACAGCTTCTGCAAACTCTGATGCTGAAGATCATGACTCCAAATAGTGTGAGCATGTCGGCTCAAAGAATAACACATCACATGGAAACATACTGCTGAAAGATGACTAGGAAACACATGATGGATGATACCTTACAAAGAATCATCAAAGATCATCCAAGACAGAAGAGAAGTCATTTAAAGTTCACTCCTGTATGCACAAGGATCTATGATATTGAAGAAGCAATGTTTACGAGCTATGAAGTCAAGATCCAAGGATGAAGTGCTAGAATTCAGAACATTACTTCCGGGGTGACCTCCCTTAGGGGGAGATTGTTAGGAATATGAATATTCAGTTGAAGACTCGGTCACCCCGAGTACTTATTAGCACATCATAGCTCATAGGATTATTAGTATTATTATTAGTAGTTTAGTTATTATTAGCATTGTGGAGTGGGTCGGGTCTTTACCCACTGTCAGCTCGCTCCACAGCCCGCTAGGGGCACAATATGTATGTAGTATAAATACCCCTTCCCACACTTGGGAAGGGTTGGACCTTTCAAGCTAATAGATTACAAGTTACTTTCTCTCACTAAAGGCTCCCACTGTCTCTGTCTAACTCATCTCTTATTCGATCCATATCTTGCCTCAAACTAGCGTTTATGTGATAGTGAATATCCTACAGATCGGTTAGTATTTTAGTCCTCAAAATACATAGTGTGACGGGAGTGGTTGTACCCTTGTAAAAGAACTCGACATTTAGCTTTAGGTCGGAAATCTTGTGTAAGCGGCGTATAAGGTTTTCTCCGCCAGATAAAGGAGCTTGTTGATTAGTAAAGGATACTCTCGAGTTGGATACTCGGGGAGTGGAGTAGGGCAAAGAAAAAGAGTCCTTGTAGACCGAACCACTATAAACCCTCGTATTGGGTTGAAGGTTTTTAGACTAACTATCACTGTCAAGATAAGCTTGCAATGGTAAGGCCTTACATAGGCAAGAGTTGTGGGATTCGAACTAAAGTTGGTGGTGGTGTTCTATGGTGTAGTGAGGAAATCTTAGGGTGTATGTGAGTTTGCAAAATTTTGCAGGTTTGAGGTTAGGGATGCAGGGATCTAGAGGAAACAGTGAAAATTTGTCAAAAATAGGCACGGTACTGTTAAATTTAACGGTACAGTGGCCTATTTAACGGGACCGTGACCTGGAAGTCACGAATTTTCTTGTGCTGCCTAGTTCTGGGCAGCTAAAGGGAAGTTTACTGGGGAATAAGAACCACATTTGTGTGTTCTTGAGAGTGTTTGTTGAAAGGCTATATGAGTGTGTTTTCGCTCCCCCTTAATCTATGACCATCCAGACAAGACGTGAAAAAAAATAAAGAGGATAACAAACGTTGACGGAAGCGATGAGCTTAGTAACGTCATGACAAGTGGTGGATAGCATACAATAAACTTCACCTTTGAAGTCACGTAGCTCTTCTCAATCATTGTGAATATTCATAGAACATTCATATGATGAGGCATGTGATCACGTGGAGATATCCTAAGGGTTAAGAAGATAAAATCTTCAAGGTTGTGAGGTTAGTGATAAGGTTCTAGTGGGGTTATCTATATTGATGAAGAAGGGTTATCTCAACTTATCCTAGCGGTTCTTCGCTTGAAGTGTGTGGAAGATGAGTGGGATGTGGAAGCATTGGTATTGTTGAACTAAGGTTGAAAAGTGTAGATAAGTTGAGAAGATAATGGATACGGAAGTAACCAAGCATATGGTGTGTTCAGTACCATGTCGAAGTGAAAGGGGAAAAAGCTAAGGAATCAGAAGATAGACATAATCTATTCTGATAGGAGACGGTTCTGGTTCAAGACTACATCGAGTGGGTTTCGATAGTGTTTTTGAAACAGTGAGAATTGAAAACAAAATAAATTGTCTCAGCAGACAACGGTCCAACGGTACCGTTAAATTTAGAGGTACCGTCCCCTATTTAAGGGTACCGTGACCTGCTGAGGTCAGTTTTGACCCAGAATTAGATTTTTGACAAAGAAATTTCACATATGTTGTGATTTTTCTGGACCTTAGATTAAAGGAATTTATACCGAATAAATTCTTTTATGAATGAATCCAACGGGATTCGATGAACGTTGATCGAGAACGAGAGATGACATTTAATTGCATTTCGCAAATTAAATATACTTTAAATATTTCGGATGAAATATTTAAGTTGTCATTGGAGTTTAAGAGGATTTTATGAATAAACTATATTTACCATGCAATATAACGTGTAAAAAAGAATTACTATTGGAACGTGTGTATACTTTAAACCTTAAAATTCAACAACTCATATGTAACTTGTAGTAATATGTACGTGTAGTATTTTTGTCCATACAATGCAACAACAAATGAACATATGTACGTTTCCCATTTTAGTACCATGCATGCAACCTCAAATCCTCTCTCTCTCTCTCTCTCTATATATATATATATATATATATATATATATATATACACACTACAACTGTATCCTTGTAATATAATAATAGTTCAAAACAAATTGCACCTACAATTAGCAAATTGCAAATCGAATGTCCTGAAAAATCTGAAACCTCGAATCTTGAGTCCCACATGCCTTTCACTCTCTCAAACTTGCCTACTGCCGAGAAATTTTAATAAAGATAGAAGCATTTTTCGAGCCAAATCCGAGTTGGTTACTCCCTAATTCGATCACTTGTCGATTGTTCTAACGAAAGAAATACAGCTTGATCAATTTTCTATATCGTTTCGAACAAATAAACTCCACCATTTTAAGGTGTCGTCGTGTGTTGGAGCCGTTCCCGTGATACTTTAGACATAACATTAGCTTGACTTTTACAGCTAAGGTGAGTTTCATAGCCCCTACTTTTATAAGTTTTGATTTACTCTTTGGGGGAGATACATGCTCAAACTATACTTATTTACTTTTCCAAAATACTTGTTACATGATTCGTATTTATATATATATTTGTTCGCTTATACATTATGCATTGTTGATATATTTGAATTACTTGACGCATTTATGACATTGATATGTATTCATATACACATCTGTCATGTTCGTACATTGATACGTATTTCTATACACATCTGTACTTGCCATGTTCATACAATGATACGTAATAGACATACATCCCAACATGGCGATGTTGGAAGGCGATACATAATAGACATACTATGTTAGTAGTGGATTGTAAACACACAGGTTGCAAGTCTTGTATGGGCTGGACTTGGGACTGAGTGGATTTACAAGGCCTTTGCTGTGAAATCTTTATTCAATACTTTACATTTTAAACTAAACTCTATGAACTCACCAACCGTTGGTTGACACTTTTTAGCATGTTTATCTCAGGTTATTAAGGCGATAGTGAATGCATGGATTCTAGAGTCATTTGCATACTTGAAGACTCATATCTATCTTTATCATTCGATACACTTTGAAAACTTTATGCAATCTTTACTTTGGAACTTATTGTCATAACTCTGATTTTAATAATTCGAATGGTAACTTTTCAAAACGTCTCATTTAGAGGTCGTTTTCTATACCTTGTGCTTTATATTAAGAAGTAGCACCCCATTGACACTATCGTTCCACTGCGATATTTTGGGGGTGTTACAGATTGGTATCAGAGCCTTGGTTATAGAGAACTAGGTTGCATTTAGGAGCCTAGACTATAACTACTATATACGTTAAGACTCTTATCTCTATCGCCTTGCATACGTAGAACTTCTCCCATTTATGTGCGCTTCATTAAATATTATAGTATCTGCACCAAAAGAGGAACCTCATCATTTAGTCGAGTCATCAAAGGTGTGGAGCTTAGTGATAACTGGTTATTTAACTTAATCTTGTGACAGTTCTTGTTTGATGAGACATGGGATTAAGTTAAATAAAGGTTATCACTTAGCCGCAGAAAAATTTGATGATTTTGCTGAAAAGTGGGATTTCTCTTAAAGATATTTTTAGGGTTTATCACCCTACACCATTTAAGTAACGTCGAGATATGTGTGCTTGGTAATATGTACACGTGTGAAAGGAAGCAAGTATAATTATGGTGGCCAACGTAATTATAAGTGCATCACGACACACGTGGATATATATAATCATGCGTACGTTAATCGACATTGGCCCCTTTAGGATAACAACTAGTAACGGGGTTTTTGTGAGAACATTAAGTATAGATTGAATACATCTAACAAATGATGGGTACGCTTTCCTTCGACAAAGTCATATTCTACCCTAGATACGTAAGTTTTTGACTTAATACTTTAAACTTTACACATCCACTATTCATTAGCATCTTTTAACAGATAACACAGACTGAATCTCGGGACGAGATTCCGTTAAGGAGGTGAGACTGTAACCACCGGTAAATTTCCACTATATTAATTTAATGCTTATCCATTTTCTATGACTAAAATTTCTTTTAAACGTTACCAGTTTATCTGATCACAACCACAAACTAATTTGACGTAACTCACATTTCTAATCAAAATACTTTATATTTATTTCAAGTAAATAATTTTCAACTTTTATTTACCACTTTACATTAATTCGTTAAACTACGATTATTAAATATTTAAACTAAACGTTTGCCAATTATTATTACGTTTTTATTAAATGAAATTACTTTTAGAAACGATCACAAAAGATTAATCGTATGACTTTTACTCGCGACCAACACAAGATTAAAATAAGTCTATATATTTTATATGAACTAATGTCATTTTGTTATTTTTATTTTTACATTATATTCTGTGGGAAACTAGAAGGGGGTTTGAATAGTTTACCAGTTTAAAAATCCTTTTAAAAATCTTGTTTTAAAAGTTAGCAATTGAAAACTTTGATTCGAACTTTATGTGTAACCAATCAACACCAATATGAACTACACACTAAGCTAAGTAATAATAACAAATAAAAGTAAAGAGTAGAGTTGTAAAGATCGAACCGAGACAGAGGATTTATAGTAGTTCGGCTACGAAGCTCTTCTTCGCCCTACTCCACTCCCCAAGTACCACACTCGAGAGTTTCAAACACTATATCAACAACCTCCCTTCAGGCGGAGAAAACCGTACACGTCGCTTATCCTATTACCAATACTAAGCTAAATGTTGAGTGCTAATCTTAGCTAGCACCAATCTACCAAGGTCCACGTGACCAAACACTCAAGCCCAGTGGCTTCAAGAGATCACCAAGATCTCAACACGATCACAATGATCAACACTCACTTCACTCTACTCAACTAACACTAATCTATCGACCCTTGATCTTCTTGATCAATCACACAAGCCCAATGGCTACAAGAGATCACCACGATCTTAACACGATCACAAAGATCAACTCTCACTTCACTCTACTTAATCTAGCTACTCTAGATCCTTTGATCACTCACACACAAGCCCGATGGCTTTAAGAGATCTTCACTATCTCTTAAGATCACAATGATCTTCACTCACACTCTCACAAAAGAAAGATAATCTTGATGTATGCTAAGATACAATCAATGATGTAACAAGTGTTACAAAACCTAACAACTACAACTCTTGTATCTTCTTGAATACCTTGAGTTCTTCTCTTGCTAATGAAGAGGAATGATAACACCTTGTATCAACTTGGACACTTGTGTTCTTCTCTTGATAATGAAGAGGAATGATAACACCTTGTATCAACTTGGATACTTGTATTCTTCTCTTGCAAGTGAAGAGGAATGAAGAGGATCACTTGAAGGATGATTGGATCACTCTTGAACAAAAGAAAAACTAACCTAAATGATCTAAGAAAGAAAGTGTGAAGAGAGTATTCAACTTAGAAAGTTTTGTGTGTGTAAGGATGCCTAAAAACTGTGAAAGGGGTTGGTATTTATAGGCAAAGAAAATCTGAACGTTACAGAAAATTTTGTACGGACGGCTCCGTTAAATACCCCACGGCTTCATTAAATTTAACGGAACCGTGGAGCCGTCGTAGACTAGGACGCTCCAAATTTTGTCTTTTTTGGTGAAAACTTATTTGGGGAAGGTTGGAGCTGATTTTGGGGGAAAAATAGCTGTTGTGATTTTCAAACTTATTTTTCCATTAAAACATTTCTTAATATTTCAAAAATAATTTGTCATGTGTATTTTTGAAAAAAATGTTTTGTCCCATTTAAAATGTGAATTTTCAAAACATAAATTCATTTCTTTGATCACTAGTTCAAGTTGTAACTTTGTTCAAGAGTGATTTGCGTAGAAACGGGATCTTCCGATTAAAGACTTGTTTACGTTGATTTTAACGTATCGTGATTTCACATTTTGTCATCCTCAAAACGTGAAGTAATCGAAAGATATAAATAACGTTTTTAGAACATTATTTGCATCAACAATCTCCCCCTTTTTGATGATGACAAAATATAAACTCATGTTAGGTTAAAATTAGTTTTAACAAGTTTTTAATGAGTTTACTCTCATTTCTCCCCCTTTTTGTCTAATCAAAAAGGTGACGAAGGCTCCCCCTTGATGTGTACTCCCCCTCATTTGGAGAACACAAAGGAATTGAGCAATGGTTGTGCTACAAAACAAGGTTAGACGACAAGTATACAATATCTAACAAGTAGCACATTTGACAAATATCCAACCACACACAAAAAAAAAATGGCTAAGTAGCCAAAATGAAAAGCCCATTTCATAATCATAAAATAAATGTCATACATAAGTATGACTACATCAAGAAAGCAAATTTAAAACAACATGAAGACACATAAACATCAATAGTAGTATGAGGCTTCAAGATTTGCTTCCAACTTCAAAAGGGTTCCTAAGCATTTATTGGAGGGACTAAACATAACCATGTTTAGTTTGGGCTATTGTGTGGTGGAGGTGGTGGAAGGATGATGGGTCCTAAGGGTGGTGTGAGGAGGTGTTCTAGGTATGAAAACCTAAAGTTAAGCTCATCTCTAAGGTTCATGATGAGCTCAAAGTTGTGATGACAACAAGCACAACTTAAGGTGTGTGTGTGTAGGGGATAAAGGATGGGATAACCCATTAAGTGTTGAGGTGATGGTGATATGGAAGCTGATGATGTGTTGCTCCCAAATTCAAAGGGAGTGTTTGGTGATAGGGTGAGGGTGAGAGTTAGAGGTTGTGGTGATAGTGAAAGTGATGAGGGTGTTGTGTTAGTTCCCAATTCAAGGGAAGTTGATGGTGATGAGTTGAGTGTTAAGGCTAAAGGGTGAATGGGACTAGGTTGAGATGAGTGTGTGTTGGTTCTTGTTGTGGAGGATGAGGATGTGGGTTTGTCAGAGGTTGCCTTGGATGGAGCTTTGGGGTGTAGTGAAGGAAGATGATGATTTGGTAGAGGTTATGGGTGTGTGGGTTTCATCTTCATCATCCAAGGTGAGATCAATGAAGGCAATGTCATTGGTGATAGGTTTAGTTGATGATTGAGGTGTGTGAACATTCTTGATCCATTGATCAACTAGAGTGGTTTGATTTGTTGGTTTGATGTTGAATCTAGGTTTCTTGTTCTTGTGTGAGGTGGAAGCAATGGTGGAAGACATGGTGTATGAATGGTGAGTTGTGAAGGTGTGAAGATGGCAATGCATAATGTTAGCTTAAATAGCCAAATCAAAAGCATGCAAGGTTGAAAAGGATGTTGGATTTGGGGATTTGGGTGCATGGGAATCAGGTTTTGTTTGCAGATTTTCAGGAAAAGAAAGTCAAAAAGTGAAAGAGAATTGTTAAATTCGTCTTCCAGAGGCACGGTACCATTAAAGGTACTAAGGCACCACTAAATTTAGTGGAGCCGTGGCCTATTTAATGGAGCCGTGGGCTCTTTTGACCTTCTTTCCAGGTCTGCAGGTTTTAGGCAGCCTAAATGGGGAAATTTTCTGGGGAATCCATTGGCTGCAAATCTCAAAGCCTCAAATCACTAAACACATAGAATTCCTAAAGCTAGTTTCAACTAGCAACTAACATGATCATGTGATCATCTATGTATTTAGGCAACTATTAAGCATGCATGAATTCAATCAAGTTTAACATCTAGTGCATGTAATGAAATAATAGAACATGCATGAACTAGACAAGATTGATTAACATAAAGGTTAATTAACTAAGCAAATTAACCATGTTCAAGTGTGAAATGTTAAAGGAGAACATTTCAAGCAAGTTAATGTTTATGGACATTGCCATGACTTTATTTATAATAGCTTAATAATACTTAAGTTAATAGTACTACTTAAGCTAATCCTAACTAGTCTCGTTTCTTCCCCAACTTTTTAATCTTGTTCCCAAGCCCTTTGATCGCCTTGCTGATGGACTTGAATCCCCCGATAGTTTGCTCATGCATCGAGACTTGTCGATTATACATGGTTGTTTGTCTTCTCATCATCGTGGATAAGTTGGTTTGTCCGAATTCAACATCGGAGGTTTGTGTGAATGATGAGGTGTCAAGGTTACGAAAGAAGGTGTCGGGAGAGGGAGTATTAGGACGAGACGTTCCTTCTTCGTTCACCTCATCATCATCCTCATCCATGGGTTGAGAAGATGAACTGTGACCGAATGAGGAGGAAGAATGGGGAATATCGGAAGTGGATTTACGACCACGTTTGGACCCTTTGTCCTTACGTTGCTTTGTGCGACGGTGTGGTCCACCAAGTGGTTTCATAACCCGATTGACTAGGACATAGTCGACACTTTGAAGATGTGGGAAATGTTCCATAACCCACCTGAACAACCGAGTAAGTAGCATACCGTATGGCATGAGCTCATCGGAGCGACAATGAATGTTGGCCATCCGTTTGACCATGTAGTATGCGAGGTTGAATGGTTCCTCGATACTGAGACAGTAGAGCATGAGGGCAAGACTTGCCGATACGTGATCACGGTTGCCCGCAAGGCTTAACACATTTTCACGTAGAAGAAGTTCCCAACTTCTAAGGTCGGGACGGAGTTCCCTGAGGTAGATTTTGTGTGGGTCGAGGAAGACAATGGAACCATCACGTTTTTGGTACGTGTTGGCGACTCGAGGAATTTGGATTATTTGTTTGATTACTTCAATGTCGGGAATTTCGGTACTATAGGCACCTTCGATCTCAACATTGTGGTAAAGAGACTCTAGAGAATGGTTGTTAGTGAATGCACACTGACCATGAGAGGGAACACCGAGAATTTGACCAATATCAGTAACAGACAGGGTGATATTTTGGTGTCGAATCCAAAAATCAAGAAAGACGTTTCCGTCAGAGTTAGTGTAGGTACGGACACGACTGTGAAACTCGAGAACGAAAAGGGGACATATTTGATCATTTATTGTGTATAAACAATCGAACCAAATAGAAGGAAAACAAGCACTGACTCTGTCTGACATGACATAAAGTGCATCGACTACACGCCCTTCGTATATGTATCGTGTTTGCACTTTGGCAAAATAGGCTTTTTGTTCATCAGAAATGTTTGGGTTTTCAAGAGTACTAAGAATGTATTGTCTGGTATCTTGATAATCATTTCGAGGCATTGTTATTGATGAGTGTCTAAATACTCATCATTTCTGTCACATTTAGACTACAAAAACATTTAAAAACATGCAAATATGCTTCAAAATACAGAAAATATCATTTGATTGTGTTTTTATGTGTTGCAAGTGTAAAAGTATTAAAAACAGTTGAAAAACGAACATAGTTTGAATAATTGTCAGTTTCGGTCCCTAAAGTTTCAGAAATTGGCAAAAATAGTCCCTGGTGTTAAAAATATCATTCAAGGTCCCTGAACTATTTAACTTTTACAATAATGGTCCTTGGATGAAAGTTTTAAAGAAATTGCAAAGCAGGTCCTTCAACTTTTAAAAATGACATAAAAGGTCCCTGAACTTTCAAAAGTTGTCAAAACAAGTCCCCCGGTTTTCAAAAATAGAAAATTATCTTTTATGGTCCTTGTACTATTGAAACTTGGCAAGATTGGTCCTTGTGATAAAATTTGAAAGAGTTACATTTTCAGTCCCTCATTTTCAGAAAATACAAAAATGGTCCTTGTGTTTAACTACAAACCAAACGGACCAAGCTACAAACCTAAAGCCCAGCTGCTACTATAAACCCAGGCCCAAACCATAAAAAACCCGGCCCATTCCTTTTTTACTAAACCCAGTATCCAATACCAGGGTTTGACTTAGTCAAACCCGTCTCCCTCACTTAAACCCCGCCAAACCAAAACCACCTCCAAAACCGCCATCACCTTTACACCTCAACCCCCCACCTCATCAACCCAGCTGTCTAACCACTCCCTTCCACCTCCACATCCTCCCAAATTTCTTTAATTACCAAAAACCTGCTCGAAACCACTTGTGAGACTTTTGGCGCCAATTTTCATTTGAACAGCTGAGATTGATTTGAAGCCATCCAAGGGTGTAGGATTACTCAGAGATGTCGACAAGGAGTTTCCCAGCAATATTTAGTATTTATAGGGCTTTGTAATAGATTAGAAAGTAGTAGTTAATTTAGTGTAACTCGTTTTTATTTCCAAGTCTTTTACTTATTGTAATTTTCATTTCCAGTACTCAATATAATCAATTTACAGTCATTTGGTTCCAATTTAAATACATCTTGGCTTAAATTTCAGTTACTTCACAATTTGAAGTTTTACTGTAATTCGAATTAAATTATCTAAGTTGTTAAAAGCTACTCAAAAGCCATAATTACCCTTTCTATAAGCTTATAAAAGCTTTTCATAGCTTTTTGTAAGCTTATATTAGTTATAAGCTGCTTAAATTTCAAAGAAGGAAGAAAGTCAACAGATGGTCAACATAAACTGAAAATAAACTTCTGGGTGGTACAAGCTATTCAGAAAGGTTTTTCTGGGTTTTCTAGCTTGTTTCTGACAAGCTAGATTGGTTCTGATCATTAGTTCTTAGTTCCATAAGCTTCTCAGTTGTAAGCTTATTTTCTCATTTTTGCTTTATTTACTATTTTACTGTAGAATAGCTTATTCATAGCTTGTCATTGTTATTTCCAGCTTATTAGTAGTTCTTAGATATATTTCAGTTATATTTCATCAGTAGATCATATTTAAATAACCATTGTCTTTATTTTACTTTAAAAACATATAAAAGCCAAAAATAGACCTTAAATAGACATAGCTTAATTATTAGCTTATTTCAGTTTTTAAATATCAATTAGTACTCACATAAGTTAGTTAACCTCAGTTTGTTCAGAATCTTATCTTAAAAGCACCATTTTCAGTTCAAAAATACAAAACAGTCCCATAAAGGGCTGTTTGGCATAAGTAGTCAACTAGGTCAACAAGCTTGTTACTGTACATTTTCCAAAATCCCAACTTTGTTCCAGCTTAATTTAGCCATAATAATCTGTTTTGAAGTTCTAAATAGCAACATAGATAGATTAAGTAGATTTGTCCTGTCTGTGCAAATTTCAGCCCTTTATAAGTCCAAATAAGCCATTATAAGCCAGAAGCTTATTCTGACCTCAACCTTGGCAGTTCTTAAGTCCTTTAAGTCATATTAGAAGATACCAATAGAGTTGAATTGGTTTGCACACTTGTGCACACTTCTGCACAACTCTGCACACAGCAGACTCAGTGTATACTGAGTTGCTAAAGCTGCTGATCTCAACTCATTTGTGGCCTATCTAGATAAGCTGTGGCCTTGCTTTTTGTGTTTTTAAATAGCTCATAGTACTATCAATCTTTTGCCCCCATAAAAGTTCTCACTTATCAGCTTATTGATTACTTAATTTGCCCTGCAATTTGGCCATTTTCCTGAGTTTTCTGCCCTAGCTTTGCTACTGTTCTACTGCTTATCTTGCTCATTTCTTGTGCTTATTTGTGTTTTTAAGTTGTTTTGTGCTTGATATAGTATATTAAACTTGTTCTGAGCCTTTGGTAAACTTTTGAGCTTATTAGCTTATTTTTAGCTTATTTGCCCAACTGCTTATCTGCCCAACTGCTTATCAGGGTTTAGTAGACTTTTGATTTCAATTTTCCTATATTAAGAATATTAATTTAGACTTAACCTGAATTTTTCAGATTTTTCTAATGTCATTTGATATTTTTAATCTTTTTAATTAGTTTATAATAGTAATTAAATCATAATAAATAGAATAATAATCAGAAAAATATAATTTTAATTTTCAAAATTTTCTTTTATTAAGTAGATTCTAGGAAAAATATAATCATATCTGTAGACCTTAAGAAAAATAAAATATAAAATAAGTGATAGTTTCTATTTAATATATTTTATCTTTTTAAATTTTTAATTAAGCATTTTTTATTTTTATAATTTTCTTAGCTTCTTTTCACTTCATAATATTTATCAAGGTTGCAAAAATCGCGAATCGGTAGTCGGGCGGTCGACCACCTTGTAGCTTGTAATCGGTCTAGGCGGGATTAATCGGTGATTAATCGGATTGGCATTACTAACAAATTTTAGTTATTACCGGCAAGTTTTGTGTATTTTTGGTGAGTTTTAGGTATTTTCGGCAAGTTATTTTCTAAAAAACAACTTGTAATAGACTTAAACAGTTACTATAAGTGATCAAAATAAGTTTACAGTTAGTTTTGGGTACTTTCGGCAAGATTTATAGGTTTCCGGCAAGTTTGACCACCATTGACCGCCGTTGATCGCCGTTGACCATGGTTGACCTATTTTTTTGACCCATTTACATAAATCGGCAAGGTCGGTGGCCTTGTAGCACCTAATCGGCGATTAATCGGCCTTGTAGACCTTTTTTTGCAACACTGATATTTATAGAAAAAGTTTTAGATTTTTCTTTGTTCATTTAGTATTTTTTATAAATTAAAATAGTTTAAAAAGTAATTAAGTAATAAATAAATTAATAATAATTAGTTAATAAGTGTTTAAATTTCTTTTGTATATTTGTTTTCTCAATTGTTAATTAGATATAAAAAATCAAAATCCAAAATATCTAATTCATCAGTCACTCTAATCCAAAGCTTTCCACAGTTTGCCCATTCATACCTCGTTGGGAAACGATCCGGGTAATCACTTACCTGGTTTCATACTACACACGAACGTGAGTTTTTGCATGTATTCTTTTTCAAAAAAGGGTGATTTGTATTTATTCACGTGTATCCGTTATTGCATAATATTTATATATACGTTTTAGCACGGATCAAATTTTGGTGCCGCTGCCGGGGAGGTTGTGTTGCGACAATTGTGTAGAGTTTGAGCGATTAGTGATTTGAGATCCTTCTTCCAGAAGTTCCTATTTCCCATAAACCATATAAAATACAAAAATATTTTTCTTTTCTTTTATATATATATATCATATAAAAAATAAAAACCCAAAAACATTTCCTTTTTATTGTAAAAATAAAAGATTAAAAGCAAAATCAAAATAATATTCCTCAACTTGGGTATTATCATAATAAGATTCCCAAACATCAGATTTAAAACTTGCCTCTGTATCACTTGCGAATATCGGCTCACCTTTGATTGATAAACAAACTATAAAGGAGGTTTAAGGATAGTTTGACATTAAATTGTCGAACTGAAAGAAGCGGGTTTTTAAGGAGCATTAATTGCCCACCTTTGCTTCTCCGCCACTCTGTGCGTTTATCTTTTAGAGAGCTACCGTACGCCTGTTGATTGTTGGTTTAAGTTCACTTGTGTTTTGCTTCGATCTTGTTTTAATTGAAATATTTTATTTAGTGCATGCGCACTCGTTCTTCCACGTCATCAAGCCCTTTACGTGAACTCGTAGATATTCCGAGAAGACGTAATCGTAGACGTGCTGCCCAAATAGTCGAACCCGAGATTCGTACTGTTCCCACTGATAATATGGCAGACGAACGCACAATGGCTGAGATGCTCCAAGCACCCACCGAGGGTTACGGAGATGCCATCGTTTTACCACCCATCGATTCTGATCATTTTGAACTGAAAACGCATTTGATTCAGCTCGTGTCTACAAACCAATTCCACGGGTTTGAACGAGAAGATCCATATGCACACATTCGTTGGTTCAACAAGTTGACCTCTACAATCAATTACAAGAATGTGCCGCAAACAGTTATCAAATTGATGCTATTTCCATTCTCACTCGAAGGGGCAGCCCGGATTTGGCTGGATAAAGAACCCCCTCGATCCATTGAAACCTGGGAAGATCTCGTAAAGAAATTTGTCAATTATTTCTTCCCTCCATCAAAGACGACTAATCTAAAAAATGAAATTGCTGGATTTCGTCAAGGTTTTGATGAAAACTTCGGAGAGGCATGGGACAGATTTAAAGATCTCCTAAGAAAATGCCCGCATCACGATTTCACGGAGTTACAACAGATCAATACGTTTTATAATGGGTTGAACCAAAATGATCAAGATTCACTTAACGCAGCCGCCGGTGGCAATATCTTGAATCGTAAACCTAAAGAGGTGATTGAAATTTGTGAAAATAAATCAAAAGTTCCTATTTCTCGAAACAAAGTGAATGTTCCTGTCACTCCTGCTTCTTCATCCGGTAACTCATCAGAGTTAGCCTTTCTAACGGACTCAATGCGTTGCATGATGAAAGAAATGAAAGAATTGAAGAGTGAAATTCATAAACCGGAACAAATCAAAGCAATAAACAAAGTGTGTGAAACTTGTGGTGGCCCGCATGCGTATTATGATTGTCAAGCAACCGATGCTTCTCTTTACCCAGCTCCCGTAAACCAAAATCAGTACCGACCGCATGCTGAAACTCAGTACCGAGCACCGAATGCTATGGTACCACCTGGTTTTCCACCCGTGCCAAATCAAAATAATCAAAATCGCTTTGTTCAAAATCAGGGACAAAATTTCAACAATTCCCAAAATTTCAATCAAAACCGAGGTCAGAATCAGAGTAATTTTAACCAAAAGCCATGGAATGTCCAAAACCAAAATCAGACGTCCTCATATGAGTTGCTTAAGCAATTCATAAAATCCCAAGAGGAGAAAAATAGGACCCAATATGAGACAAACCGGTTATTGGTTACCCAAATAAATGATATAAAAAAGTCTTTAAATGATCTACCTTCTACCTCGGGAGGTCTCCCAAGTAACTCTGTTGTCAACCCAAGGGGTGAACTCAAAGCTGTCACAACACGTAGTGGTAAATCTTGAGAGGACCTATGACACACGGTTAAGGTGGTTAAACCTTGTATACTTTGTGTGTAGTGATATATTGAGTTTATATGATTAAGCACGCGGAATTTACTTAACCACACTTAGAAGGTTATGTATGTTATGGAAATGGAAGAATTATGTTTGTTACTAAACAATGAACAAATAAAGTTTATCACTAAACGATTCAATATTATTAAAAATAATACGAGTGATCTTGTGTTTATCACTAGGGTTACAAAAACCTTGAATCTTATATTTCTAGATTTGTGAAATGTGATTTTTGTTTGTTCTATGTCTTAACAGATATTCACACGTACAATCACTAGTCTAAGATCTCTTTTATAGTCCAAGAGATCTTTACAATATTACTTTAAGTCTAATCAACACTTGTCTTACAAAAGATCAAGTCGAGCTAGCGTATGAAAGTTTATATCTCACAAGTTGTTCAAATGAATTAATGCAAGCACATGCATCAACTTGTTGACTGAGAATATATCTAGATATTATTTTTGCATAAGTGTGACTCATACAAATAATATCTTCTTCGATCTTATCCTTGTAGCAGCTCTATGACTCATTGATCAGCAGTACCATTCTCTACTAGCAGTACCTTCTACTTGAACTAGCAGTACCATCTTGTTCTAGCAGTACCTTTATGTACTAGCAGTACCTTGATCATGAACCAGCAGTACTGATGAAGCGAAAAGTGTACCGCTTTTAGGGGGTCATTTAAGCCCTAAATCGTATTTATTTGATCAAATATTGCCCTAAATCGTTCCTTTTGTCATTTTAGGTACTTTGGAGAAGAAATCTGGAAAAGGAAGCATTTTGGACATTTTTGGAGCATAAAAGTGAAGAAAATGACAAAGTCTCAAAATCGGTTGGAAAAGTACCTGTGACGGCGTCAAGCACCATTGTGACGCCGTCAACCCTTGACGCGCCAGAGAGGATTTTGGATGATTAAAAGGGGACGGCGTCAAGAAGGCCATCAAGAAACCCTAACCGCGGCGAGGTGATGGCGTCAGCTCTATAACGTGACGCCGTCAGATCTGATTTTCTATATATATTCTCATAATTTTTAGTCATTAGTGTGCAACTTTGTGAGGAGAAACCCTAAGACGATTTTTCTGCTACTTTTAAGGGTTTTATACCCTTGGATCTCCCATGTTCAATTGAAGATAAGTAATCAATTAATCATTCAATATGTCTATGTGTTGTTTGATTATATCTTGTTCTTGTCTTTTATTTAACATGCTAGGCTAGATTTATCTTGTGTTTGCTTAGATCTAATGAAACCTAACTATTGATTATTGGTTGTTGGTGTGTTATTAATTGTATTGGATGATTGTTTATCGATGTTAGGCTTAAGAAAACTGGCTAACCTCCTATACGGTAACTTGCTTGAACGTCTTAAGAAACATGAACCAATGCGTACTAAGGTTTTTATGGTTGTATTTAATGCATGAGCGAATTCTAGTGATCCCATGTTAGGAGCTTCTTAGCCGGCTCGACATAGGAGTGAAGTAGGAGCTTATAGAGTTGGGGAAGTACGTACGCCACCCCACGATTGGTATTAAGGAATACACCCGTCATCCACGCAATTAATACACACTAATCAACCGGTAAAAGATAGTTAGGGAGTAAGAAAATCTAAGTAAACACATTTCTCTCCATATAAGTTCCACAACCTTTTTATTTTCAGTTATTTTATTTTATTTTGCAATTGTAGTTATTTGGGTTAGTTGACTAGCAACTAATTACGCCCACTCTTCAAACCCGAGATTTTACTTGCTTTTATAAAAATATAAAAAATACAAAAAGAATCTTCCCTCACCCTTAGACCTATTAGAGTAGTTTTTCAATCCTAACGACACTATTCCCCTAGAGAACGATCAATCCCCCGGTACTTGCCACTACACTATACTACATCGGTCAGGTACACTGCCTGGTGGGGATTGCAAGCCTCTTGAGATCCCTCGAGAGGTAAAACCTGTTGTAAGGTCGCAAAACCACGCATCAAGTTTTTGGCGCCGCTGCCGGGGAATAGTTATTGTTTAGGTTGAATTTTTATTTTATTAGGTCTACTCACTAGATTCCTTTCTAGTGAGATTTTTATTTTATTTTTCTAGGTTTTCTTTAGTCTATCTTTTTTTCTTCGTTTCTTTGTTCGTAACCATTACCATCCGACATCATGGAAGGTGGTAATATCCTCGATCCCAACAACCCACCACCACAACAACACCCACCTCCTAGAGCCCGTACCTTAGGAGACTACTCCCGTCCTAGCCACCATGGCTATCGAAACACCCTTGAGCTCACTTAAGGAGCCAATGTCACTCCCTTGCGATCCGACACTATCCGGTTGGTGCAAAGCGGATGCGCATTCCATGGACTTCGTTCCGAAGATCCTAATCAACATCTCAAGGACTTTCTCAAAATCGTTGATTCCATCGACCTTGATGTTGCCACTCGAGAGACGACCCGACTGCGTCTCTTTCAATTCTCTCTGCGGGACCAAGCTAGTCAATGGCTAGAACGTCTACCCGCAGGATCCATCACCTCTTGGGATGATCTCACCACTCGTTTCCTCGCTCAGTTTTTCCCACCAGGAAGAACTACCAAGCTAAGGAATGATATCTTGATGTTCCAACAACGTCAAGGCGAAACCCTCTACGAGGCATGGACTCGATTCAAGGACTTACTCCAAAAAGTCCCTCACCATGGCATAGAACTTTGGCTCCAAGTCCAAATCTTCTATGACCACATCAATCTCTCCACGAGGCAAACCATTGACCAATCGGCCGGTGGTAAGCTACGTGATCTAAGTGCGGAACAATCATGGGCTCTCCTGGAAGATCTTGCTCTTTATGACAAAGAAAGTTGGAATGATCCCCGTGATTTGAATAAAACGGTCAAGGCAATATCTTTGCCTTCGAACAATTCAAGCACTTCCGACCGTAGGATCATAGAACTTGAAGACCAAGTCAAGTTTCTTATGAAATCCTACGAGGCTCCTAAACCTTCAAGCCAAGTGAACAAAATCACTTCTTCGTGTGAATTATGTAGTGGTCCCCACGACACTCGTGATTGCGTGAAACTCCCCGAACAAGCTTTTGCGGACTACGCATCCACGCGTACCGACTCCGCGGGAGACAAGTGGTACACTTTCAAACCCGAGCCAAACCCCTACGGTGATTCATACAACCCCTCATGGAAAAATCACCCAAACCTTAGGTGGAAACAAAACCAAAACGCACAACAAACCAATTCTTCCAACCCACCTAATCGTTTTCAATCAAGCGGTTCATCCTCGAACCGTACTTTCAACAACAATCCTTCCAACTATGGTAGTACCAATAACTTTGAAGGGTTGATGTCCAACTTCGTGACATCTCAAGAAGCTCGTTTAGCAAAGTTTGAAGCCGATTTCAAACAAAAACAAAGCGAGATGACCAATAAGATTGACACTTTGTTGAAAGCCCTCAATGACCGAGAAATGGGAGCACTCCCTAGCAACACAGTCAAGAACCCGAAACTAAACGTCAACGCCATTTCATCGGTTTCGTCTCCTAGTTCTTGTCCACGATATTATTCGGTCAATTCCATGAGCTCGTGTTTCAAACAAACCCAAGTCGTTCAAAATGACCAAGAAGTTATGATATCCAACACTAAATTGGTCAACAACATAGTTGAAACACCTCCCACTCAAAACCTTGACGAAGAATTCAAGGAGCTCCACCTTGAACGTCCGATTATTGATGTATTAGCACGAGCCCCCTATTATAATGCCCTCTTAGAAAAATATGAGAAGAAGCTCGAGTTAGGTGACAAAGGGACCGCCTTCGTTTAAAACAAACTACCTAAGAAGTTAGATGATCCGGGCTTATTTGTTCTACCTTGCAAGATCGGTAATTCGGAGGCTTATGACACATTAGCCGATCTTGGATCAAGCCTTAACCTACTTCCGTTACCTCTCCACACCTCTCTAAAACTAGGGAAACTTGAAGAAACCGAGGTAATAATAGGCTTAGCGGATGGAAGTGTTGCTTACCCGGTTGGAGTAGTCAAGGACGTGTTAGTACACATAGGAAAACTAACCATTTTAGCCGATTTCCACGTCCTTGATATGGTTAGCGACCCTACATGCCCCTTGTTGATAGGTAGAGGATTTTTGGCGACCGCTAGTGCTATGATTGATTGTAAGGAATCTAAGATAGCGGTAGGAGAAGGTGATACTTGGTCAGTCTATGATGTGAAGAAACATGCCTATGATACTAGTGAGGAACCAACACCCCATTGGTTAGAATTAAATAGGAGACCATCTAGATATGGACCCTGGATCGATGGAGACTTCATAGGACCCCAACGCCCATTTTACCTAGAAGAGGACTTTGTGAGCCGAACACATACGGTAGAACAACTCTTGGCTAGGGACACCGAATTGGATCCATTTGAAGACCCTTTAGTTTTTAGGAAGATGATTGATTTCCTAGGAGTTTTGCCAATTAACCTAGGGATGAATAGGTGGACATGTGAAGACAATGATCATAAGTGGGATTAGGGACAAACCACCCAAAGATGGAGATGGGTCATGGCATATTAAGATGACATTGTATGACCCGGATGGAGAGAGGTTTGAAAAGATATATCGTACTATGCGGACCAATAGAAAACTTCAATCCAAGCTTAACCCTAAAGATGTCCTCGATGACGATCTCACTTACATAGGTTAAAAGGACTTTGAGTCTAGCTACAAGACTCGTTAATAAAGAAAAGCGCTTCTTGGGAGGCCACCCAAGCTTTATTTGCTTTGTGTGTTTATTTATTTGTTTGTTTGATTTTATTTGCTTCCGTATGTATGTTTAATTTTTATTATTATTGATTCATGTTCGAAACTAAATTGTGAAAATGCTTTATCTTGTTTTTAACTTCGTCTTAACTACATATAAAGGTATTTTGCAAAAGATAAGTGTAAGGGAAATCCAAATCGGTTTATTAGAACAAATGAACATGAATCATAACAATATTAAATTAACATACATATTAGTAATTGTTTGAGTCAAATGCTTGTATCGAGTCATAATGATATTTTGCAGGATTTCCAGGAAATAAGGATTGAGTTTTTCCAGAAATTTTCCGGAAACTTAACATGAAAAAACTGTCAGATCACTTCTGACGGCGTCAGACCCCAGTCTGACGGCGTCAGGAACAGTTTTCTGGAATTTTTTTTGAAGTTTTGTTTTTCTTCCGGAATCATAAAATGCTTTATTAAATCTCTAACTTATAAACTCCAGGAATCTGCAAAATAATCATTCCACAAGCATTATATCCTTATACAGATTTATCCCGCCGATGTTATGCAGGTTTTCGTGTTTGTTTTCTCAGGTTTAACAGGTTATTTTGGACAAGGAGATGTATGTGGAATCTAGATTTTGGCGCTGCTTTAGTCTTGAAGCTTCAACATTACCTTGGAAGAAGATCTAACCATGTTACCTCTTTATCCACCGAGCGAATCAGGGGAGTATTTGATTTCATTCTTTTACCTTATTTACTTTTACATCTTGTTATTTGAACATTGGGGACAATGTTCATCTTAAGTGTAAGGGGGGGGGGGTAAAGTACGATACCTTAGAGAATGCTATTACGCTTGATTTTTTCGTTTGTTTAATGGTAGATGTGTAATAAAACTGAGAGAAATACCTGTTAAGGCAATTTTAGTGCCAAATTTAAAATTTTTTTACAACATATAGGAGTGAAACTTTGGTCTTAATGAGCGTCTCACGGATAGGAGTTATATGACTAGCACAAAACCGTACCACTAAAAAATTTTCCACCCCCAAATATGTGAGGTTCACCCCTAGAATTGGTAGGAAAAGCATTTATTCTATGATGTGTGTACCGGTAGCACTTAGATTCTAGAACTTGCGTTAGGACCATTCCGAGGCCACAAGTGAGACTACATTCGTTTAGTTAGATTTACTACATGATAAGAGGCATTAGGATTAACCAATTGTTTTACACCTGTGTTTTTGTTATAATTACATTGGCTACATTGGTCAAGTAATTCTCCCACACCCTTTGCGTTGTACTCATTTTTAGTACACGATACCCCTAGTACACCCCTCAGAGCCTATCTTTTCGTTTCTAACTTTAAGCATTTTACTTAAAGTAAGGATTTGTTTACACCCCACTTAAATGTACACCCAAATCGCCTTAGCCTACCTTGTATGCACTCATTTTTAGTGCATTATTGTGACAACATTTGTTTAAACCCCAAGTTAATTATCTAATTGATTACATGGTTGCTAAGTCGAGTCATATCCTTGTACATATTTTTTGGGACGATTGGGACTCATGGGTAAAGTACTAGTGTAATGGAGTAATGGGGAAGAACAACATTATTACCCCCATATGTGCTAAATATTTTAAAAGTACTCCAAGTGTTTCGATTATCTTAATTCGAGTCATTAGAATAGTTTATTGTAAAGTTATGTAAAAGTTCAAGTGTAAGGGGGATACAACCCCCCTACGATGTATTATTTTGGATGGTAGGGCAAGAGTGTATGTAAAAAAAAAAAAAAAAAAAAAAAAAAAAAAAAAAAAAAAAAAAGTAGAAAAAAACATACAGGCTACCATCCCGTTTCATTTTATGTTTATTTTATCTTTTTGATATTTTTTTTTCATTAGCTTAAGTCGAGTCTAGTCTTGGCTTAGCAACGCCATATTGTACATGTAATTAATCAAGATCTTTAACTCGCCACCAGTAAAATATTCTTTATCCAACAAAACCGTGTTTATCATATCCCTACACCTAACATTATAACCCGTTTAAAAGCCCTCTTTGATAGTTTATCTTAGGTGCTTACGCCTAGTGGAGGAGGTTTTTGATCCTTTCCCAAGCCTATGGTAATCTATTTGCTATGACAGGTAGTGAGAGATATTATTCATTTTCATTTATGAGATATACTTTTATGACACCTGAGAGATGTGAGTATCTAAACACTACTTGTGAGGTGCTAGTCTGTAATCTCCGTGCTTATTATGATTAAAGTGGAACGACTATTTGTTGTAATTACTTTTATATTAGCGTTAAATGACCCCTAACTTGTATTTTGATTAGAATAAAAGCGCATTTGCTTGAGGACAAGCAAATCTCAAGTGTAAGGGTATTTGATGAAGCGAAAAGTGTACCGCTTTTAGGGGGTCATTTAAGCCCTAAATCGTATTTATTTGATCAAATATTGCCCTAAATCGTTCCTTTGGTCATTTTAGGTACTTTGGAGAAGAAATCTGGAAAAGGAAGAATTTTGGACGTTTTTGGAGCATAAAAGTGAAGAAAACGACAAAGTCTCAAAATCGGCTGGAAAAGTACCTGTGACGGCGTCAAGCACCATTGTGACGCCGTCAACCGTTGACGCGCCAGAGAGGATTTTGGATGATTAAAAGGGGACGGCGTCAAGAAGGCCATCAAGAAACCCTAACCGCGGCGAGGTGACGGCGTCAGCTCTATAACGTGACGCCGTCAGATCTGATTTTCTATATATATTCTCATAATTTTTAGTCATTAGTGTGCAACTTTGTGAGGAGAAACCCTAAGACGATTTTTCTGCTACTTTTAAGGGTTTTATACCCTTGGATCTCCCATGTTCAATTGAAGATAAGTAATCAATTAATCATTCAATATGTCTATGTGTTGTTTGATTATATCTTGTTCTTGTCTTTTATTTAACATGCTAGGCTAGATTTATCTTGTGTTTGCTTAGATCTAATGAAACCTAACTATTGATTATTGGTTGTTGGTGTGTTATTAATTGTATTGGATGATTGTTTATTGATGTTAGGCTTAAGAAAACTGGCTAACCTCCTATACGGTAACTTGCTTGAACGTCTTAAGAAACATGAACCAATGCGTACTAAGGTTTTTATGGTTGTATTTAATGCATGAGCGAATTCTAGAGATCCCATGTTAGGAGCTTCTTAGCCGGCTCGACATAGGAGTGAAGTAGGAGCTTATAGAGTTGGGGAGGTACGTACGCCACCCCACGATTGGTATTAAGGAATACACCCGTCATCCACGCAATTAATACACACTAATCAACCGGTAAAAGATAGTTAGGGAGTAAGGAAATCTAAGTAAACACATTTCTCTCCATATAAGTTCCACAACCTTTTTATTTTCAGTTATTTTATTTTATTTGCAATTGTAGTTATTTGGGTTAGTTGACTAGCAACTAATTCCGCCCACTCCTTCAAACCCGAGATTTTACTTGCTTTTATAAAAATATAAAAAATACAAAAAGAATCTTCCCTCACCCTTAGACCTATTAGAGTAGTTTTTCAATCCTAACGACACTATTCCCCTAGAGAACGATCAATCCTCCGGTACTTGCCACTACACTATACTACATCGGTTAGGTACACTGCCTGGTGGGGATTGCAAGCCTCTTGAGATCCCTCGAGAGGTAAAACCTATTGTAAGGTCGTAAAACCACGCATCAAGTACCTTCTTCTTAAAGTATTTTCTCATACTCTAACTTCAGAATATTTAATTTCCAACAATCCTCCCCTAAACATGTGAATCATTTCAAACATGTTTTCTGAATTAAATGAGGACTTGAGAAGATCTTTCAAACACTTCATGAATCTGAACTATTCTTCTTATTTTGAACTGATCTGCTTTGTTCTTCTTTGACTTCAGCAATATCAAAACATTGTACCAAAAGATGGTGCAATTTCCTTGGATGGAGGAATTGTAAGGGGCAATGATGCTGTGTATCTTGGATGCTTGTTTCAACAAGTGAAATCATCTAACCAGCATGTCTTTGAAGTGAAATTGAAACTTTTCTTCGTTTGATCTAGATAGAACTTTCTCCTTTAGGAATGCTTCATCCCTTCTAGATATTTGATCTAATCTTGTCATTTTCAACCTCTACATCATCTTGTATGCTCTTATCTTCTCCTTCCTTTTATTGGTTTTATTCTTCCTTTTCTGGGCAATTATTTCCTCCCCTGAGATTGTTACCTCCCCTGAAGCAAATAACTTTTGTTTCCTCCCCTTGTTTGGAAGATCTCACTATGTACCTTTGACTGATCTATCAATGTGAACTTGTTGTCAGACAATATTGTACATGAAGCCATCAATTCCTTAAGAGTTTAAGTTACTGTCCTCATCACTTCTAGGTGTGTTAACTCCTATGAGAGGTCAATCAGTGGACATTTGATTCATGGTCCATCAATGGATGGTTTTTGTGAATCTCTTGAAAATCCTTTTTAAGAAATTATTTGACTTAGCAGTATGTTCATGATTTTAGAATTGAAAAATCATACTGCTTCCAACCATTTTGAAAGGATTAAGTGTGTAACAGACACTTAATCAAAATTTCGGTTTAAAGCAACCTCTGGTTGTGTGAGAACCAATGTTTTTCAGTTATAAATAACTGCCTGTGTAAAGATAAATCTATTCAAAAGATTTTCTTGACAGGGTTTCCAGCTCATAGCAATTGTTACCTCCAACACAAGTGTTAGATTTACTTTTACTAGCTGTTCTTTCTATCAGATGTCCTTAGACTAGCTCATTATACTTGAAAGTATAAAATGATAGAAAGTGAGTTGCATCAGTTACTATCTGATCAACTAAGTCATCAATTCAATGTGAAATATCATAACTAGATTTCAAGAAAGAAGTTTTAAGGAGGTTAAATTCCTAAACTCAGTCCATCATAAACCTATTATGGTCAGCAATTTGATAAGCATTCTGCTGTTCCCATTTCACTTGAAATATCCTTTGTGTTTACATATTCATACCTGAAATAGTTAGTCTAAAACCAAAAGAACAATGTACAAAGTACTTGTCTTGCATTAGAATAAGCATAAGACCAACTGTATGAATAACGCAATTTAAATTTTGTACTGGCAGCACCTTGTGTGCTTAGCAGTACCTTATGATACAATAGCAGTACCTTATAAATCAGCAGCAACAACAAAAATTTATTTACAAAAACACATCATATTGAAAATTTAAAGATTAAGCATCCCAATACTTGCTACCAAGTACTGAAACCTTGAAACATCAAAAGCTTTTGTTAGCAGATCTGCAAAATTATGCTCTGAAGCAATTTTAAGAACTTGAATTAATCTTTTCTCATTGCAGTCTCTTATAGAGTGATGTCTAATTTCAATGTGTTTTGTTTTAGAGTGTTGTACTGGATTTTTAATAATATAAATTGTACTACTATTATCACTATAAATAACAGTGTTTAAGAAATTGTACCCATAATCAAGGAGTTAGTTTTGAAGCCATAGAACTTGACTAGAGCAACTTGCAGCAGCTATATATTCACCTTCAGTTGTTGAATTTGCCACACTTGTTTGCTTCTTACACTGCCATGAGACAAGTCTACACCCAAGGAATTGACATCCTCCAGTTGTTGACTTTCTGTCCAAGCTAGCACCAGCATAATCACTATCCGAATATGCTACCAAGTCAAAAGGAGATTCTTTTGAATACCATAGACCCAACCTTGGTTGACCCTTGAGATATCTAAAAATTCTCTTGACTGCAGTTAAATGAGAAACCTTTGGAGTAACTTGAAATCTTGCACAAACACAAACAGGAAACATGATATCAGGTCTAGATGATGTAAGATACATCAAAGAGCCTATCATAGATCTGTAATTGTGTACATCTACATTCTCTCCATCTTCATATTTCAGAAGGTGCTTCTCAGCGTCCATTAGTGTGCTTGCTATTTTTGAATCAGCAAATTGAAATTTTCTAAGTATCTCTGCAACATATTTGTCTTGACTAATAAATATGCCTTCAGATGATTGCTTAACTTGCAAACCCAAAAAGAATGTAAGTTCTCCCATAGAACTCATCTGAAACTTATCTTTCATAAGCTTCTCAAATTCTAAACACATTTCCTTCCTTGTAGATCCAAAGATAATGTCATGCACATACACCTGCACTAACAGAAGATCCTTCTTGTGCTGTTTGATGAAAAGTGTCTGATCAATCTTTCCTCTTTGAAATCCATTTTCTAATAAGTAGGAAGCTAGTGTTGCATACCAAGCTCTTGGTGCCTGATGAAGACCATATAGAGCTTTCACTACTCTGTACACTTTGTTTGGATGTAATGGATCAATGAAACCAGGAGGTTGTGAAACATACACCTCTTGTCCAATTTCACCATATAAAAATGCACTTTTGACATCCATTTGGTAGACTGTGAAGCCTAAAAATGAAGCATAAGCTAGAAACAACCTAATTGCCTCAATCCTTGCTAGCGGAGCATAAACTTCATCATAATCTATCCCTTCTTCTTGTGTGTACCCTTGTGCTACTAATCTAGCCTTATTCTTGATCACAATTCCTCTTTCATCCCTTTTGTTCTTAAAAACCCATCTAGTGCCAATTACCTTTTCATTCCTAGGTAAATCAACTAGCACCCAAACCTTTTGAATCTTGAACTGAAGAAGCTCTTCTTGCATAGCCTCTAACCAGCTTGAATCATCTAGGGCTGTAAGAATGTTCTTTGGTTCCTTTTGAGAGAGAAAACATACAAATAAGCAAGAGTTTGAAAGCTCATGCTGTTTTGAAGCATAAAGGGCATCAAGAATCCCTTTTTGGTCTGAAGAGACCAGTTGTCTCCTTGTCTTCACACCAGATTGTATATCTCCTATCACATTTTCAAGGGAATGAACTCTGTGAATTCTTGTGTGTGGGGTAGAAGGAACATGATAAGATGGTGGAAGATTACTCAAATCCACTTCATCTTCTTGGAACTCTGCATCTTTTGATTGTGAAGGACCAGCAATACCTTCAACTGAACTAACAGTTCCTTCAAATGAACTACCAGTATCTTTAGAAGTACTAGCAGTACCTTTCTCTGTCTCGGCAATACCATCAATATTTGAAATATTGTGTTGTTCCTCTGTTCCAATATCTTTTCTTTGAGCCTCAACATCTTCTTTTGCTTTATCAGAAGAAGATTCATCATTGTTTGAAGCTGATTCCACACTTGTACTTGACCACAATGGCATAATTACATCAGATTGATCTTTATCTAACTCCACCTCATTTGTTGCTTGTGAACCTGAAAAGTTATTAGTTTCTGCAACAACAGGTATATAATTCATAGAATTTGTTAGATAATCAAGATCAAATATCCATTTTGGTCCTTGACCTACTACATTGGACTTGTTTTCCAGAAACTCCACATGTAGTTCTTCTTGTACTTTCTCAGTTCTTAAGTTGTAAACTCTAAAAGCTTTGCTAACAAGAGAATATCCAACTAAGAAACCTTCATCTGCTTTACCATCGAATTTTCCTAAATGGTCTAAGGTATTGAGAATTGTCACATGACATCCAAAAGGGCTAAGAAATCCTATTGCAGGAGTTCTACCATTAAAGAGTTCATATGATGTCTTATTGTGAGGCTGCACAACTAAAACTCTATTTTGAACATAGCAAGCAGTGTTAATTGCCTCTGCCCAAAAGATTATAGGTAGCTTAGAATCAGCTAACATTGTTCTAGCAGCTTCAATTAGTGTTCTATTCTTTCTTTCAACCACTCCATTTTGTTGGGGTGTTCTAGCAACACTATATTCTCTCCTAATACCTTTTTCTTTGCAGAAATCATCCATAACTCTATTTTTGAATTCTGTCACATTATCACACCTAATGACTTTTACTTTCTTGCTTACTTGGTTTTCTATTAGTGTAATGAAGTCCTTAAGGATGCTTGATGTCTCATCCTTACTGGCTAAAAAGAAAACCCATGTAAATCTGCTATAGTCATCAGTTATAACAAGACAATATTTTTTATGTTGCATTCTCCTTACTGAAACAGGTCCAAATAAGTCCATATGAAGCATAAACAATGACTGATTGATAGAGTTAAAAATCTTGGGCTTACAAGTGGCTTTGTGTTGTTTGCCTTTTAGACAAGCAATGCATGTTTGATCATTTTCAAATCTTTTGTGAGGTAAACCTCTTACCAAACCATTCTTAACAATTTTATTTATGGTTTTGAAATTAATATGACCAAGCCTTCTATGCCATAACATTGATTCATCCAATGTGGCTTTTGATACAAGACAAGTTAAATCCTTTTTAGGAATAATGTTCTTCATATCAACACTATACATATTGGCCTTTCTAGGAATTCTAAGAAGCACTTGATTTTCATCAGGCATCTTAAAATCCTTAGATAGAACAAGACATTTAGTGTCAGTAAAGAGAACATTGTTCTTTTTGTCACACATTTGTGAAACACTAAAAAGATTATACTTTAGCTCTTGTACATAGTACACATTTTCAAAATCTAAATTTCCAGTTTTAATAGTACCTTTACCAGAAATTTTGCCACGAAAACCACCTCCAAAGGTAACATATCCTCCATTGAATTCCTGAAAATCTGAAAGATAAGACATGTTGCCTGTCATGTGATTGGAACATCCACTATCTGAGTATCCTTGATCTTGATGATCAATTGAATGTTCCTGCACACAAATAAGAGTGTTAGTTTTCTTTGGGGATCCAAGCCATTACTGACTTGGATCTGCCTCTTGCATCAATGTAATTTAATCTTTTAAGGACTGTTGATGCAACATTGGATTTTTGAATCCAACATGCTGAGGCCTTAACAGCATTTGCCCTATTGCCCTTAGCAGCAGAGTGAATAACATGCTTAGCAGCAGAGTCTGCTAGCTTTGTAGTTGAACTCTTTGGTCTCCAAATTTGTTTGTGGACCACTGCTTTTGTTTGAATGGGCCTTAAAACAGTTGTAGATGCATGTTTGAAAGTTGTTTTTGCATCCTTAGCTGTTGATTTTGGGTTAACAGTCATCAAAGATCTAACAGTACCATTTGTTCTACCCGTACCTTTTATTTGTACTGGCAGTACCTTTTTGTATGTATTAACAGGACCTTTTTTTCTATCAGGACCTTTTGGTCCAGACTTGTTTGAGACTGTTCTGGGTTTTGTCCTATGAGTGTTAGAGTGAAAGTGAGTTTGAGGAGTTTGCCTTTTGTAGTTCACCCTATTGTTTTCATACCCAGTTACCCATTGGTTGCAGAAAGCTGCAAGATGGTCAAAACTACCACATGTATAACAAGCTTTGTTGTAAAAAGAAAAGTCATTACCTAATTGGTTAGACTTGAGGTTGTTCCAATTCCTTTGGTTACCTCTGGGCTTGTTTGTAGTTCTATATTGTTCACAATATCTAACTGGTTTCCTAACAGTCTTAACATTTGACTTAGGCCTGTTAGTGTTGTGATTGACTATCTTAGGAACACTTGTTCCTACTTTCTTAACCAAGACAGGTTTAGACATAACCTGTTCTTCTTCATCATCACTATCAGTTGTACAATCTTCAACAACTATAGCATCTCCTTTCTTAACAAAGGACACCTTGTCCTGATAAGATAAAGTTTTATCTAAACTTTTACTTACCTTTTCTATCTTTGGACTCTTAGTGGCCTTAGAACCATATTTCATGATTGGTTCTTGAAACTCAGCTAACCCTGTGTGTGCTAAATCAATACCTGGAGGTGAATGAACACCTCTGTATGGTGGGGGGACAGACTTAAATCCAACACCAGAATTAACCTTATCAATAACTTGGGCTTCCCAAAGCTTATTGAATCCATCTGAGGCATGTGCCAAAACATCCACATATATCTTAACATTTTCTCTTTCATTTTTATGTTTAGCTAATGAATCATTCAACTCAACAATACACTCATCTCTGATCTTAATGTCATTTTTTAGTATATTGATGTCATTAGTAAAATGAGATTCATTACTTTTAAAATGTAAGACTTGTTTTTCTACAAACACTAGACCTCTTTTGTGATTAGCTAAATTAAAAAGAGTATCAATTAGCTCTGCTCTATGAGCATCAAATCTCTTACTAAGGTCTTCATAAGCTTTAAGATTAGGACATGATTCAGTACAAGTTGTAATATTGTTTACCTCTGATGAGTGTGTAAATACTCATCATTTCTTTCACATTTAAGCTACAGAAACAGTCAAAAATACTTTAAAAAGTCTAAAAATGTATAAAATATCATCTGACTGTGTTTTTATAAGTTTCAGGGAAAAAACAAACAATAAATGGCATAATTTGCATTTTAATCCCTGAACTTTCAGAATTTGGTAAATCTAGTCCCTAGAATCTAAAAAAAGTGGAATTTATCATTCAAGGTCCCTAAAATAATCTTAATTGTCAAATTTGGTCCTTGAATGATTCTTTGGGCAAATTACAGAAAAGGTCCCTCAACTTTTAAAAAATGTCAAAAATGGTCCCTGGGTTATTTAAAATGAAAAATAAATAATTATAACCCTTGTATTATTTTTCTTGGCAATATTGGTCTTTGGAGTGACTTTGGAAAAGTGCAAGATCAGTCCCTCATTTTCAGCAAATTACATAAATGGTCCTTGTTCTTATTTCATAAACCAAACCGGATCCTTAATTAAATAAACAAACCAACCCACCCTTTTTATTAACCCAATCCTATAAACCTAATCCAAAAACAAACCCAAGCCCAATCCACCCCAGCCCACTTCACCCTTAAACTAAGACGGGGTCAAACTTAAGTTTGACCCGTCTCTTTCCCTCTAAACCACCAAAACACCAAAACCAGACAGTCACCACCACAGCTCACCCAATACCACCAACCAGCTCATCCCCCCTCCTCCAACACTCCACCTAACACATCCAAAAACATTTAATGCATCTCTCCCACTCTTCCACTAACCAAATCAGAGAAATAGTCAAAATCCGGTTTTCCCGCCAAAATGCCATGTGGACGAACAAGATTAATTTAGAGCAATTGGATGGTGAGGATGCACTCAGAAATGTCGACAAGGTGATAAGGGACTATAAAGAGCAGAGGAGAGAGTGTGTATTAGACTATCTAGTGTAATTTAGTTTAATTAGTGTCGAATTATTAAAATTTAATTTCCCAGTGTAATTTTAATCTTTCAAGTATTGTTTTGAGTTGTTCTAGTGTAATATAAACCTTTTCTAATCATTAATTTCAAGTGTTTGTTTCAATCTCAGTTAATGCAATTTTCTAAATTTCAAAAATCTCAAGTATGTTGAATGTTATTGTCATTGTTGTTTCTGGACTTCATAAGCTCACATAAGCTCCCATATAGCTTATTGAAGCTATTAGTAATCATTAAAACAAGTTAGTAATAGAAAAATCAAAAATACAAAAATAGTCAACTAAAGTCAAAGTTCAAAGAATCATGGAATTCATGGCTGGAGCAGGGTAAATATTGGATTGCCCTGGGTTATTGGTTCTGTGGAGAACCTATAGGAGTGATTCATTGGTCCTTGTTCTTGGTTTCAAGCTGGAAAGCATTTGTAAGCATTTGTGATCATCTTGGCATTTTCCTGTTCTAGTGATTGATTTGCTTGTTTCTCTGTGATTTCCTACTCATTTGGTGTTTGATAGTGATATTTTAGCTTTAAGTTGTTATGTTTATGCATTGGATTTCATAGTTGCTAGTAATTTCATTTTCACAGTTATTATAGCTTGTTCTTGATATTTGGTCATTTGTTGTTATAGACAGTGTTTATGTGCTTATATCATCTTATTATATCATAATATAACCTTGTAATTCAGTATTGTGGTTTGAAATCTTGTGTTCCTTTGAAAATCACACAAATCTGAGTTTTTTAAAGGGGTGTTTGGATTTGCTGAATTATTGGGTCTCCAGTGCTTGTTTGTTGTTCTTCTTTGTTGGTACATGTTACACTAGTTTATTCTAGCTCAGTAAAACCTTAAACTTTGGTCATTTTCAACAAAAAGTCAAAATCACCAATTCAAAATCACAACAGCTTGATGTTGTGATTGTGCTTGTGAAAATCACTCAAATCTTGTCATTAGTTGTTAGGATAGCTTAAATTAGTCTCATTATACCATATCATACCATAATTAATCAGTAGCAATCAATAGAATCTCACCTAAGTCAAACTTTGTTCATTTCTGAAAAAGTCAACTGCATCAGCAGAAACATGGTTCTGAGCAGCTGAACTTGTGCTCAATTGGAGTACAATTGGTGTGATTCTCATAGGGCTTTTTGTGATTTTTAGATAGCCCACTAGGCTAGCTAACTTTTGCCCCCCTAATATTGGATCTCAGTAGCTTGTTGCTTAGCTTAATTTGGCCTTGAAGTTTGCCTGTTTTTCTGAGTTTCTGTGTAAGAATCCATAGCAGCCAAAGGATCAAACCTGTTAAGCTCTTGTGATAATTTGTAGTTTTAAGTTGTTTTAAGCTCATTTTAGTGTGTTTAGTTTATCCTAATCATTTGGCCAACTTTACTGCTTATTTGCTTATTTTTTGGCTTATTAGCTTATTGCCCATTAGCCCAAATCTGCTTATTTGGCCTTGTCAGCTTTTCATTTTATTTTTACCATCTTCCTTATAATATTTTAGTATTATCTGTAATTTTTCATAATTTTTTGATCAGTTTTAATATTTTTAATCAATTTAAGTAGTTTTTAATAGTAATTTAATCATAATAAATAGAAAAATAATCAGATAAATATAAAACCAATTTTCATAATTTTCTTTTGTCATTTTTAATCTAGGAAAAATATAAAAATATTTTTAGGACTTAAAATCAAACGAATTAGAAATATAGTGATAGCTTCTATTTAATAGAATTTATTTTTTTAAATTTTAATTAAGTAATTTTCATTTTTATAATTTTCTTATCTTTTTATTACCTTAAAGTATTTATATAAAAATTTTCAGATTTTTGTTTGATCTTTTAGTATTTATTAGAATTTTAATTAGTTTAAATAATAATTAAATAGTTTTTAATTAATAATAATTAATTAATAAGTTAAATAAATAATTTTCTTTTTCCAATAATTTTCTTTTTATTATTAGGATTGTAAAAATATAAATTTCATATCCGTAGGCTGTTTATTTCTTAAAACTCACTTTTTATTTGGTACGTTTACGTTTATTTAAATTTAAACGTACGGTTTTAGGTTTTTATACGTTTTTTAGTTAATTTGGTTTCCTGTTCTTGTTTATATAGCTTGGTTAAAGCTATTTTATTATCTCATTAGTGTAATCAAAATCATAATCCCGTTTCTGTTCATAAACACTTGATCACAATCCGTTTTCAAACACAATTTCGCATCTCGCTGGGACTTAACGACCCGGGGATAAAACTATACTCCTTGGATAATTGCATTGTGTTCTCAATTGGTTTGACTTTGTTTGATCACATCCGTGGTTGATTTAAGCAGACGGTTTAGCACCAATCAAATTTTGGCGCCGCTGCCGGGAGGTGTGCAGCGTGTTGTAAACGTTTTGCAGTATCGTGTCTTTGAACCCCAATCTGTGAATATCTTCTCTCTCTTGTATATTTATCATATATAAAGCAAAACGCTTGTGAAGTTAACTCATTTAACTGATCAAGCACCAAAAATATCGTATTTCTATTCCCATAAAAACCATATAAAACAAAAATATTTTCTTTTCTTTTCTATATATATACTATCATAAAAAAAATAAAAACATCAAAAATATTTTTCATTTTCTGTGTTAAATAATAAACAAATAATAAAAATTAACCATCGAGAACCAAGACTGAGCACTACCTAACTGGGGGTGCGGCCATAATAAGTTCCCAAACCTAAGATAAAAACTTGCCTTTGTATCACTTGCGAATTCGGCTCACCTTTAATTGATAAACAAACTCTAACGGAGGTTCTAGGATAGTCTGACATTAAATTGTCGGACTGAAAGAAGCGGGTTTTTAAGGAGCGTAACTGCCCACCTTTGCTTCTCCGCCACTCTGTGCGTTTGTCAGTTAGAGAGCTACCGTACGCCTGTTGATTATTGGTTTAAGTTCACTTGTGTTTTTTCTCGATCTTGATTTTTAATAGAAAAATTTTGTTTAAATAAAAATCCAAAAAGAATCTTCTTACCCTTTTCTGAGTTTCCTCCACTATAAAGGAATCTCAGACTCGTCTTAGTGCATGCGCACTCGTTCTTCTAGGTCATCAAGCCCTTCCGTGAGCTTGGAAAGATACCTCGAAGGCGTCGTAGACGTTCTGCCCCATCAGGCGTATCTGAGGAACGTACTGATCCTGTCGTCATGGCAGAATTGCCAATGAATGAGCTTCTCCAGGCACCCATCGAGGGTTATGGAGATGCCATTGTTGTTCCAGCTATTGTAGCTGAGAGTTTTGAGCTCAAAACCGGGTTACTGAATCTTGTAACCTCAAGCCAATTCTATGGTTTTGAGAGGGATGATCCTCATGCTCATATTCGATGGTTTAACAAAATTACATCTACCATCAAATACAAGAACATCCCTGCTAGCTCAATCAAACTTCTTCTATTCCCATTTTCTCTCGAGGGACAAGCCCGGATATGGCTTGAAAAAACAACCCCCTCGTTCAATTGAGACATGGGAGGACTTAGTTACAAAGTTTGTGAACGAATTTTTTCCACCATCTAGAACGACAAGTCTTAAAAATGAAATCATCAAATTCACACAAAGATTTGATGAATCGTTTAGTGACGCGTGGGATCGTTACAAAGAATTGCTTCGTAAATGTCCTCATCATGGTTTTACCGAGTTGATGCAAATCGACACTTTCTATAATGGAGTGAGCCAATCTGACCAAGATTCTCTCAATGCCTCCTCAGGAGGGAACTTTTTGAGCAGAACTGTCAAAGAAGCTTTAGCAATTATTGAAAATAAGTCTAAGGTCCGTACTGCACGAACAAAGCCATATCATTCTCAGGCTAGTGCCGGTCCTTCTACTTCATCTCCCGTGAGTACTTCTAGCACCGATGCTAAGATTGACAAACTCACGGATGCTATTCAAGCTTTGGTTCTCTCAAGCCAAAAGAAAGTCACTTTCACACAAACTCCTTCACATGCTGAAGTTAAGAAAGTAGAAGTCTGTGTTACTTGTGGTGGTCCCCACGCATACTACGACTGTACTGCCACCGAAGGTAGTCCTTTTGAAGTTAATGCTATAGCCGGTACTTCAAATCAAGGAGGTAATCAATACCGTCCTCAAATGGAACCATACCGAGCTAGTAGTTACCAAGGACCACCCGGTTTTAATCAAAACCAGAATTTGCAAAACCGGAACCAAAATCAACCTCGAATGAACCAAGGTTATCAAAACCAAGGGAATTTCAATTCTGGACAAAATCAAGGTTTCCAACACCAAGGAAACTTTAATCGAAACAATTCCAACCAGGGAAATCATTTTCAGGGAAATAGTAATCCAAATCAAGGGAATTTTCAACATCAAGGTTATAATCAAAATAACCGAATGCAAAATTTCCCTAATCAACATCAAGCCATTCCAGCCCAACATCCATCATCTGATGAGTTGTTGAGGCAGTTCATGAAAGCTCAAGAGGACACAAACAGGTTGTTGGTCAGCCAGATCTCTGAGATTAAAAAATCTTTAAATGATCAACCTTCGGGCTCAGGAAAACTTCCGAGCAACACGATCGCTAACCCGAAGGGCGATGCTAAAGCGATCACAACCCGAAGTGGTGTTTCATATGAGGGACCCACTATTTCCACTACCACTTCTTCTTCTTCCCCCAAGGTAGTGGGAAGTGAGCCTGAGGTGACCAAGGACCAGGTACTTCCTACTAATAACGGAGGTACCAACAACGTCCAGCCTCCAGTTGTCCCGAAACCCAAGACTAAACCTCAAGTTGTCTTTGAACATTCTGAAATCCCGGTTGAAGACCCTAAATCCAAAACTTCTATTCCCTACCCATCACGTTTAAATGAGCAAAAGCTCCGCGAAAAAGCTAGTCAACAAATGGATAAATTCTTCCAAATTTTCCAAGAATTACACTTTGACATAAGCTTTGCGGACGCTATCATTCTGATGCCTAAGTTTGCATCCACAATCAAACACTTGTTGAGCAACAAGGAAAAACTGTTTGAAATGGCAAAGACTCCATTGAATGAGAACTGCTCAGCAGTTATCTTAAAAAAGCTTCCCGAGAAGCTTGGAGATCCTGGAAGGTTTCTACTACCTTGTGTCTTTCCAGGAATGGTTGAATGCTATGCCTTGGCCGATCTTGGTGCAAGCATCAACCTGATGCCTTACTCAGTATGGGAGAAACTTTCTCTTCCTGAACTCACTCCTACCTGCATGACTCTTGAGCTTGCAGATCGAACCACATCTCATCCACGCGGCATTGCTGAAGATGTGTTTGTGAAAGTAGGAAAGTTCCATTTTCCAGCTGACTTTGTGGTTGTGGATTTCGATGCTGATTCCAGGGTTCCTCTCATTCTTGGAAGAGGATTCCTGAGAACTGGCCGTGCTCTCATAGATGTATTTGAGCATGAAATCACATTACGTGTGGGTCATGAAGCTATTACCTTTAACCTCGATCAAACTTCGAGGTACTCTTCAAATTATGATTCTGAATCGGTTAACCGAATCGATGTCATTGATATTGTTTCAGAGGAGTATTCTCAAGAGTTTCTTGGTTATTCTGATAATTCTGTGAGTGGGGATACCACCACATCTTCTTTACCTGGCATTTCCGACTCTTCCCCTTCTCTCACTCCGTTTGAGGGAGGTGATTTCAATTTGGAAGAGATCGATGATTTTCTCAAGTGTGATTCATTCCTAGAGGGGATTGATGATGCTGAGATTGATCTGGAGGGAGATATTCTTCTTCTTGAGACATTGTTAAATCAGGACAATTCTCCTCCACTCCCTCCCGTTGAACTTCATAATGAGGAAGTCAAATCAGTTGAGAAAACTGATGAATTTCCTGAGGTCGAACTCAAAGACTTACCACCTCATCTTGAGTACGCATTTTTGGAGGGTGATGATAAATTACCCGTCATTATTGCTAAAGACTTAAGTGATGAGGAAAAGACTGCTCTAATAAAGGTCTTGAAGTCACACAAGCAAGCAATTGCTTGGAAACTCTCCGACATAAAGGGTATTGACCCTGAATTTTGTACTCACAAAATATTAATGGAGGATGACTTCAAACCAGCAGTCCAACACCAGCGAAGGGTAAATCCCAAAATCCACGATGTTATCAAACAAGAAGTTCTCAAACTTCTTGATGCAGGATTGATTTATCCCATCTCTGATAGTCCTTGGGTTAGTCCCATTCACTGTGTTCCAAAAAAGGGTGGCATGACTGTTGTCACGAATGATGAAAATGAGTTAATTCCAACTCGATTGGTTACAGGGTGGCGTGTTTGTATTGACTATCGTAAGTTAAATGATGCCACCCGCAAAGACCATTTTCCTCTACCTTTCATGGATCAGATGCTTGAGAGATTAGCAGGAAACGAGTACTATTGTTTCCTTGATGGTTTCTCGGGTTATTTTCAAATTCCCATTGATCCACAAGATCAAGACAAGACTACCTTCACATGCCCTTATGGAACCTTTGCTTATAAACGTATGCCTTTCGGCTTATGTAATGCTCCAGGCACATTCCAGAGGTGTATGATGGCTATATTTACCGACATGATCGGTAAAACAATGGAGGTCTTTATGGATGACTTTTCGGTCATTGGGGATTCGTTCCAAGCATGCCTCTCCAATTTAGAAAACATGTTGAAAAGGTGTAAAGACACCAATCTCTGTCTAAATTGGGAGAAGAGTCATTTTATGGTCAGAGAGGGCATTGTCCTCGGCCATAAGATATCAAAGAACGGGATTGAGGTTGACAAAGCTAAAGTTGATGTCATTGGTAAATTACCTCATCCCACTACCGTCAAAGGTATTAGGAGTTTTCTGGGTCATGCCGGTTTCTATCGTAGATTCATACAAGATTTTTCTAAAATCGCCCGGCCTATGACTCATCTTCTTGAAAAAGATGCTCCTTTTATCTTCTCACCAGAGTGCATCAAAGCTTTTGACATATTAAAGAAAAAGCTTACTGAGGCACCCATTCTAGTTGCCCCCGACTGGGATTTTCCTTTTGAACTCATGTGCGATGCAAGTGATTTTGCAATCGGTGCAGTTCTGGGGCAACGAAAAGCCAAACATTTTCAGCCTATCCACTACGCAAGTAAAACCATGACTGAAGCTCAAACTCATTACACCACTACAGAAAAAGAATTATTGGCTGTGGTGTATGCCTTTGAGAAGTTTCGGCCATATTTGATCTTGACAAAATGTGTAGTGTATACGGATCACTCGGCTCTTAAATATCTATTTGCAAAACAAGATGCAAAGCCGAGATTACTCCGTTGGGTTCTCCTCCTGCAAGAATTTGATATCATTATACGTGATAAAAAAGGAGCTGAGAACCTTGCAGCTGATCATCTATCCCGATTAGAGAACCCACACCAAGATGTTTTCGAGAAAAAGGAAATAAATGAAACATTTCCTCTCGAGACACTCAATGCGGTTACTTTTCGAGGAGATTCTACTACCCCATGGTTTGCCGACTTCGCAAATTACCATGCGGGTAACTTCATAGTGAAAGGGATGTCGACCCAACAGAAGAATAAATTCTTCAAGGATGTTAAACATTATTTCTGGGACGACCCCTACTTGTTCAAAATCTGTGCGGATCAAGTCATCCGACGGTGTGTTTATGGTCAGGAAGCTATTGACATTCTCAAAGCTTGCCATGCTGGACCCACGGGGGGCCATCATAGTCCAAACTACACCGCCAAAAAGGTGTTTGATTCCGGGTTTTATTGGCCCACAATCTATAAGGATGCCCAAGAACTCATAAAAACTTGTGAAGCTTGTCAGCGTCACGGAAATATTTCACAACGGAATGAAATGCCACAAAATGCAATTCAAGTCTGTGAAATCTTTGATGTCTGGGGCATTGATTTTATGGGGCCATTTCCATCATCCAGAGGAAACAAATACATTCTCGTGGCTGTTGACTATTTGTCAAAATGGGTTGAAGCAAAAGCTTTACCCACTAATGATGCCCGAGTAGTTGTAAAATTCCTGAAAGCTCTTTTTGCCCGTTTTGGAACCCCACGTGCTATAATCAGTGATCGTGGTACGCATTTCTGCAATGACAAATTTGATAAAGTAATGCAAAAGTATGGTGTAACTCACCGTCTTTCCACTGCGTATCACCCACAAACAAGTGGGCAAGTTGAAGTTTCAAATCGGGGGATTAAAAGAATCTTAGAAAGGACTGTAGGAGAAAATCGTGCATCTTGGTCGGATAAATTGGATGATGCACTATGGGCCTTTCGTACAGCTTACAAAACACCCATCGGGTGTACACCTTACAAGCTTGTGTACGGAAAGACATGTCATCTACCGATCGAATTAGAGCACAAAGCCTACTGGGCCTTGAAACATGCAAACTTTGATCTTCAAACTGCGGGTGATCACCGAAAAGTTCAAATGAATGAACTAAATGAACTACGTGATCAATCTTACGAGAACTCTTTGATTTATAAAGAAAAGACAAAGAAGATTCATGACTCTAAAATCAAGAACCGCGTTTTCAACGTTGGTGATCGAGTCCTTCTTTTCAATTCCAGATTAAAGATTTTCTCGGGAAAACTCAAATCCCGTTGGTCTGGTCCATTCACTATTACAAAAGTTTATCCATATGGTACCGTTGAGTTATCTCAAAATGACGGACCAAATTTCAAAGTGAATGGTCATCGATTAAAACACTACTTTGGAGAGGACATACCATTTATGGTTGTCCCGGATCTTCAAACTTTCCCCATGAACCAATAAATGCGGGGATCGAGTCAAGCTAGTGACTCGGTGATCAAAAACATTAGCAAAACATGGGTTCTCACTCGTGTCTCTGTTTTCTTTCTATTTTCTACTACCTAGTGTGGGGGAGAGGGTCCCTTCCACTTACTTCCCCGTAGACTCTTAAATTGTTTTTTATCCCGGGCTGTTCAGGAGCACTTTATTACAGTTAGCCGTTCACAAGCGGTTAGCTAGCGTGATAAACCTGACTGTTCGGGAGGAATCAACTTAATTAGGGGTCGAGTCAAGCTAGTGACTCGGTGATTAAAAACATTAGCCCGCACCATATGGGTTTTCACCCATATTTCTGACTTCTTTCTATTTTCTACCACCCAAGTTTGGAGGAATGCCCCACAGGTTGTATATATGTAAGTATTTCAGTAAATTTCAAAAAAAAAAAAAAAAAAAAAAAAAAAAAAAAAAAAAAAAAAAAAAAAAAAAGAGGGAATTTGCATGCCTTAACGGCTTAAATGCAAATTAAATAAAAATAAAATAGATATGTATATAAAAATAATGGCTATTCAGTATTTCCCTTTTACGTTCTAAGTGTTGGTTTAACAGCCGGTTCTTTGAATATTGAGGGCAATATTCAGTTCTAAGTGTGGGGGGGAAATTCTAGCGAATTTTATCAAATGTATCATCTAGCACCCCCATTTTAGCCAAAATTTTAAAAAAAAATTTTTCTCACTTAGAACTCAGAAAATGGTAATCAGTCCGCCATGTCTAACCCACATAAGGATTGGCTAATCCCGGAGCAAACGGCTCTGGGTAAAGATATATTAAATCCGTTTATGGCTTGCAATTTGCCAAAAATTGTATGGTTCTCGACTCACCATATCTTTAATTAGTGAAGAGTTGGCTAGCCCGCAAGGTTATGGCTTGTGGTAAAGGCTTTGGAATACCATAATTGGTAATCAGCTCACCAAAGATAATAGTTAATTTATCTAAGAGCTGGCTAGTCCAGAAGCAAACGGCTTCTGGTAAAGACAAATCAAATCCGTTTATAGCTTATGGTTTGCTTAAAATCATTTGGTTATCATTGTGCCAAAGTATCACATACTAAAACAATGGCTAGTCCAGAAGCAAACGGCTTCTGGTAAAGACAAACCAAAACCGTTGACAGCTGGTGATTTGCTCAAAATCACACGGTTATCAGTGTACCATAGTTCTTACTTGAACTGAAACATTTGGCTACTCCAGAGGTGATGGCTTCTGGTAAAGAGATACATCCATTAAAATCTTCATAAAAGATTGCTAGGGACTAGCAATAGTTTAGTGTGGGGGATTGATGAGTGTGTAAATACTCATCATTTCTTTCACATTTAAGCTACAGAAACAGTCAAAAATACTTTAAAAAGTCTAAAAATGTATAAAAATATCATCTGACTGTGTTTTTATAAGTTTCAGGGAAAAACAAACAATAAATGGCATAATTTGCATTTTAATCCCTGAACTTTCAGAATTTGGTAAATCTAGTCCCTAGAATCTAAAAAAAGTGGAATTTATCATTCAAGGTCCCTAAAATAATCTTAATTGTCAAATTTGGTCCTTGAATGATTCTTTGGGCAAATTACAGAAAAGGTCCCTCAACTTTTGAAAAATGTCAAAAATGGTCCCTGGGTTATTTAAAATGAAAAATAAATAATTATAACCCTTGTATTATTTTTCTTGGCAATATTGGTCTTTGGAGTGACTTTGGAAAAGTGCAAGATCAGTCCCTCATTTTCAGCAAATTACATAAATGGTCCTTGTTCTTATTTCATAAACCAAACCGGATCCTTAATTAAATAAACAAACCAACCCACCCTTTTAATAACCCAATCCTATAAACCTAATCCAAAAACAAACCCAAGCCCAATCCACCCCAGCCCACTTCACCCTTAAACTAAGACGGGGTCAAACTTAAGTTTGACCCGTCTCTTTCCCTCTAAACCACCAAAACACCAAAACCAGACAGTCACCACCACAGCTCACCCAATACCACCAACCAGCTCATCCCCCCTCCTCCAACACTCCACCTAACACATCCAAAAACATTTAATGCATCTCTCCCACTCTTCCACTAACCAAATCAGAGAAATAGTCAAAATCCGGTTTTCCCGCCAAAATGCCATGTGGACGAACAAGATTAATTTAGAGCAATTGGATGGTGAGGATGCACTCAGAAATGTCGACAAGGTGATAAGGGACTATAAAGAGCAGAGGAGAGAGTGTGTATTAGACTATCTAGTGTAATTTAGTTTAATTAGTGTCGAATTATTAAAATTTAATTTCCCAGTGTAATTTTAATCTTTCAAGTATTGTTTTGAGTTGTTCTAGTGTAATATAAACCTTTTCTAATCATTAATTTCAAGTGTTTGTTTCAATCTCAGTTAATGCAATTTTCTAAATTTCAAAAATCTCAAGTATGTTGAATGTTATTGTCATTGTTGTTTCTGGACTTCATAAGCTCACATAAGCTTCCATATAGCTTATTGAAGCTATTAGTAATCATTAAAACAAATTAGTAATAGAAAAATCAAAAATACAAAAATAGTCAACTAAAGTCAAAGTTCAAAGAATCATGGAATTCATGGCTGGAGCAGGGTAAATATTGGATTGCCCTGGGTTATTGGTTCTGTGGAGAACCTATAGGAGTGATTCATTGGTCCTTGTTCTTGGTTTCAAGCTGGAAAGCATTTGTAAGCATTTGTGATCATCTTGGCATTTTCCTGTTCTAGTGATTGATTTGCTTGTTTCTCTGTGATTTCCTACTCATTTGGTGTTTGATAGTGATATTTTAGCTTTAAGTTGTATGTTTATGCATTGGATTTCATAGTTGCTAGTAATTTCATTTTCACAGTTATTATAGCTTGTTCTTGATATTTGGTCATTTGTTGTTATAGACAGTGTTTATGTGCTTATATCATCTTATTATATCATAATATAACCTTGTAATTCAGTATTGTGGTTTGAAATCTTGTGTTCCTTTGAAAATCACACACAAATCTGAGTTTTAAGGGGTGTTTGGATTTGCTGAATTATTGGGTCTCCAGTGCTTGTTTGTTGTTCTTCTTTGTTGGTACATGTTACACTAGTTTATTCTAGCTCAGTAAAACCTTAAACTTTGGTCATTTTCAACAAAAAGTCAAAATCACCAATTCAAAATCACAACAGCTTGACTGTTGTGATTGTGCTTGTGAAAATCACTCAAATCTTGTCATTAGTTGTTAGGATAGCTTAAATTAGTCTCATTATACCATATCATACCATAATTAATCAGTAGCAATCAATAGAATCTCACCTAAGTCAAACTTTGTTCATTTCTGAAAAAGTCAACTGCATCAGCAGAAACATGGTTCTGAGCAGCTGAACTTGTGCTCAATTGGAGTACAATTGGTGTGATTCTCATAGGGCTTTTGTGATTTTTAGATAGCCCACTAGGCTAGCTAACTTTTGCCCCCCTAATATTGGATCTCAGTAGCTTGTTGCTTAGCTTAATTTGGCCTTGAAGTTTGCCTGTTTTTCTGAGTTTCTGTGTAAGAATCCATAGCAGCCAAAGGATCAAACCTGTTAAGCTCTTGTGATAATTTGTAGTTTTAAGTTGTTTTAAGCTCATTTTAGTGTGTTTAGCTTATCCTAATCATTTGGCCAACTTTACTGCTTATTTGCTTATTTTTGGCTTATTAGCTTATTGCCCATTAGCCCAAATCTGCTTATTTGGCCTTGTCAGCTTTTCATTTTATTTTTCCCATCTTCCTTATAATATTTTAGTATTATCTGTAATTTTTCATAATTTTTTGATCAGTTTTAATATTTTTAATCAATTTAAGTAGTTTTTAATAGTAATTTAATCATAATAAATAGAAAAATAATCAGATAAATATAAAACCAATTTTCATAATTTTCTTTTGTCATTTTTAATCTAGGAAAAATATAAAAATATTTTTAGGACTTAAAATCAAACGAATTAGAAATATAGTGATAGCTTCTATTTAATAGAATTTATTTTTTTAAATTTTAATTAAGTAATTTTCATTTTTATAATTTTCTTATCTTTTTATTACCTTAAAGTATTTATATAAAAATTTTCAGATTTTTGTTTGATCTTTTAGTATTTATTAGAATTTTAATTAGTTTAAATAATAATTAAATAGTTTTTAATTAATAATAATTAATTAATAAGTTAAATAAATAATTTTCTTTTTCCAATAATTTTCTTTTATTATTAGGATTGTAAAAATATAAATTTCATATCCGTAGGCTGTTTATTTCTTAAAACTCACTTTTTATTTGGTACGTTTACGTTTATTTAAATTTAAACGTACGGTTTTAGGTTTTTATACGTTTTTAGTTAATTTGGTTTCCTGTTCTTGTTTATATAGCTTGGTTAAAGCTATTTTATTATCTCATTAGTGTAATCAAAATCATAATCCCGTTTCTGTTCATAAACACTTGATCACAATCCGTTTTCAAACACAATTTCGCATCTCGCTGGGACTTAACGACCCGGGGATAAAACTATACTCCTTGGATAATTGCATTGTGTTCTCAATTGGTTTGACTTTGTTTGATCACATCCGTGGTTGATTTAAGCAGACGGTTTAGCACCAATCAACCTCTGAATCAGAATGGGCCATTAGAGCAAATTCATTGGCCATAAGAGCAGCATTTGGTGGTGCTTCCTCTTCAATAACCATAGAGCTCCAATCATAACCAATACCATCAATAGCCAACATAGCCTTTGGCTCTTCAACAGTAACTTCCTTTCTCCTATCTTGCTTATACCATGTGTTTCTATTCTCCTGCTTTCTTGGGCTTCTACACTCCTTAGCAAAGTGTCCTAACCTATGACAATTGAAACACTCCACTTTCTTTTTATCAAACCCAGCAGTGTCATTACCATTTATGGTAATCTGCTTCCCAGTTCTTTGCCAATACTTCTTAGCCCTCATGCTAAGCAAAGCAACCTGCCATTTAATATCCATAGCTTTCAAATCATCACCATCTACCTGCTCAAGGTCTTCATGGTTGAGAGGAGAGCCACTAGATTGACTGGTAATAAAAGCATAGAATGTTGAATCTCCAAGACCAGCAACATCCTTTTGAGAACTTGTAGAAGGAGCACCATAACTTGCATTAGAAACACTTTCACCTTCATCTACCTCTTCACTCTTACTCATACTAGGAACTGACAAAAGTGCCACGTTTCCAGAACTAGTACCATAATGACCAGATTTCTTTAGACTTTGTTCAACAATTTTGAAGTTGTTGTACAAATCATTAAGCTTCATGGTTTCAATGTCTGGTTTGTTCATCCAGACAATAACATGAGTATGGAACTCATCAGGTAGACTTCTCAAAAACTTCATGTTGAGATCTTCCTTCTCTGTCTCAACACCCAACACAGCCAACTGACTGACAAGCTTGTGTAACCTTGAGAATAGCTTATCAAGAGACTCATTACTAAAGGCAGTAAAGTTTTCAAATTGTTGCTTTAGTAGTGTCTTCTGTGTCTTTTTGGTAGTTTCATTACCACCAAAATATGCACAAATCTCTTCAAAAAGAGTTTTTGCATCAAGATACTTGTTAAAAGATAGCATCTGTTCACTAGGAATGGTCATAAGCAACAAATTTCTTGCTTTCTGATCATTTCTCTTCAGTATCTTTTCTTCATTAGAAACTGGTCCAATATTTCTTTTCCTAATTGTTTTACCTTCTAGGACAACCTCTGAATAGCTTGGTGAAAAAGAATCACCATATATAATGATATCCCAAAGAGTGTAATCTTGGACCATGAAATATTGCTCAATTCTCATCCTCCATAACTCAAACTCATTTGGTTTGATCATGGGCAACTTTGCAGCAACATTTGTTTGAGCATCATGTGCATCCATTTCTGTTTCTTCTAAATCAATTATATCAGCCTGGCTCTGATACCAACTGAGAGGACCTATGACACACGGTTAAGGTGGTTAAACCTTGTATACTTTGTGTGTAGTGATATATTGAGTTTATATGATTAAGCACGCGGAATTTACTTAACCACACTTAGAAGGTTATGTATGTTATGGAAATGGAAGAATTATGTTTGTTACTCAACAATGAACAAAGAAAGTTTATCACTAAACGATTCAATATTATTAAAAATAATACGAGTGATCTTGTGTTTATCACTAGGGTTACAAAAACCTTGAATCTTATATTTCTAGATTTGTGATATGTGATTTTTGTTTGTTCTATGTCTTAACAGATATTCACACGTACAATCACTAGCCTAAGATCTCTTTTATAGTCCAAGAGATCTTTACAATATTACTTTAAGTCTAATCAACACTTGTCTTACAAAAGATCAAGTCGAGCTAGCGTATGGAAGTTTATATCTCACAAGTTGTTCAAATGAATTAATGCAAGCACATGCATCAACTTGTTGACTGAGAATATATCTAGATATTATTTTTGCATAAGTGTGACTCATACATATAATATCTTCTTCGATCTTATCCTTGTAGCAGCTCTATGACTCATTGATCAGCAGTACCATTCTCAACTAGCAGTACCTTCTACTTGAACTAGCAGTACCTTCTTGTTCTAGCAGTACCTTTATGTACTAGCAGTACCTTGATCATGAACCAGCAGTACCTTCTTCTTAAAGTATTTTCTCATACTCTAACTTCAGAATATTTAATTCCCAACAAAGCTCATGTTGGACTCAAGGTGACAAAGGACCCGGTACTTTCCACTAACAATGGAAGTGCTAAATACGTCCAACCTTTGGTTGTCCAAATTTCTACACCCACAATTGTTCCTCAACCGTCAAGAATAGATCCTACTCTTTCACGATTTACGGTTAAAAGTTTGTCAAACAAACTTAGTGAGCAAAGAACAGCCAGAGCTTATTCCAATATGCTCAATGCTACTCCCATCAGTGTGCTTGATGACAGTGATGATGATGAAAATACCACTTTCATCAAAGCTATCACCACTCGTAGTGGTGCTGATTATGAGGGACCCTCTGGTCCTATTCCTCCTCCGTTGTATGAAATGGAAAAAGAAACGGAGGATACAACGGACAAAGTGCAAATTCCAAGCCCTCAAAGTACAGCACAAGTCCATCCTCCGGTTGTCCCGAAAAAGAAATCCAAACCAGGAGTTGTCTTTGAATCTGTTGAGATTCCTGAAGTCATTGCCCCTAAATCCAAACCTTATATTCCTTACCCATCGCGCTTAAATGAGCAAAAGCTCCGCGAAAAGGCTAGTCAACAAATGGACAAATTCTTTCAAATCTTTAAAGAATTACATTTTGACATAAGTTTTGCGGATGCTATCATTCTGATGCCCAAGTTTGCATCAACAATCAAACACTTGTTAAGTAACAAGGAAAAACTGATTGAAATGGCTAAAACTCCATTAAATGAGAACTGCTCAGCGGTTATCTTAAAAAAGCTTCCAGAGAAGCTTGGAGATCCTGGAAAGTTTCTAATACCTTGTGTATTTCCGGGAATGGTTGAATGCTATGCCTTGGCCGATCTTGGTGCAAGCATCAACCTGATGCCTCATTCAGTATGGAAGAAACTTTCTCTTCCGGCTCTTACTCCTACCTGCATGACTCTTGAGCTTGCAGATCGAACCATATCTCATCCATGCGGCATTGCTGAGGATGTATTTGTGAAAGTAGGAAAGTTCCATTTTCCAGCTGACTTTGTGGTTGTTGAATTCGACGCAGATCAAAAGGTTCCTCTCATTCTTGGAAGAGGATTCCTAAAAACAGGCCATGCTCTTATTGATGTATTTAAACATGAGATAACATTGCGTGTGGGTAATGAAGCTGTTACCTTTAACCATGATCGAACATCGAGGTACTCCTCAAATTATGATTCTAAATCGGTTAACCGAATAGATGTCATTGACATTGCTTCAGAGGAGTACTCTCAAGAAAGTCTTGGTTATTTTCATAATTCTGTGAGTGGTGTTCCCACCACATCTTCTCTACCTATCATTTCAGACTCTTCCCCTTCTCTCACTCCGTTTGAGGGAAGTGATTCCAATTTGGAAGAGATCGAGGCTTTTCTCAAGTGTGATTCATTTCTAGAAGGAATTGATAACGCTGAGATTGATCTGGAGGGAGATATTCTTCTTCTTGAGAAATTGTTGAATCAGGACAATTCTCCTCCTCTCCCTCTCGTTGAACTTCATAATGAGGAAATCAAGTCAGTTGAGAAAACTGATAAATTTCCTGAGATCAAGTTTAAGAACTTGCCTCCTCCACTTGAATATGCAATTCTTGAGGAGGAAGTTCTTATCTTAATTGTTATTCAGATCTCTCTTCTTCCCTTCACCTACCCGGTGATTTCCCCTATCCTTCACTCATTCGGGAGTGAGGATATTACCTTTGACCCTGGCATTTTCCATCTAACATTGGTTTAAATGCCAGATTTATCTCATCGGTGTGGAACTTTCTTATGTTCAAATGATTATCCAAACATCTTGAATGAAAGTCCGATTGAGATGGTCTCTTCCACTTACTTCCCCATGAACCAATGAATTCGGGGTCGAGTCAAGCTAGCGACTCGGTTAATAAAAACAGTAGTAAATCATGGGTTTTCACCCATGTCTCGCCCAAGTGTGGAGGAGATGCCCCACATGTTGTAAATATGTACATTATTTCAAAAAAAAAATAATAATAAAAAAAAATAAAATAAAAAAAATAAAATAAAAAAAATAAAAATATGGCTATTAGTATTTCCTTTTTACGTTCTAAGTGTTGGTTTAACAGCCGGTACTTTGAATATTGAGGGCAATATTCAGTTCTAAGTGTGGGGGGGAATTCTAGCGAATTTTATCATATGTACCATCTAGTACCCCCATTTTTGCCAAAATTTTAAAATTTTTTCTCACTTAGAACGCAATAAATGGTTATCAGTCCGCCATGTCTAACCCACATAAGGATTGGCTAATCCGAGAGCAAACGGATCTTGGTAAAGATATCTCAAATCCGTTTATGGCTTACAATTTGCCAAAAATTGTATGGTATTCGACTCGCCATATCTTTATAAGTGATGAGTTGGCTAGCCTGCAAGGTTATGGCTTGTGGTTAAGGCAGTAGAAAACCATGATTGGTAATCAGCTCACCAAAGATAATAGTTGTAATTTATCTAAGAGTTGGCTAGTCCAGAAGCAAACGGCTTTTGGTAAAGACAAATCAAATCCGTTGACAGCTGATGGTTTGCTCAAAATCATTTGGTTATCATTGTACCAAAGTATCACATACTAAAACATTGGCTACTCCAGAAGTAATGGCTTTTGGTAAAGAGACATAAAATCCATTAAAATTTAATAAAAGATTGCTAGGGACTAGCAATAGTTTAGTGTGGGGGATTGATGAGTGTCTAAATACTCATCATTTCTGTCACATTTAGACTACAAAAACATTTAAAAACATGCAAATATGCTTCAAAATACAGAAAATATCATTTGATTGTGTTTTTATGTGTTGCAAGTGCAAAAGTATTAAAAACAGTTGAAAAATGAACATAGTTTGCATAATTGTCAGTTTCAGTCCCTAAAGTTTCAGAAATTGGCAAAAATAGTCCCTGGTGTTAAAAATATCATTCAAGGTCCCTGAACTATTTAACTTTTACAATAATGGTCCTTGGATGAAAGTTTTAAAGAAATTGCAAAACAGGTCCTTCAACTTTTAAAAATGACATAAAAGGTCCCTGAACTTTCAAAAGTTGTCAAAACAAGTCCCCCGGTTTTCAAAAATAGAAAATTATCTTTTATGGTCCTTGTACTATTGAAACTTGGCAAGATTGGTCCTTGTGATAAACTTTGAAAGAGTTACATTTTCAGAAAATACAAAAATGTTCCTTGTGTTTAACTACAAACCAAACGGACCAAGCTACAAACCTAAAGCCCAGCTGCTACTATAAACCCAGGCCCAAACCATAAAAAACCCGGCCCATTCCTTTTTTACTAAACCCAGTATCCAATACCAGGGTTTGACTTAGTCAAACCCGTCTCCCTCACTTAAACCCCGCCAAACCAAAACCACCTCCAAAACCGCCATCACCTTTACACCTCAACCCCCCACCTCATCACCCCAGCTGTCTAACCACTCCCTTCCACCTCCACATCCTCCCAAATTTCTTTAATTACCAAAAACCTGCTCGAAACCACTTGTGAGACTTTTGGCGCCAATTTTCATTTGAACAGCTGAGATTGATTTGAAGCCATCCAAGGGTGCAGGATTACTCAGAGATGTCGACAAGGAGTTTCCCAGCAATATTTAGTATTTATAGGGCTTTGTAATAGATTAGAAAGTAGTAGTTAATTTAGTGTAACTCGTTTTTATTTCCAAGTCTTTTACTTATTGTAATTTTCATTTCCAGTACTCAATATAATCAATTTACAGTCATTTGGTTCCAATTTAAATACATCTTGGCTTAAATTTCAGTTACTTCACAATTTCAAGTTTTACTGTAATTCGAATTAAATTATCTAAGTTGTTAAAAGCTACTCAAAAGCCATAATTACCCTTTCTATAAGCTTATAAAAGCTTTTCATAGCTTTTTGTAAGCTTATATTAGTTATAAGCTGCTTAAATTTCAAAGAAGGAAGAAAGTCAACAGATGGTCAACATAAACTGAAAATAAGCTTCTGGGTGGTACAAGCTATTCAGAAAGGTTTTTCTGGGTTTTCTAGCTTGTTTCTGACAAGCTAGATTGGTTCTGATCATTAGTTCTTAGTTCCATAAGCTTCTCAGTTGTAAGCTTATTTTCTCATTTTTGCTTTATTTACTATTTTACTGTAGAATAGCTTATTCATAGCTTGTCATTGTTATTTCCAGCTTATTAGTAGTTCGTAGATATATTTCAGTTATATTTCATCAGTAGATCATATTTAAATAGCCATTGTCTTTATTTTACTTTAAAAACATATAAAAGCCAAAAATAGACCTTAAATAGACATAGCTTAATTATTAGCTTATTTCAGTTTTTAAATATCAATTAGTACTCACATAAGTTAGTTAACCTCAGTTTGTTCAGAATCTTATCTTAAAAGCACCATTTTCAGTTCAAAAATACAAAACAGTCCCATAAAGGGCTGTTTGGCATAAGTAGTCGACTAGGTCAACAAGCTTGTTACTGTATGATGAAGTGAAAAGTGTACCGCTTTTAGGGGGTCATTTAAGCCCTAAATCGTATTTATTTGATCAAATATTGCCCTAAATCGTTCCTTTTGTCATTTTAGGTACTTTGGAGATGAAATCTGGAAAAGGAAGCATTTTGGACGTTTTTTGAGCATAAAAGTGAAGAAAACGACAAAGTCTCAAAATCGGCTGGAAAAGTACCTGTGACGGCGTCAAGCACCAGTGTGACGCCGTCAACCCTTGATAAGCCAGAGAGGATTTTGGATGATTAAAAGGGGACAACGTCAAGAAGGCCATCAAGAAACCCTAACCGCGGCGAGGTGACGGCGTCAGCTCTATTACGTGACGCTGTCAGATCTGATTTTCTATATATATTCTCATAATTTTTGGTCATTAGTGTGCAACTTTGTGAGGAGAAACCCTAAGACGATTTTTCTGCCATTTTTAAGGGTTTTATACCCATTGGATCTCCCATGTTCAATTGAAGATAAGTAATCAATTAATCATTCAGTATGTCTATGTGTTGTTTGATTATATCTTGTTCTTGTCTTTTATTTAACATGCTAGGCTAGATTTATCTTGTGTTTGCTTAGATCTAATGAAACCTAACTATTGATTATTGATTGTTGGTGTGTTATTAATTGTATTGGATGATTGTTTATCGATGTTAGGCTTAAGAAAACTAGTTAACCTCCTATACGGTAACTTGCTTGAACATCTTAAGAAACATGAACCAATGCGTACTAAGGTTATTATGGTTGTATTTAATGCATGAGCGAATTCTAGTGATCCCATGTTAGGAGCTTCTTAGCCGGCTCGACATAGGAGTGAAGTAGGAGCTTATAGAGTTGGGGAAGTACGTACGCCACCCCACGATTGGTATTAAGGAATACACCCGTCATCCACGCAATTAATACACACTAATCAACCGGTAAAAAATAGTTAGGGAGTAAGGAAATCTAAGTAAACACATTTCTCTCCATATAAGTTCCACAACCTTTTTATTTTCAGTTATTTTATTTTATTTGCAATTGTAGTTATTTGGGTTAGTTGACTAGCAACTAATTCCGCCCACTCCTTCAAACCCAAGATTTTACTTGCTTTCATAAAAATATAAAAAATAGAAAAAGAATCTTCCCTCACCCTTAGACCTATTAGAGTAGTTTTTCAATCCTAACGACACTATTCCCCTAGAGAACGATCAATCCCCCGGTACTTGCCACTACACTATACTACATCGGTCAGGTACACTGCCTGGTGGGGATTGCAAGCCTCTTGAGATCCCTCGAGAGGTAAAACCTGTTGTAAGGTCGCAAAACCACGCATCACTGTACATTTTTCAAAATCCCAACTTTGTTCTAGCTTAATTTAGCCATAATAATCTGTTTTGAAGTTCTAAATAGCAACATAGATAGATTAAGTAGATTTGTCCTGTCTGTGCAAATTTCAGCCCTTTATAAGTCCAAATAAGCCATTATAAGCCAGAAGCTTATTCTGACCTCAACCTTGGCAGTTATTAAGTCCTTTAAGTCATATTAGAAGATATCAATAGAGTTGAATTGGTTTGCACACTTGTGCACACTTCTGCACACAGCAGACTCAGTGTATATTGAGTTGCTAAAGCTGCTGATCTCAACTCATTTGTGGCCTATCTAGATAAGCTGTGGCCTTGGTTTTTTTGTTTTTAAATACCTCATAGTACTAGCAATCTTTTGCCCCCATAAAAGTTTTCACTTATCAGCTTATTGATTGCTTAATTTGCCCTGCAATTTGGCCATTTTCCTGAGTTTTCTGCCCTAGCTTTGCTACTGTTCTACTGCTTATCTTGCTCATTTCTTGTGCTTA